>JAULUF010000003.1:17015000-17347500 GCA_031834385.1 Semotilus atromaculatus | reverse complement strand
GGACCTCGAGTTGCCTGTATTCACCTGAAATATGCACAAAGGTGCCTACTTACCTGCTTGCAAGTGCCTGCTGATCGACATTGTTCGACAAAGTCCCTGTAAAAAATTAAGAAACAACAGAAAAGTTTATTATTATGTGGAAATTATATTTATGAAGCATCATACAATGCTGATGATGGTATTGGTTATTTTTGAGGGTGTGTAGCCCCGCCCTCCAAGCCTATATAAAGCTGGAGTGTACGGGGAGTGTTTTCATTTAAAATTCACCTGATGAGAGCTGTGGTGGGCTCGAAACGCGTCGTGAAAACCCTATAATGACACATACAAACATATCTAAACCTACCATTTTAATTTTCACGTATCCCCATATGAAACAGCCCCTATTGATTTAGCCCGGGTTAGTGTGGGACCCGTGTGGCGTGTTGGTGAGCTGTGGGATTTTTTACAGGGCCTGAAAAATAATTTAGAGACGCGTTGGCTGGCTTCGGGCGAGTGTTGGCTGTTGTGTGTATTGTGGGTGTGTGCTTGTGACTCTTGGCGGCCATTAGAACCTGGGCCAGTGCACAGCCGTTTTCGGATCCTTCGGGATTCGAATCCTGGACGATTTTCCCCTAACCACAGCCCGTGCCAGGAACTTTGGACCTCGAGTTGCCTGTATTCACCTGAAATATGCACAAAGGTGCCTACTTACCTGCTTGCAAGTGCCTGCTGATCGACATTGTTCGACAAAGTCCCTGTAAAAAATTAAGAAACAACAGAAAAGTTTATTATTATGTGGAAATTATATTTATGAAGCATCATACAATGCTGATGATGGTATTGGTTATTTTTGAGGGTGTGTAGCCCCGCCCTCCAAGCCTATATAAAGCTGGAGTGTACGGGGAGTGTTTTCATTTAAAATTCACCTGATGAGAGCTGTGGTGGGCTCGAAACGCGTCGTGAAAACCCTATAATGACACATACAAACATATATCTAAACCTACCATTTTAATTTTCACGTATCCCCATATGAAACAGCCCCTATTGATTTAGCCCGGGTTAGTGTGGGACCCGTGTGGCGTGTTGGTGAGCTGTGGGATTTTTTACAGGGCCTGAAAAATAATTTAGAGACGCGTTGGCTGGCTTCGGGCGAGTGTTGGCTGTTGTGTGTATTGTGGGTGTGTGCTTGTGACTCTTGGCGGCCATTAGAACCTGGGCCAGTGCACAGCCGTTTTCGGATCCTTCGGGATTCGAATCCTGGACGATTTTCCCCTAACCACAGCCCGTGCCAGGAACTTTGGACCTCGAGTTGCCTGTATTCACCTGAAATATGCACAAAGGTGCCTACTTACCTGCTTGCAAGTGCCTGCTGATCGACATTGTTCGACAAAGTCCCTGTAAAAAATTAAGAAACAACAGAAAAGTTTATTATTATGTGGAAATTATATTTATGAAGCATCATACAATGCTGATGATGGTATTGGTTATTTTTGAGGGTGTGTAGCCCCGCCCTCCAAGCCTATATAAAGCTGGAGTGTACGGGGAGTGTTTTCATTTAAAATTCACCTGATGAGAGCTGTGGTGGGCTCGAAACGCGTCGTGAAAACCCTATAATGACACATACAAACATATATCTAAACCTACCATTTTAATTTTCACGTATCCCCATATGAAACAGCCCCTATTGATTTAGCCCGGGTTAGTGTGGGACCCGTGTGGCGTGTTGGTGAGCTGTGGGATTTTTTACAGGGCCTGAAAAATAATTTAGAGACGCGTTGGCTGGCTTCGGGCGAGTGTTGGCTGTTGTGTGTATTGTGGGTGTGTGCTTGTGACTCTTGGCGGCCATTAGAACCTGGGCCAGTGCACAGCCGTTTTCGGATCCTTCGGGATTCGAATCCTGGACGATTTTCCCCTAACCACAGCCCGTGCCAGGAACTTTGGACCTCGAGTTGCCTGTATTCACCTGAAATATGCACAAAGGTGCCTACTTACCTGCTTGCAAGTGCCTGCTGATCGACATTGTTCGACAAAGTCCCTGTAAAAAATTAAGAAACAACAGAAAAGTTTATTATTATGTGGAAATTATATTTATGAAGCATCATACAATGCTGATGATGGTATTGGTTATTTTTGAGGGTGTGTAGCCCCGCCCTCCAAGCCTATATAAAGCTGGAGTGTACGGGGAGTGTTTTCATTTAAAATTCACCTGATGAGAGCTGTGGTGGGCTCGAAACGCGTCGTGAAAACCCTATAATGACACATACAAACATATATCTAAACCTACCATTTTAATTTTCACGTATCCCCATATGAAACAGCCCCTATTGATTTAGCCCGGGTTAGTGTGGGACCCGTGTGGCGTGTTGGTGAGCTGTGGGATTTTTTACAGGGCCTGAAAAATAATTTAGAGACGCGTTGGCTGGCTTCGGGCGAGTGTTGGCTGTTGTGTGTATTGTGGGTGTGTGCTTGTGACTCTTGGCGGCCATTAGAACCTGGGCCAGTGCACAGCCGTTTTCGGATCCTTCGGGATTCGAATCCTGGACGATTTTCCCCTAACCACAGCCCGTGCCAGGAACTTTGGACCTCGAGTTGCCTGTATTCACCTGAAATATGCACAAAGGTGCCTACTTACCTGCTTGCAAGTGCCTGCTGATCGACATTGTTCGACAAAGTCCCTGTAAAAAATTAAGAAACAACAGAAAAGTTTATTATTATGTGGAAATTATATTTATGAAGCATCATACAATGCTGATGATGGTATTGGTTATTTTTGAGGGTGTGTAGCCCCGCCCTCCAAGCCTATATAAAGCTGGAGTGTACGGGGAGTGTTTTCATTTAAAATTCACCTGATGAGAGCTGTGGTGGGCTCGAAACGCGTCGTGAAAACCCTATAATGACACATACAAACATATATCTAAACCTACCATTTTAATTTTCACGTATCCCCATATGAAACAGCCCCTATTGATTTAGCCCGGGTTAGTGTGGGACCCGTGTGGCGTGTTGGTGAGCTGTGGGATTTTTTACAGGGCCTGAAAAATAATTTAGAGACGCGTTGGCTGGCTTCGGGCGAGTGTTGGCTGTTGTGTGTATTGTGGGTGTGTGCTTGTGACTCTTGGCGGCCATTAGAACCTGGGCCAGTGCACAGCCGTTTTCGGATCCTTCGGGATTCGAATCCTGGACGATTTTCCCCTAACCACAGCCCGTGCCAGGAACTTTGGACCTCGAGTTGCCTGTATTCACCTGAAATATGCACAAAGGTGCCTACTTACCTGCTTGCAAGTGCCTGCTGATCGACATTGTTCGACAAAGTCCCTGTAAAAAATTAAGAAACAACAGAAAAGTTTATTATTATGTGGAAATTATATTTATGAAGCATCATACAATGCTGATGATGGTATTGGTTATTTTTGAGGGTGTGTAGCCCCGCCCTCCAAGCCTATATAAAGCTGGAGTGTACGGGGAGTGTTTTCATTTAAAATTCACCTGATGAGAGCTGTGGTGGGCTCGAAACGCGTCGTGAAAACCCTATAATGACACATACAAACATATCTAAACCTACCATTTTAATTTTCACGTATCCCCATATGAAACAGCCCCTATTGATTTAGCCCGGGTTAGTGTGGGACCCGTGTGGCGTGTTGGTGAGCTGTGGGATTTTTTACAGGGCCTGAAAAATAATTTAGAGACGCGTTGGCTGGCTTCGGGCGAGTGTTGGCTGTTGTGTGTATTGTGGGTGTGTGCTTGTGACTCTTGGCGGCCATTAGAACCTGGGCCAGTGCACAGCCGTTTTCGGATCCTTCGGGATTCGAATCCTGGACGATTTTCCCCTAACCACAGCCCGTGCCAGGAACTTTGGACCTCGAGTTGCCTGTATTCACCTGAAATATGCACAAAGGTGCCTACTTACCTGCTTGCAAGTGCCTGCTGATCGACATTGTTCGACAAAGTCCCTGTAAAAAATTAAGAAACAACAGAAAAGTTTATTATTATGTGGAAATTATATTTATGAAGCATCATACAATGCTGATGATGGTATTGGTTATTTTTGAGGGTGTGTAGCCCCGCCCTCCAAGCCTATATAAAGCTGGAGTGTACGGGGAGTGTTTTCATTTAAAATTCACCTGATGAGAGCTGTGGTGGGCTCGAAACGCGTCGTGAAAACCCTATAATGACACATACAAACATATATCTAAACCTACCATTTTAATTTTCACGTATCCCCATATGAAACAGCCCCTATTGATTTAGCCCGGGTTAGTGTGGGACCCGTGTGGCGTGTTGGTGAGCTGTGGGATTTTTTACAGGGCCTGAAAAATAATTTAGAGACGCGTTGGCTGGCTTCGGGCGAGTGTTGGCTGTTGTGTGTATTGTGGGTGTGTGCTTGTGACTCTTGGCGGCCATTAGAACCTGGGCCAGTGCACAGCCGTTTTCGGATCCTTCGGGATTCGAATCCTGGACGATTTTCCCCTAACCACAGCCCGTGCCAGGAACTTTGGACCTCGAGTTGCCTGTATTCACCTGAAATATGCACAAAGGTGCCTACTTACCTGCTTGCAAGTGCCTGCTGATCGACATTGTTCGACAAAGTCCCTGTAAAAAATTAAGAAACAACAGAAAAGTTTATTATTATGTGGAAATTATATTTATGAAGCATCATACAATGCTGATGATGGTATTGGTTATTTTTGAGGGTGTGTAGCCCCGCCCTCCAAGCCTATATAAAGCTGGAGTGTACGGGGAGTGTTTTCATTTAAAATTCACCTGATGAGAGCTGTGGTGGGCTCGAAACGCGTCGTGAAAACCCTATAATGACACATACAAACATATATCTAAACCTACCATTTTAATTTTCACGTATCCCCATATGAAACAGCCCCTATTGATTTAGCCCGGGTTAGTGTGGGACCCGTGTGGCGTGTTGGTGAGCTGTGGGATTTTTTACAGGGCCTGAAAAATAATTTAGAGACGCGTTGGCTGGCTTCGGGCGAGTGTTGGCTGTTGTGTGTATTGTGGGTGTGTGCTTGTGACTCTTGGCGGCCATTAGAACCTGGGCCAGTGCACAGCCGTTTTCGGATCCTTCGGGATTCGAATCCTGGACGATTTTCCCCTAACCACAGCCCGTGCCAGGAACTTTGGACCTCGAGTTGCCTGTATTCACCTGAAATATGCACAAAGGTGCCTACTTACCTGCTTGCAAGTGCCTGCTGATCGACATTGTTCGACAAAGTCCCTGTAAAAAATTAAGAAACAACAGAAAAGTTTATTATTATGTGGAAATTATATTTATGAAGCATCATACAATGCTGATGATGGTATTGGTTATTTTTGAGGGTGTGTAGCCCCGCCCTCCAAGCCTATATAAAGCTGGAGTGTACGGGGAGTGTTTTCATTTAAAATTCACCTGATGAGAGCTGTGGTGGGCTCGAAACGCGTCGTGAAAACCCTATAATGACACATACAAACATATATCTAAACCTACCATTTTAATTTTCACGTATCCCCATATGAAACAGCCCCTATTGATTTAGCCCGGGTTAGTGTGGGACCCGTGTGGCGTGTTGGTGAGCTGTGGGATTTTTTACAGGGCCTGAAAAATAATTTAGAGACGCGTTGGCTGGCTTCGGGCGAGTGTTGGCTGTTGTGTGTATTGTGGGTGTGTGCTTGTGACTCTTGGCGGCCATTAGAACCTGGGCCAGTGCACAGCCGTTTTCGGATCCTTCGGGATTCGAATCCTGGACGATTTTCCCCTAACCACAGCCCGTGCCAGGAACTTTGGACCTCGAGTTGCCTGTATTCACCTGAAATATGCACAAAGGTGCCTACTTACCTGCTTGCAAGTGCCTGCTGATCGACATTGTTCGACAAAGTCCCTGTAAAAAATTAAGAAACAACAGAAAAGTTTATTATTATGTGGAAATTATATTTATGAAGCATCATACAATGCTGATGATGGTATTGGTTATTTTTGAGGGTGTGTAGCCCCGCCCTCCAAGCCTATATAAAGCTGGAGTGTACGGGGAGTGTTTTCATTTAAAATTCACCTGATGAGAGCTGTGGTGGGCTCGAAACGCGTCGTGAAAACCCTATAATGACACATACAAACATATATCTAAACCTACCATTTTAATTTTCACGTATCCCCATATGAAACAGCCCCTATTGATTTAGCCCGGGTTAGTGTGGGACCCGTGTGGCGTGTTGGTGAGCTGTGGGATTTTTTACAGGGCCTGAAAAATAATTTAGAGACGCGTTGGCTGGCTTCGGGCGAGTGTTGGCTGTTGTGTGTATTGTGGGTGTGTGCTTGTGACTCTTGGCGGCCATTAGAACCTGGGCCAGTGCACAGCCGTTTTCGGATCCTTCGGGATTCGAATCCTGGACGATTTTCCCCTAACCACAGCCCGTGCCAGGAACTTTGGACCTCGAGTTGCCTGTATTCACCTGAAATATGCACAAAGGTGCCTACTTACCTGCTTGCAAGTGCCTGCTGATCGACATTGTTCGACAAAGTCCCTGTAAAAAATTAAGAAACAACAGAAAAGTTTATTATTATGTGGAAATTATATTTATGAAGCATCATACAATGCTGATGATGGTATTGGTTATTTTTGAGGGTGTGTAGCCCCGCCCTCCAAGCCTATATAAAGCTGGAGTGTACGGGGAGTGTTTTCATTTAAAATTCACCTGATGAGAGCTGTGGTGGGCTCGAAACGCGTCGTGAAAACCCTATAATGACACATACAAACATATATCTAAACCTACCATTTTAATTTTCACGTATCCCCATATGAAACAGCCCCTATTGATTTAGCCCGGGTTAGTGTGGGACCCGTGTGGCGTGTTGGTGAGCTGTGGGATTTTTTACAGGGCCTGAAAAATAATTTAGAGACGCGTTGGCTGGCTTCGGGCGAGTGTTGGCTGTTGTGTGTATTGTGGGTGTGTGCTTGTGACTCTTGGCGGCCATTAGAACCTGGGCCAGTGCACAGCCGTTTTCGGATCCTTCGGGATTCGAATCCTGGACGATTTTCCCCTAACCCTAACCCTAGCCTGCGCCTGGGGCGGGAGCTGCTGCTGCGCCTGCGCCTGGGGCGGGAGCTGCTGCTGCGCCTGCGCCTGGGGCGGGAGCTGCTGCTGCGCCTGCGCCTGGGGCGGGAGTTGCTGCTGCGCCTGGGGCGGGAGCTGCTGCTGCGGTGGTGCCTGGGGCGGGGGCTGCTGCGGGAGCTGCTGGGGGGGAGCTGCTGGGGGGTCCGGGTGCTGCTGCTGCGGTGGTGCCTGGTGCGGGGGCTGCTGCTGCGGGAGCTGCTGGGGGGGAGCTGCTGGGGGGTCCGGGTGCTGCGGACATCATAGATCATAGATTGAACAGGTTTCTGTCAAACAGCACCATTACTTTAAATGAGTAAACCCCACAAGATTACAGTATAAACATGAGCCTCGTTTGAAAGGCAAAGGGGGAGGTGTTGCTGTAATTTATAGTAATGTTTTAAAAACCACTAAGAAATCTAGTTTTGAATATAATTATTTTGAAGTGTTGGTGCTTAATGTAATAATATATATAGTGTAAACGATAAATCACGTTTGAGAATTCTGATGGCTACTGTATACAGGCCACCAGGGCACCATAAAGATTTTATCAAAGAATTTGCGGATTGGCTGCAGATAAAGTACTAATTGTTGGTGATTTCAATACACATGTAGATAATGAATGCATTGTGATTGGCATTTAAAAGACATTGTAAACTCTATTGGAGTTAGACAACATATGTCAGGACCTACTCATTGTCGTAATCATACTCTAGATCTAATACTATCACATGGAATAGATGTTGATGCCATTGAAACTCTGCAGCAGAGCGATGACATCTCAGATCATTATCTAGTCTTATGTTAATTACATTTAGCCAAGGCTGCAAAGCAGACTCCGTGTTATAAATATGTTAAGACCTATCACTTCTGCCACTAAAGATTGCTTTATTAATAATCTTCCATATCAGTTTCATCATCTCAGCATCCTGGATAGCTTAGAAGAACTCGATATTGCAACAAACTTTTAACTCTCTTTTCCAGCACTTTAGACACAGGTGCTCTGTTGCGCTTAAAGAATATTAAAGAAAACAGTCCAAAGTCGTGGTGCAACAAGCACACTCAGGCCCTTAAGAGAAAAATGGAGCGCAGCTGGAAGAACAAAACTAGAGGTATTTCGGATTTCATGGAAGGAGAGCTCGATTGCTTACAGAGAGGCTTTAAAAGCTGCTAGATCTGCTTATTTTTCAACCCTATTAGAAGAAAATAAACAATCCTACTGTAGGTATTTATTTGAAACAGTGGCTAAACTAACGAAAAAGAAAGCTTCAAGCCCAGAAGTGTCCAAGAAACACAGCAGTAATGACTTTATGAACTTCTTCACATATAAGATTGATAGTATCAGGGACAAAATTATAACTATGCAACCGTCTACTACAGTATCGCATCAGGGAGTGCATTGTAGTCTCCCTGAGGAAAATTATTCATTTGTTGCTATAGGAGGGGAAGAATTTTGCAAACTCGTTAATTCATCTAAATCGACAACATGTATGTTAGACCCTATACCGAGCTACCGACCCTATACCTAAGCTACTGAAAGAGATGCTTCCAGAGGTCATAGATCCTCTTCTTAATATCATTAATTCGTCTTTGTCTCTAGGACACGTACCAAAAACCTTTAAGCTGGCTATGATTAAACCGCTTGTTAAAAAACCCAACTTGATCATACAAAATGTGTCAATTACAGGCCGATCTCGAATCTGCCTTTTCTGTCAAAAGCCGCCTTCCGACCGGAGGGATTTTTGCAGTTCCTAGAACCTAACATTCCGTGTATGAAGTATTGGAGAATTAATGTTTCATTATTGACAGATGTTAATATAAGAGAGGAAATAAGGTCAGCAATAATGGAATATTTTGCTTTGAATGACAATGGAATTGTCTCACCTACTGTTCTATGGGATGCAGGAAAAGCCACAATAAGGGGGAAAATAATATCTATAGGATCACGGTTAAAGAAAGACAGACTTAAAAAACAAGTAGAATTAGAAACTGAAATCAAGAGATTGGAAAATGAACATAAGCGAAGTGGAAACCAAGAAGTATTTAATAAACTTAAAGAGAATAGAACCAAGCTAGATGAGATTCTGACCTATAGGGCAGAGGGGGCCCTTAGGTTTATCGATAGAAAATACTATGAATTGGGAAACAAGGCTAGCAGGTTATCATCATTTCAACTACAGAAAGCACAAGCTAGTCGAACAATTCCTAAAATTAAACAACCTCATTCCAAAGATGTCGAAACTAGTCCAAAAGCAGTAGCAAATACCTTTGCCAAATATTATGAACAATTATATAAGGGTCAACATCAGGAATTGAAAGAAGAAAAAATACATGATTTCTTTAAAAATCTTAAATTAGACAAGCTGACGGCGGACGAAGCCTCTGCGTTAGTAGAGCCAATTAAAGAAAAGGAGGTGAAAGAAACAATTATTAAATTAAAAAAATAATAAAACGCCAGGAATAGACGGGTTTGCAGGAGAATATTATAAAGTGTTTGTTGATGACCTCACTCCAGTATTATGCAAGTTATATAATTATGTGTTAAATTCAGGGAACCCTCCAGAGTCATGGTCTGAGACTATCATTACAGTCCTGCATAAGGAAGGAAAAGATCCATTGCAGTGTTCTAGTTATCGTCCTATTAGCCTCCTGTGTGTGGATTATAAAATATTAACATCTATTTTAGCAACTAGAGTACAAAAATACATTAGGAAATTAGTAAAACCAGATCAGACGGGGTTCCTTTCAGGTCGCCAAGGGACAAATAATATAAGGAGAGCATTAAACCTGCAAAAATTTACCTTCTGGTTTCGGCTGTTGTATAAGAATCCCAAATCCAAAATTAGAGTTAATGGACATTGCTCTGACTTTTTTGATATAGAGAGAGGACAGGGTGACTCTCTCTCACCCATTCTCTTTGCTCTCAGTATCGAGCCTCTAGCGGAGGCAATAAGACAGGACGTCCAGATTGGGGGGGTGGAGGATGGTGGGGGGAAAGTTTATAAAATTTCTCTTTTCGCTGACGATATTCTGCTCTTTATAAAACATCCCTTTACTTCAATACCTCGACTAATGCAATGCCTAAAAGATTATGGAGACATTTCTGGATACAAAATTAATCAAAATAAATCAGAGGCAATGATGATATCAGGAGTATGGCCTAAACAACTGAACGAGATGGTGTCATTTCACTGGTCTAAACAGGGATTTAGGTACTTGGGGATTATTATCACGCCTGAAACTACAAGACTTTTTGAGGCGAACTATAATAAGCTAATTAATCAAATAAGGAGTGATCTAGTTCGATGGGAAGTTCTTCCTTTATCTCTGTTTGGAAGAGTCGAGACCGTAAGGATGAACCTGCTCCCACGTTTCCTATTTCTATTCCAGTCGTTGCCCATAAGAGTTCCAATTTCCACTTTTAATATGTTAAACAAATTAATTTCTCAATTTATATGGCAACACAAAAGACCCAGAATTAAACTTAAAACACTTCATTTGGCTAAAAATAAAGGAGGTTTGGCTTTGCCAAATATAAAATTGTATTACTGGGCGGCTCAACTAGCAGCAATTGTGACTTGGATCAGTGGAGATGAGGAAGCAAATGGGACTCAAATAGAGCAAGGGGAAGTTAAGGGTGCACAATTGTCGGTCCTACCCTTTATAGATCTAAAACAGGTCAATAAAATTAAAATTGAAAATGAATGGATAAAACAATCAATAAAGGTATGGGCAGAAGTAAAGAAAATGCTTGAGGATGTTGGAACAATTTCTCGAGCTATGCCCATTAGGGCTGTAGCGATACACTAATCTCACGATACGATACACGATATTCAGCTCACGATACGATATATATCACGATATTCAGCCAACGATACGATTCGATATAATTCGATACACTTACATCATTTTCTGAAAGATTTAAAAGGGAAAGAGTGATTTGTGACATCTTGTGAGTGTTCCATTTACTTGGATTGAATTAATTGAACTGAAAACTAAAACTAAACTAAAACTGAAAACTAAAAACATAAATTTTTATTAAAAACATCAATTACACAATATATATATATATTGACTCTGACTGGACAGAGGGTCTACAGCTTGAAAATGCAAAGTACTTTATGCAATGTTGTAAGATAATTTTTATTTTTTACATTTATCAGCCGATTTCAGTGGTTTGTATGTGGTGTACAAACAGTTCCATCTCTAGTTATTTAAAAACTCGATAGTTAGACTTATAAAATATTTTTTTAATAAGGAATTGTCAAAGCTCAGGCTTGTCATGTATCTGGCTTTTTATTCTTGGATAAGAATTGTGAAGACCCCCATTATACTAAGATATAATTTAATTTTCACATTAAATTAAATAGTTTTCTTATTGTGGAAAAAGCATTTTCTGTGATTGGCCCAATTTTACCAATAACAAAGATAACTGATGGATCATTTATGGTAATACATATGGTACAACTACAGTGCAATGCAAATAAATATAAGATAAAGTGAGAAGTAATAGTAAATAGTTTAATAGTCTAAATATAAAGTTATGAAACTTCACTTTGCCCTCGATTTGCCAGAAAACAAATTATAGATTAATGAGACCAAAGATAGCCCGTTAGATATACACAAGACGAATTATATCTCATGTTTAACCACTAACGTTAGACTAGAGCCACCAGAGCCAGCGGCACACGTCAGAAGCACTAGCCGAGGTAACGGCTGTTCCAGGCGGGGTACATGAGCGCCCGCTGATCTCCTGGATGTCACAACTCCAAAAACGTCAGATCAAAATTTTAAATAGGCGGTATCTTTATAAATAAACCACAGATTTGATCTTTAAACAACTACATTGTCGACTGAAAAACTATTAAAACTACATTTCGTGACACAATAACAGCAGTATTTTTAAATTTCGCGGCCTTTCTCCTCTGAACGTTACTATTACTAATTATATCATGATGACCAAATACAACCAGAAACAAATGTTCAGTCTTGTGAAAGGTAATTCCTCGAGACCTGTTTTCAATTGTGTGGAGTGATTTGTAAAGTCCCAAGCAGAACACGAAACAGGCATTTTTCTCAATTCCCGGTATGAGAGGTATGGGAAAGTTGCACGCTCCAGCGGCCGTCTATGTCAGCGTCTGTGTAAAGTTTACTCTACAGCGACACTAGCAGCTGGCTGAACAAATCGCTCGTCCTGCAACGCGAACGGGGGGAAACACGGGGGATTTGAATGGGACGTATGTATCGATACTCGCGGCTTAAAAATCGATACTTTCTTGGGGAAAAAAATATCGATTTATATCGCAGAATCGATTAAATTGCCCAGCCCTAATGCCCATAGTGGGTAATGTTGATTTTCCACCTTCAATGTGTGACCATGGCTTTAGGAGATGGGCAGTTAAAGGCCTCTTTATTTTTAATCAGCTCTTTGAAGAAGCACACTTAAAATCTTTCACACAACTTCAGGAACAATTCGATCTTCCCTCAAGTGATTTTTATAGATATTTGCAAATTAGGCATTACATTACAAACCATAAGAAAAAAGAAAGAATTAACAAAATCCCAAATGGTATAGAACAATATTTTATCACAATTTCAGAAAAACGCCTCCCTGTTGGTAAACATGTTTCTCATCTTTATAAAAGATTGTTAACAGACATGGTTGGAAACACTTACAATATCAAGGAAAAGTGGGAAATAGAAGCTAATATAGTAATAGAGGATGAGTTATGGGATAAACTCTGTTATAGGTGCCATAAGGGAATTAATAGTCAACAGTGGAAGGAATTTGACTGGAAAATTAAAATACGTTATTTTCATACTCCTCTGGTTATTTCAAAATTTGTAAAAGACCCTTCTAGAGCTTTATGCTGGAGACAATGTGGTAAAACAGGTCACCATACACACATATTTTGGGACTGTCCAGCAATTCTTGCGTATTGGAAAAATATTAAAGAAGAGATGGAGAAAATTGTAAAAAGAGAAGTTCCCTCAAATGTAAGTTTTTTTTACTGGGTGTTATATCAGTTGATGCTTTCAATGCTGACCAAAGATATATGTTACGTGTATTATTACTAATTGCCAAAAAAAACATTACTGCTAATTGGAAGTCTGTGAAATCACCAACTATAACTGAATGGAAACAGACTAAAACAGATTTATATGATGGAAAAAATGACTGCAACATTACAATTGAAAACTGACCTTTTTAATCAGAGGTGGCACATGGTTAAAGAATATTTAAATCTATAAATATTTTTATTTTATTTGTATTTATTTTTATATATATATTTTTGATATACGTTATATATCTTATATCATTATATGACTGTATATTATTGTATCATGTTTGTTGAGATGTGAACATTCATATTAGGTGCTGCAATATATACATACAGAATATTTGTATTTATTATTATTATTATTTATTTTTTTATTTTATTTTATTTTTATTTTATTTTCTCTCTTTGTATTACTCTTGTTATTTTATCACTTGTCTCAGATAATGTTCCTTTTGTTATGTTCTGTGAAAAATATAAATAAAAAAGTAAAAAAAATAAATAAAATAGACTCGAACATTATGTTGGCATTAGTGGAACTGCATTAGTTAAATCATACTTATCTGACTGTTATCAGTTTGTAGCATTAAATGAAGAGATGTCTTTTTGATCACAAGTTCAGTATGGAGTACCACAAAGCTCAGTAATAGGACCGTTGCTGTTCACGCTGTACATGCTACCATTAGGAGATATCATTAGGGAACATTGAATTAGCATTCACTGTTATGCCGACGATACTCAGCTCTATATTTAATACTTAACAGATACATCACAGGAGAGTTAAGTGTTGAACTTTTTGTATGAGTGTGTGAGTGATTTTAAATCTGGCAGTGTATCCATTTCATGACGAGATGGGAGGGTTATGATGAACTGAATTCCTATGTAGTAGCCTGAGGGCGTCTTGGGTATGAAGTTTACGTGCATTGTGAGCGTGTGCAGTGTCCTACGGGGGTGATGTGTGTGTGCAATAGCTTTGTCTATTTATTACGGTGTTCTCTGTGGAGCATGCTCCATCGTGGTGTTGCTCGCCCAGGCTGATTAGCATTTGTGTTTGGGACTTCAAAAGCCTGATCCAGTCGGACATGTTGGGTAACTGCCTGAATTATATTAAATAAAGATTATGGTTTCTACCTCTGTGGTGCAGCTTGCTTTGTAGAGTGGATTCCTCTAGCTGTAACAATCTGACAACACAATCTAGGTTTATTACATTATTATAGAGATGTACAGCAGTGCTGCTTATAAACACCAGATGATTATTTTGTGCGAGTGAGATGAGTTAAGAGCATCTGTTGCATAAATCAACGCAGTAATTGATAGAAAGGCACAGACGAAATACTCTGGAAATTATATGAAATTAAAATTACATACTAAATAAAAACAGTTAGCAATAATACCAAATAAAGTAACTAAAGCATACATCCATCGTCCATATTATATTATTATGCTTATTTATATCTCTGAGGATTGATATATCGCTCTACAATAGTAAACATTGATGAGGGTCGGTCGAGTGTCACACGCAGAAAGAGAAGTCAGTCATTGAGCCATTGAGTCCACCAGCAATCACAACATAACCAGGAAATATATATATTACACACTTGAGAGTTTTATATGAATGAAGAGATTTCACTAAACGCTGACCCACAGAATCATCAAGAGAAAGAGTGAAAGATAATCTGTGTATATCCTGCACCGGCGTAAAGTGAAACCGGAAGTGTCTCTCCCTACACTCGCTGACCGGAAACCCAACATGGCGGCCGCAAGCAACTACTAGACCATTACGTTTGTTGCGAATAAACAAAATAAATGTTTGTTGTGGTTTCTGAGACTGCACACTCCACGACCCACCAGTTGAGAAATACTACTCTACTATTTATATATCTAAGTAAATAGCGGGGGGTAAGTAAATAAAGCTTATAGTAAAACCTCTCCAACCGGGAGGGAGGGTGGGCGCGACGCAGTTTGGAACACAGTCTTTCTCTCGCATGCACGCGGCATTTGACCGACCGGGTTGACACTTCCGCGTGAGAACTCGCCCGTGTGAGCGTGTGAAACCACTCAAATGCGTGTGTCTCACGGCCAAAGCTTGAGAGTTGGCAGGTATGTGGTTATCACTATGTACACAACAACACTGTAAACTGATGTTCAACATTGATTTACTGTTTAATGTTATGATTGTTTTCATATCATTAATCAAAGATAAGCAATATTATTTGTGATTGTTATCTGTTTAGATGTATATGCAAGAACACTGACATTGAATGTTTCCATAGTCAGGAGAGTTGCTGGTGCGGGAGCTGCTGGTGCGGGAGCTGCGGATGCGGTGCCTGGTGCGGGAGCTGCTGGTGCGGTGCCTGGTGCGGGAGCTGCTGGTGCGGGAGCTGCTGGTGCGGTGCCTGGTGCGGGAGCTGCTGGTGCGGGAGCTGCTGGTGCGGGGGCTGCTGGTGCGGTGCCGCTGGTGCGGGAGCTGCTGGTGCGGTGCCTGGTGCGGGAGCTGCTGGTGCGGTGCCTGGTGCGGGAGCTGCTGGTGCGGTGCCTGGTGCGGGAGCTGCTGGGGGGGAGCTGCTGGGGTCCCGGGGCAGGGTGCGGGAGCTGCTGGTGCGGTGCCTGGTGCGGGAGCTGCTGGTGCGGTGCCGCTGGTGCGGGAGCTGCTGGTGCGGTGCCTGGTGCGGGAGCTGCTGGTGCGGTGCCTGGTGCGGGAGCTGCTGGTGCGGGAGCTGGTGGTGCGGGAGCTGGTGGTGCGGGAGCTGGTGGTGCGGGAGCTGGTGGTGCGGGGGCTGGTGGTGCGGGAGCTGGTGGTGCGGGAGCTGGTGGTGCGGGAGCTGCTGGTGCGGGAGCTGCTGGTGCGGTGCCTGGTGCGGGAGCTGCTGGTGCGGGAGCTGGTGCGGGGGCTGGTGCGGGGGCTGGTGCGGGAGCTGCTGGTGCGGGAGCTGCTGGTGCGGGAGCTGCTGCGGGGGCTGCTGGTGCGGGAGCTGCTGGGGGGTCCGGGTGCTGCGGACATCATAGATTGAACAGGTTTCTGTCAAACAGCACCATTACTTTAAATGAGTCAACCCCACAAGATTACAGTTATAAACATGAGCCTCGTCTGAAAGGCAAAGGGGGAGGTGTTGCTGTAATTTATAGTAATGTTTTCAAAACCACTAAGAAATCTAGTTTTGAATATAATTATTTTGAAGTGTTGGTGCTTAATGTAATAATATATAGTGTAAACGATAAATCACGTTTGAGAATTGTGATGGCTACTGTATACAGGCCACCAGGGCACCATAAAGATTTTATCAAAGAATTTGCGGATTGGCTGCAGATAAAGTAGTAATTGTTGGTGATTTTAATATACATGTAGATAATGAAAAAGATGCATTGGGATTGGCATTTAAAGACATTGTAAACTCTATTGGAGTTAGACAACATATGTCAGGACCTACTCATTGTCGTAATCATACTCTAGATCTAATACTATTGCATGGAATAGATGTTGATGCCGTTGAAATTCTGCAGCAGAGCGATGACATCTCAGATCATTATCTAGTCTTATGTTAATTACATTTAGCCAAGGCTGCAAAGCAGACTCCGTGTTATAAATATGTTAAGACCTATCACTTCTGCCACTAAAGATTGCTTTATTAATAATCTTCCTAATCAGTTTCATCATCTCAGCATCCTGGATAGCTTAGAAGAACTCGATATTGCAACAGACACTTTTAACTCTCTTTTCCAGCACTTTAGACACAGTTGCTCTGTTGCGCTTAAAGAAGATTAAAGAAAATAGTCCAACGCCGTGGTACAATGAGCACACTCAGGCCCTTAAGAGAAAAATGGAGAGCAACTGGAAGAACAAAACTAGAGGTATTTCGGATTTCATGGAAGGAGAGCTTGATTGCTTACAGAGAGGCTTTAAAAGCTGCTAGATCTGCTTATTTTTCAACCCTATTCGAAGAAAATAAACAGTCCTACTGTAGGTATTTATTTGAAACAGTGGCTAAACTAACAAAAAAGAAAGCTTCAAGCCCAGAAGTGTCCAAGAAACACAGCAGTAATGACTTTATGAACTTCTTCACATATAAGATTGATAATATAATCAAAATTATAACTATGCAACCGTCTACTACAGTATCGCATCAGGGAGTGCATTGTAGTCTCCGTGAGGAAAATTATTCATTTGTTGCTATAGGAGAGGAAGAATTTTGCAAACTCGTTAATTAATCTAAATCGACAACATGTATATACCCAACCAGACCCTATACCAACTAAGCTACTGAAAGAGATGCTTCCAGAGGTCATAGATCCTCTTCTTAATATCAGGAGCCGTCAACCTCTAACAGCACATCCAGATGAGCGATATTGTGCAGTAGTTTATAGGCCTATTAAGGTAGTTCCTAAAGCTCTTTTAGACCACCTAATCCCCGAGAAACTTTTACGAGTCTTAAATAAAAGGGTTAATATTCCATTAATGTATCTTCTTTCTAGTGTAGCTACTATAGGTTAAATATTATTATTTCCCCCTTTTCCTTATTTATTTATTTTTTTATTTTTTTATTTTGCCTGCCTGAGTTGAATCTTTAAACCGGTGGGAACAGCTTAGAAATTGCCGGTGCATCGAATATCCTGAGTATTTTCTTTTGCACTGATGAGAGGCCCTTGACGGACACAAGGATTTCCTCTCAAATTGAGGATTTACTTTAAACCTCGGACTTGGATGTCTTTTAATTTTATTTTTAATTTTATTTTACTGTTCTCTTTGTTATGATTGTTCGTATATTGTTCGTTCTGTTTATTAGGTTGTCATGGGATATGTTATGCAAAGTTTTGCAAATTGAAACAAGTAAATCCATGGTCAGGAATACAAAATAATTACACTTAAATGTCAATGGCTCTCTGCTCCTCCACCTGCACCTGCAGAGCCTCCCCATGAGCGTCAGCATATTTCCTCAGGCCAGAGAGAGGCGGCTGGTGCAGGCACTCTTGCAGCTGCAGCCGCGGCCGTAAATAATTACACTTAAATGTCAATGGCTCTCTGCTCCTCCACCTGCACCTGCAGAGCCTCCCCATGAGCGTCAGCGTATTTCCTCAGGCCAGAGAGAGGCGGCTGGTGCAGGCACTCTTGCAGCTGCAGCCGCGGCCGTAAATAATTACACTTAAATGTCAATGGCTCTCTGCTCCTCCACCGGCACCTGCAGAGCCTCCCCATGAGCGTCAGCATATTTCCTCAGGCCAGAGAGAGGCGGCTGGTGCAGGCACTCTTGCAGCTGCAGCCGCGGCCGTAAATAATTACACTTAAATGTCAATGGCTCTCTGCTCCTCCACCTGCACCTGCAGAGCCTCCCCATGAGCGTCAGCATATTTCCTCAGGCCAGAGAGAGGCGGCTGGTGCAGGCACTCTTGCAGCTGCAGCCGCGGCCGTAAATAATTACACTTAAATGTCAATGGCTCTCTGCTCCTCCACCTGCACCTGCACCTGCAGAGCCTCCCCATGAGCGTCAGCGTATTTCCTCAGGCCAGAGAGAGGCGGCTGGTGCAGGCACTCTTGCAGCTGCAGCCGCGGCCGTAAATAATTACACTTAAATGTCAATGGCTCTCTGCTCCTCCACCTGCACCTGCAGAGCCTCCCCATGAGCGTCAGCGTATTTCCTCAGGCCAGAGAGAGGCGGCTGGTGCAGGCACTCTTGCAGCTGCAGCCGCGGCCGTAAATAATTACACTTAAATGTCAATGGCTCTCTGCTCCTCCACCTGCACCTGCAGAGCCTCCCCATGAGCGTCAGCGTATTTCCTCAGGCCAGAGAGAGGCGGCTGGTGCAGGCACTCTTGCAGCTGCAGCCGCGGCCGTAAATAATTACACTTAAATGTCAATGCCTCTCTGCTCCTCCACCTGCACCTGCAGAGCCTCCCCATGAGCGTCAGCATATTTCCTCAGGCCAGAGAGAGGCGGCTGGTGCAGGCACTCTTGCAGCTGCAGCCGTGGCCGTAAATAATTACACTTAAATGTCAATGGCTCTCTGCTCCTCCACCTGCACCTGCAGAGCCTCCCCATGAGCGTCAGCATATTTCCTAAGGCCAGAGAGAGGCGGCTGGTGCAGGCACTCTTGCAGCTGCAGCCGTGGCCGTCTCTGCTAGGACAGAGAAACTCTAGATTACATCATGTGACTCACAGAAAATGAAGGAGGGAATAAAAGCGTGTGGTTAGTGAACGTCTGACTCTAGGTCTGTGTTAAACTGCTGAAGCGTCTCCTATAGAAACATACGGGCCGCTACAGGTTTACTGCACTGCGTCTCGTCTGTTTGTCCTGGAATAACAGTGGAAAACAGTCCCAGACACGGATGGCTACTAGTCGCAGGAGTTTTAGCACTATTAGTGCATTTATCTGTTCCTGAACGAGTCTCTGCTGAACTAAACCCTCATGCTTCTCACTAGCGGTCAGTGTCAATCATCTCTCACAGAGACTAGATTACAGTAACTGGTGACGGTTCACTAATTAATAAAATATCATCTGAAGGGGACCGTTGACATAATTATCAGCCGATCAGTATTGAAATATGAAACAAAAGCATAAAGCTGAACTCCAGTGTGAGCAAATGAAAGAGTTTCATCCCTAATATTAAAGACTACTTTCTCCTCTTGTTCCTGCGTCTCTCTCACACACACTCTCTCACACACACTGTTTCTGTCTCTCACCCTCTCGGGCAGCGGCCCTCTCCTGCTGAGCTCCTCCAGAGCGATCTGGGCCGCTGCATGCCTGGCCACGCCCTTGGTCCACCCGGACCCCTCCGGGAACTCCTCGTCCCCGACACGGACCCGCACCGTGAACCTGACAGAGGGAAAGAGGAGGAAGGAGAATATAAATTCATGTATTCTTTGTGCACAACATGTACATGAACATCATCTACACAAACACAGCTCAGTGTGTGATCAGTCCTGACACACTTGTATGTAAATGCTTCTTCTGTCCCTCCAATAAGAGCACAGTCTATCTGTCCATCAGGTGCGCATAGAAGTTGTGTTCGTTACTATAGCAACAGTCGGCTGTCGACCAATGGTCTGTGCTCTCGACACGGTACTTTAATTCTATCAGCCGATGATAATTCTGAAAGTATACTTACTGTAGCATTACTATATATTAATTAACTAATATATAGTATAGCATTAATATACTATATATATATATATATATTATATAAGCATACATCACACACACACGTATAATTTTTATTATTCTTCATTTATTTATTACAGATTAAGTGGAGTTATGCTAAGAGGCTATAATAGCCGCTGTCTGATGATCCACTAATTACTAATATTGTTTATGAAGACTTGATATGTATCCTGGAAAAGGCTGTATCCGGAACACGCAGATCTACACCTTTAATTGTTTTTAATTATTTAGCGCAGTTAACGAAAGGCTTTTTACTTCACCACATGAGTGCCCTGGAGTATTTAATAATCATTAGTATTAATTGAATTAGAATATTGTAAAAGCCTTGAAACAGCATTATTCAATGTGTGTCTTCTGGCCAAGACAGCGTATAGAGCAGCAGTTTAACCGCTAGCAAAGCCTCAACGCTTTTCCCCTTATTTTACACTTCCTGATTTATCCCGAATACTAACTACTCACTTTGTACCCTGACATCTGATTGGTGCAGAAACTTCAACAATCAAAATTATATTATGCATCCACTTTCGCTTACTTTTCTAATGTTCTTCATTCAAGTGTTCTATACTTTTCCATAATGTTTAATTTATATCTTTTCTTAAATGCATTAATAGTTTTAGAGCTGTTAAGTTGAATATGAAGACTGTTCCATAAATCAACTCCTTTAACTGATAAACACCTCCTCTTAATATTACTCTTTGCCATGGGTTTTTGTAACAAATCAATTCCTCTGAGGCTATATCTAGATTCTCTGATTCGAAACATCTAGTCAAGTCAAGTCATCCTCATTTATATAGCGCTTTTAACAATGTATATTGTTTCAAAGCAGTTTCACATAGACAAACATATAATTTAAGGTAACAGAGAATGGTTTGGTTTTATAGCGGTTCTTGAATAATGTTGTTTCCAGCTAATGTTAGTTTTGATTGATTCACTTCCGTCGAAATGATCATTTGTTATTAAATTAGGGGCCGCTAAGACGACGCCGTTCTCTCTAAACAGACTTTAAACGCGAACCTGTGATAAACGCTGATGGCGTTCACATGCTCATTAAAGGAACACTCCACCGTTTTTTGAAATAGGGCTTATTCACATTCTTTCCTACATTTAGATATGTGTGCAAATGCATTTTTGTCTCAGTGCATGCATTGTTTTAGTTTGACGGGGTCGGCGCTAGCTTAGCTTAGCACAATGAATGGAATCCTTTGTTGCCAGCTAGCATGTCCTGAGTAAAAGTGATAAAAAAAAACAAACAAACCCACGTAATTACTTCTTGTGGCCTGCGTATTCACAACGAGTACAAATAGCGATGCAGATTAACACTAGGCGATTTCCTAGGCAGATATTGACTTGGGACTATATTAGGGGGAAGCACAGGCGAAGCACTGGTGCTTAGGCGAAGCACTGCTACTTGGGCGCAGAGATATCACGCAACACATGAAATCCCACAACTTCCAAGCAGCAGTGCTTCGCCTGTGCTTCCCCCTAATATAGTCCTATTGCAGCCACAGTCCCACATTTGAAATTTCCAGTAACATGTAGAGTATTATTGCTGTTGTATTTTTAATTATAGACCAACAGCAGTAATGATAATTGCACATCCTTTTATCTATTAGACTAGAGAGGTTACATTAGGTTTAATGATGTTTGTGTGTGTGTGTGTTTTCTCCCCAGAGACAATCATTGCAACCCATCGATGAGCTAGTCCTTTTCCTAATGTACTTGTTCGTTGGTTTAAAGGAGCAGGACTTGGCAAACCGTTTCAACATTCCCAGATAGCATGGTAACATTAATTCAATGTTGAGTTTTGATCCAAATCATCATTTTGGTTGAGATTGACATTTTGATGAAAGCCGACAGCACACACGGGTGGAGACAGTGACATTGAACTAACAGTGATTTGTAGTTGATGAGCACAAGATCATGCAGGCGTGCATCTCTGCAGAACACTAGTGGGTGTTTCTCAGTCAGTGGGCGTTCTCAAACCACAATGGGCATTTTCAACCGCTTTACCCGATTTGCTCTAATCCACTGGGGGCTTGGTGTAGGGGTTGGCCTTCATGATTTTAGCAAGTCTGTTGAAAAATGGTTGAAAAACATTTATTGTAGTTTGAAATTGGCCACTGATTGGTAAACGCCCATTTTGTTTTGCATGTGCACTTCTCAGTAGTCTAAAGCTCCCTCATTAGAGAGAAAACAGGTGCATCCTATACAGAAGTCTTGTTTGTTAAATCACCTGATATTCATGACTTCTCTAGGACAGTTTCAAACAATAGGCTTGTTTGAGATGAGCAAAATCTGCGCAGAATCGATCACCGGTGATCAACGCGAGATGCATGCCGGTTAGAAATGTGTCCGAGAGCGGTCCGCCTTGCTCTGATGTCATGCTGACGTATGTCAAAAAACTCTCGCGACCGCAAGCCGCACGTGTCGGATTCTGCAGTCGCGCGCAGTTGCTCTCCACCGACTGCGCTGATCAGAAGCATGATACGAAACGACTTGCTGACGACACAGCTTAATGCTCATTGGTTTAAACAACCGTGATGTATTGTTCTTTTTTAAAATGTTCGATTTTAAAACTCTGGTATCATTTGTTGTGTAGGCTATACATACGTTATGTGTGAATAAACTCTCTGACAGTGCGAGAGTGACAGTGCCAAATTTTTAAATGGTCAGGTATTTGTTGACGCACCATTGAAGTGTTTTTGAAATGTTAATGTTTCAACATTAACTTGGTACATCAGAATGGCAACATTGTTTGACATTCCTTTTCAGTTGTATTTTCAGTGTTTCAACTAAATGTATTTAGAATCAACATCACATTGATCAAACCATATTACCAAAGATTATTTTTGTTAATTTCAGAGCTGATTCAACAGCAGTGATGTAGATTCAACATCTTAGTGTAACGTTGATTCAACAATATTACCATTGATTATTTTTGTTAATTTCAATATTGATTCAGTATCAGTGATGTAGAATCAATCGTAGTGTAATGTTGATTCAATAGCATTACCATAGATGTTTTTGTTCAACATATAGTTTCAACATTAACTGAGGGTGCAAAAGTGATGTTGATAAAATATCACTTGTAATGTTGAATCAATATTATTGTACGAGCGTATGGGACACTCAAAGGGTTCGGTTAAGCACTTGTAGAAATGGTATTATAAGTTTCCGGTTAGAGAAACTGGAGCAAGAGAGAGAGGGTCCCAGCAGAAGGGTTTATTCTGATTATTTCTGCATGTATGAAGTATTACAGGTACGTGTGCGGTCTACAATGAACAGAGAATAAAATACAATATCAATTTGCTAGTATAAACAGTATTACAAATGGCATAAAGAATATTCACTATATAAAACAGAAGTAATAGTAAATCAGGTTATCAAATGTTGAATATAAAGTAATATCTGTAAACCTTAAGTTAGCATTACTTTAGCAAAATGTATTCAAGTATCTAGAATCTAAATATATTGGATAAAGAATTTAGCTTACATATCTGAATTATACCGCAGAACATAAACAACTAAACAGTATTAAAATAGTCTCAATTTGACTTTACATGGATTTCAGTAACGTGCAATTCACACTGAAATATAATTATTCAAATTACTAGTTAAACTAATACAGTTCACAGATGACAGTAACTGAATCCACAGAATATTAAAGTTCGAACAGCATATAATGTAAAACAGATAACTTACTTCTTAATCCATCACTCACAGGAACAACAAACATGCATCAGTCCGCTTTGTGTAAGAAGCAGTCAGTCTCTCAACCTATGTATATGGACTGCCCTCTTATCCTAGTTCAGACATGCCCTGACTTGTCCATGCCCGTGCAAGCACCAACAAAGTCACATACATAAATATACCTCCAGAGGGCATTGTTGGGCTTTCGTACATAGCCGCCCCAAAATGTTGCTCGCGACATTTGAACCTGGTAGAAAGCCCATCCTAAGTGGCAGGATTGGTGTTGTCATCATCCATGAGTTTGGGAAGTGGAATTAACCGAGCCACAGGTCTAACATAAGACCGATCTTGAACCTGAACTGCAACTGTCCTTATACGTCCATCAGGTCCAGGAAAGGTACGGGTCACCTTGCCCACTGGCCAGAGGGCTCGTGGAAGTTGTGGGTCAATGATGAGTACTACCTGGTCAACCCTGAGCTGATCAGTATCCTTTAACCATTTTTCTCTTTCCTGGAGACTTGGCATATAGTGACTAATAAATCTAGCCCAGAATTGGTCTGCAAGTATTTGGCTGTGCCTCCATCTCCTGGTTCCCAGAAGATTGCTGGAGTCATACATTACTTGTGGGAGAGAGGAGTCATGGCGACCCATGAGCAGAATGCTGGGTGTGATTGGGTCTGGGTCTGCGATATCTGATGATACGTAGCCTAATGGCTTGGCATTCATGATGCCCTCCACCTCAATCAGAACAGTGCGGAGGACGGTTTCAGGGACTGTCTGTTCCTTTAGAAAGACTTTCAGGGCTTGTTTCACTGATTTGACTTCTCTCTCCCATATACCACCAAAATGCGGAGCACTGGGAGGATTAAATCTGCAAGAGATTTTCTGTTCGGCTAATTGCTCCTTTAATCGGGGTGCCATAGCTTCATATGCTTCTTTACTCTCTCTGTTCCCTCCAACAAAGTTGGTACCATTATCAGAGAAGAGCTCGAAGGGCTTGCCTCTTCTAGCTATAAATCGCCGTAGAGACATCAAGAAGGCATCAGTGTCGAGACTCTCAAGTAGATCCAGATGGAGGCATCGGGTGGTCATACATTTGAAGACTATCCCCCATCTCTTTTCAGTACGTCGTCCTATTTTTACTGTGAATGGGCCAAAACAGTCCATTCCAGTGGAATAGAAGGGTGGCTTGTAAAACCTAAGACGAGCTGGTGGGAGATCTGCCATCTTGGGGATGCTAGGCTGGGCACGCCACTTTTGACATTCAATACAGCTGAGTTGATGTTTCCTGATGGCTGCTCTGCTTCTCAAAATCCAATAGTGACGTCTGAGCTCTGCAAGGACTCTTTCTGGCCCAGGATGAAGGAGATTGGCATCATATTCCTTGATAAGGAGTTTTGTTATTTGCTGATTAGGATCGAGAACTATGGGATGAAGGGCATTCATGTCTATATGTTCAGCACGACGCAGTCTCCCTCCAACCCTAATTAGTCCAGCATCTTTATCATACTCGGGAGACAAAGACATTAGCCGGCTATTAGATGGTAAGGGTCGGTTTGATGAGAGAGCCTTAACCTCCTCTGGAAATTAATCTCTTTGGGATTGTTGAAGAAAGAGCCTTTCTGCAGTAACATAATGCTCAGCTACGTCTGCTTGTAAGGTGGAAGATTGAGCCGCCCCGTGTTGGTACGCCACTGTGGCCTTTACCAAGTCTTTCCAGGTGTTATACTGCATTGCGTCTGGGAGACTAGAATCAGGACTAGTGCATATGTGCAGGCAGAGTGCTGACTTCAATTCGGTATCTGGTTCAGGGTCAGTAACTAGCATGATTGGCCAGAATGCTTCTGATTGATACAAGAAGTCAGGTCCCTTAGCCCAATGGTATGATTGTGTCAACTCCTTTAAAGACTTTCCACGGGTAATGTCATCTGCTGGGTTATTGCCAGAATCCACATACCTCCAGGAATTAACATCTGTGAGGGACTGAATTTCAGCAACTCGGGTTCCCACAAAGACCTTATACCTGCAGGAGTCAGCCAGCAGCCAGCGAAGGACAGTGGTGGAATCTGACCAGAGAATGACTTGCCTGATGGTTACTGTGAGTTCTGTTTGGAGAACTTTAGCTACTTGTGCTCCAGTAAGTGCTGCACTCAACTCAAGCCGTGGCATTGACATTTGTTTCCTGGGGGCTACACGTGAACGGGCCAGCACAAATGAAATGTGTACATGACCATCTTTGTCTTCTGTTCGCATATATGATACTGAGCCGTATGCTCTCTCTGAGGCATCACAGAAGATGTGTAGGTCTCTGGTGAATGTTTCATCATGTACTTGAAATGGAGTGTAGCATCTGGGAATCTCTTGTTGCTCCAAGTCAGGTAGTTCCTGTACCCATGTTTGCCATCTATTTCGTAAGCTGTCAGACTCAATAAGGTCATCCCATCCCACATGAATTTTCCACAGATCCTGAATGAGTATCTTGGCTTGGGTGGTGAATGGAACCAGGTACCCGAGAGGGTCATACTGCGACGCCAATACCTTGTAGATATTTCTCAAGGTAGGTTTGAGACATTCCACTTGGCGAGGCTTGTATCCTAAGGAGTCACTAATACAGTTCCATCGCAATCCAAGTGTGCCCTCTAAAAGATCTGGACTCTTCTGGGATAACCATAGCTCACTACTTTGTGACCTTGCTTCTGATGGAAGGTGTTCAATGACTTCTGGTTTGTTGCTGGCCCATTGGCGGAGATCAAACCCTCCAGTAAGCAGCAATTGCCGTAGGCCATCTACAAGAGCTCTAGCCTTTTCTGTTGATTCCATACTTTGAAGACAATTGTCTACATAGAATGACTGAGTAACTGATTCTACGAGACTGGGATCAGTTTCGCCGTTGTCATGGGCTATTCGTTGCAGTGCATATATAGCACAACAAGGACTGCACGTTGTGCCAAAAGGTAGGACTTGCCACTCATATATCTTTGGCAGCTCAGTTTTTTGCATGTTTCTCCAGAGGAAGCGCAGGATCACCTTGTCATCTGGCAGATAGAAATTGCAAACCTTTCTACTCGCCACGGGAGTTTTCCTCTCTCATTCTCGTGAATGTGTACATCCCCCCAGACGCGTGCGTGAGCGCGGCACTACAACAGCTGGCTGAACAAATAGCTGAAACGGAACAAAGGTACCCAGACTCTCTTTTAATCATTCTTGGGGATTTTAACAAAGCAAATCTTTCGCGTGAACTACCAAAATACAGACAGCACGTTACATGTCCCACAAGAGACAGTAATATACTGGACCACTGTTACACCACAATAAAGAATGCGTATCACTCCGTCCCACGAGCAGCTTTGGGGCTATCTGATCACTGTTTGGTTCATCTTATACCGACCTACAGGCAGAAACTGAAATCAGCTAAACCTGTAATAAGGACTGTAAAAAGATGGACTAATGAAGCAGAGCAGAATCTACAGGCCTGCTTCGATTGCACTGATTGGACAATTTTTGAAGCTGCTGCCACCGATCTGGATGAGCTCACAGATACTGTAACATCATATATAAGTTTCTGTGAGGATACATGCATTCCTACCAGGACATTCTTATCATTCACCAATGATAAACCATGGTTTACTGGGAAACTCAAACACCTTCGTCATGCCAAAGAGGATGCTTACAGAAGTGGGGATAAGATCTTGTATAACCAGGCCAGAAACAGACTGACAAAGGAGATCAGAGTTGCTAAAAGAGCCTACTCTGAAAAGCTGAAAAACCAGTTTTCAGCCAACGACCCGGCAACAGTCTGGACTGGCCTGAGGAACATCACCAACTACAAGTCACCATCCCCCCGATCTGTGGACAATCCACACCTGGCTGATGATTTAAACTCATTTTACTGCAGGTTTGAAAAGCCCTCATTCACACCACACACCGGCTCTGATCTGCACTTCACACACCCACCATCACCTCCTGCACCCCCTCTCCTCCCCCCTCCTGCCATCCAACCTGAGCTTAAGGTCTGTGTGGAGGACGTGAGCCGCGTCTTCAAAAAACAGAAGACTAGGAAAGCCTCAGGCCCAGACGGCATCTCATCTGCTTGTTTAAAAGCCTGTGCTGACCAACTGGTCCCGGTCTTCACGCAGATCTTCAACAGATCATTGGAGCAGTGTGAAGTTCCCTGCTGCTTCAAACGCTCCACTATCATTCCACTATCATTCCTGTCCCCAAAAAACCCAAAATCACTGGACTTAACGACTACAGACCTGTCGCTCTCACGTCTGTGGTCATGAAGTCGTTTGAAAGACTGGTGTTGGCCCACCTGAAGGACATCACTGGACCCCTGCTGGATCCCTTTCAGTTTGCCTACAGAGCAAACAGGTCTGTGGATGATGCAGTCAACGTGGGACTGCATTATATCCTGCAACATCTCGACAGACCTGGGACTTATGCAAGGATTCTCTTTGTGGACTTCAGTTCGGCCTTCAATACCATCATGCCTGATCTTCTCACAGCCAAACTGACCCAGCTCTCCATTCCATCCTCTATCTGTCAGTGGATCTCCAGCTTCCTGACGAACCGGCAGCAGCTCGTGAGACTGGGGAAACACACATCCAGGACTCTCAGCACCAGCACTGGCGCCCCTCAAGGGTGCGTTCTCTCCCCACTGCTCTTCTCCCTGTACACTAACGACTGCACTTCTAAAGACCCCTCTGTCAAGCTCCTGAAATTTGCAGACGACACCACCGTCATCGGTCTTATCCGAAACGGTGACGAGTCTGCTTACAGACTGGAGGTCGAACAGCTGGCTGTCTGGTGCAGTTATAACAACCTTGAGCTGAACACGCTCAAAACAGTGGAGATGATCGTGGACTTCAGGAGGAACAGCCCAGCACTCCCCCCACTCACCATCATGAACAGCACTGTGGAAGCAGTGGAGTCATTCAGGTTCCTGGGCACTATCATCTCTCAGGACCTGAAGTGGGACAATCACATTGACTCCATTGTGAAAAAGGCCCAGCAGAGACTGTACTTCCTTCGCCAGCTGAGGAAGTTCAACCTGCCACAGGAGCTGCTGATTCAGTTCTACTCAGCCGTCATTGAGTCTGTTCTATGCACTTCCATCACTGTCTGGTTTGGTTCAGCTACCAAATCTGACATCAGGAGACTACAGCGGACAGTTCGGACTGCAGAGAGGATTATTGGTGCCCCCCTGCCAACCCTCCAGGACCTGTACTCTTCCAGAGTGAGGAAGAGAGCAGGTAAAATCACCACAGACTCCACTCACCCTGGACACCACCTGTTTGAACTGTTACCGTCAAGACGGAGACTCAGATCACTGGCCACAAGAACATCTCGGCACAGGAACAGTTTCTTCCCACAGGCCATTTCCCTCCTGAACAGTTAACACACCTCCCAAGGCATGTGCCTTTAAGTGCAATACCCCCACTGTTTTAATGCAACAACTTACAACTCAGGTGACACTTACATGTAGATTTATTTATTTATAATATTCAAAACACTGTAAATTTGTTCATAATCTGTAAATCTGTAAATGTCTATTCTGGCTAAACCCAACTGTGATACTTTTATTCTCATATTTTTATATTTTATATTTTATTCTTAAAATTTGTATTATTATGTTTCTTGTTGTAAATTATGTTTCTTGTTGTATTTGTATATGTGCACTGGAAGCCTCAGTACCAAAACAAATTCCTTGTGTGTGCAAGCACACTTGGCAATAAAGCTCTTTCTGATTCTGATTCTGATTCAGTAGGCGAACTTGGTGAAACATACCTTTCACATCTGCGCTCACAGCCACTGTGTGTTGTCTGAACCGAAGCAGAACTCCAAGCAAAGATGGACCAAGTATAGGACCAGGAATGAGGAGCTCATTCAATGATTGACCCTGATACGGGAAAGAACAGTTAAACACAATCCTGTTTTTGCCATTGTGATTCACCATATGGTGTGGAATGTACCAGGATTCTGTGGACTTTTCAGCTTCCTGAGTGGAGATTTCTGCCACGTAGCCAGCTTGCTCTAATTTGTTAATCTCAGTGCAGTATGCTTCAGAGAGGTTTGGGTCTTTGGCGAGTCTCCGTTCAGTGCTGCGAAGGCTTGCCAGCACTGCTTCCTTTGGGGCTTTAAGGGTGACAGCATTTGGTCGTCTGAGCAAAGGAGTGGCATATCTTAGAAAGCCGTCCACCTCTATCCTAGAAGTGTATGTTTGGAGTACTGTCAGAGCATGCTGGTCCTGTTTAGAACGAGTGGCTGCGGTTTCATTAATGTAGGGCAGGGTGTCAATCTGCCAGAGACGCTCAACGTTCTTGAGTAACTCAGCATTCTGAACATCTATAGAGATGTTCAGACATTGTTGATCACAAGGAGCAGTTTGGCTGTACCCCACAGGGCCTTGAAGAGTCCAACCAAGTCTGGTGTGTACAGCTATTGGTGCATTAGGAGGTCCCATTCGTATTGGTTGGGTTGGTACAAGTAAGTGAGGCATGTCCGAGCCAATGAGTAGCAAGGGTTGTGCTCGCTCAATCTGTGGCAATGGTAAGGACCGGATATGGGCATATTTGTGTTGAAGAGCAGCTACTGGATAAGAGTGTTCCGACAGTCTCAGATTCGCTGCAGTGAAGGCATGATTAATCTGAAACTTCTTAGTTGGTCTGTTTAAAGGTGACACAGAGAGAGAAACAGATGCTCCATTTAATTGATGTACATCCTGACGTATTGTACGTAATGTGAGAGTTTCAGGCACTGTGGTGAGGTTTAACTGTTCCACGGCTTGTGGAAGTACAATGCTACGCTCAGAGCCATCGTCTAACACTGCATATGTCTCCATGGCTTTATCTCCATTATGAAGTAGGAGCTTAACTACCTTAAGCATCACCTTTGGAGATCGGTTCGGACGATCTACGTATACCTGGGAATTGGGAACATTGACCAGAAGAACACTCTTTTGTGTCTGGAGTACGGCTTCATGGAGAATGGTTAGATGTAGCTCTTTGCAGGTCTTGCACCCTCGCTTCAGAGTGCAGTTGTCGGAAGTATGTGTCCTTCCACATTTCCAACAACGCTTTCCATCCATTATCCACTTCAGTATTTGCTCCGTGGTTAGTAGCTTAAATTTAGAGCAAGAGTTCAGGAAATGGTCCTTATTGTTGCAATATGGACAGTACGGTTGAAACTTGGGTGTCTTGATTCCTGCTTGTCCTTGAACAGATGAGGTACTGTTAGTAGAGTAAAGGATTGAGGTAGATCTGTCCTTAGGACGAGAAGGTGTGCGTGGATCCTTCTTAGTGGTCCTGGTTACCTCACTTTGATAAAGCGCTGCTGCTCTGTTTGAAATGCGCTTAGCCTGAGACTTTAGCTGTAGCCATGCAGAGAAATCAGATAGGGTGTAGGTGCGGTCTGTGCCAGTCTGGAGAATGCCATGGCTAAAGCAGTACTCCACAAAACTGTCACGGTATGACGGTGGCATTTTGCTCAGAAGGCGATCAACATGAGATCCACATCTTAACTCATAGCCATTTGGGCCTTCTAGAGTCCTGAGCATCCCTACGAATGAATGGATGGATAAGGCGAAGTCGTCAAAAGCTTCAGCATCTCCAAACTTTACAGCAGGAGCATTCAGTATGGCACCTAGCTCACACTGCACTAGTTGGCGTGGTTGACCATATTTATCTTGCAGTGCTTGTAATGCAGTTGTATATGGCCGGGGATCGTGCATGTATGCCTTTGTAAGCTGGAGAGCACTAGGAAGCTTTAAGTGACCTAGAAGCACTTGATACTTGTACTGTTCACTTAAGTGTTGTTGATTGTTCATTAGATTGTCCAGTGCCATTTTGAGCAGTGCAAAGTCACTTTCACGTCCAGATTCAAAAGTCGGTATGACAGGTTTTGGGACACCATAGGCAGAAGCAGCTAACATCTCTATTCCTGGCGGCTGGGCTTGAGGGACATACATTGTTGTCTGAGTTGGAAAGCCATGAGATGGAACTGGATGAGAGGCTGGGAATGCCATTTGAGTGTGAGGATACAGCACTTGATATGGTTGAGGATGTACTGAACCCCCTAAGGTTACAGGGTCCGAAGGTGAAGCTATTGAGGGAGGCACACTGACAGCTGGTATCTGATGGTGAGTTACAGTGGTGACAGGAGGGGTTGGCTGCACTGTAACTGTAGCTGGGTAAATGGTGGTAGGATAAGTGAGAACAGTTCTAGCATCTGAAATGGGCTGGGCTGCTGCAAGAGGGGGTGATGACCATGTCACTACATTCGGATGGCGCACCTCAGGAGCAAAGTCTGGAGCTTTAATGGAAACTTCAGTTGCTAAGGCTGTGGTTGGTAACACATTTGGTGCTGGAGGAGGCAATACTGATGCCTCGGATGTAAGAAAGACAGGTTGTGGCATGGAATGTCCCTGCATTTCCTGGTCAGATGATATGAAAATATCACTAGTAGCAGCTCTCTGTTCAGGTGGGCTTGCTTCAGGTAAATTACTGGTAATGCTATCATGGGTTTCCTGTTTAAGGAGTGAGGTGACTAGCTTGGCAACCTCAAGCTCATTTTGTACTTTCTTGAGACGCCGTCTTGTATTGATCTGTTTAGTCAAGACTTCTCTGGCTTTTAGTGCTTCTCTGGCTTGGTCATCAAGTCTCTGACATTCTTCATCTGCTGTAGTATCCTCTGCGATCTGGCGTTGTAGTTCCTCTAGTTCTAGAGCCTTTAATCTCTCCTCTAGCAATGCAGCTTGGATGTCAGAGAGTGCGTGTCTTGGAGATCTACTTGATGCACTGTGGAGTGACCTGGATGTAGTGTTGGATGCTGTACCAGAGGATATGGACTTAGAGGAATATCTAGAATGTCTCTGTGAAGAGGCGTCAGCTGGGAGTGGAGCTGAGTGCAGGTAGCTGGACTTCATAATCCTCAAGATGAGCTGGGAGATGTCGCTCTCTTTGTGAGCGGGGTCGGGCCGCGGGATCGGCTGTACTGACAGTATCAGGATCCATCTCTACTGAAGTGCATCCGGCTCGAAGGACCATGTACGAGCGTATGGGACACTCAAAGGGTTCGGTTAAGCACTTGTAGAAATGGTATTATAAGTTTCCGGTTAGAGAAACTGGAGCAAGAGAGAGAGGGTCCCAGCAGAAGGGTTTATTCTGATTATTTCTGCATGTATGAAGTATTACAGGTACGTGTGCGGTCTACAATGAACAGAGAATAAAATACAATATCAATTTGCTAGTATAAACAGTATTACAAATGGCATAAAGAATATTCACTATATAAAACAGAAGTAATAGTAAATCAGGTTATCAAATGTTGAATATAAAGTAATATCTGTAAACCTTAAGTTAGCATTACTTTAGCAAAATGTATTCAAGTATCTAGAATCTAAATATATTGGATAAAGAATTTAGCTTACATATCTGAATTATACCGCAGAACATAAACAACTAAACAGTATTAAAATAGTCTCAATTTGACTTTACATGGATTTCAGTAACGTGTAATTCACACTGAAATATAATTATTCAAATTACTAGTTAAACTAATACAGTTCACAGATGACAGTAACTGAATCCACAGAATATTAAAGTTCGAACAGCATATAATGTAAAACAGATAACTTACTTCTTAATCAATCACTCACAGGAACAACAAACATGCATCAGTCCGCTTTGTGTAAGAAGCAGTCAGTCTCTCAACCTATGTATATGGACTGCCCTCTTATCCTAGTTCAGACATGCCCTGACTTGTCCATGCCCGTGCAAGCACCAACAAAGTCACATACATAAATATACCTCCAGAGGGCATTGTTGGGCTTTCGTACAATTATTACCGTTGATTTTTGGTTGAAATCTCATAATTATTTTAACATTAACTGAGGGTGCAAAAGTAATGTTGATAAAATATCACTTTGTAATGTTGAATCAATATTATTACCGTTGATTTTTGATTGAAATCTCATAATTATTTTAACATTAACTGAGGGTGCAAAAGTGGTGTTGATAAATTATCGATTTTATTGGTTGATTCAATACTATTACCGTTGATTTTTGGTTGAAATCTCAACATTATTTCAACATTAACTGAGGGTGCAAAAGTGAAGTTGATAAAATATCACTTTGTAATGTTGATTCAATACTATTACTGTTGATTTTTGGTTGAAATCTCAACATTGCTTCACCATTAACCGAGGGTGCAAAAGTGACGTTGAAACAACATCGCTTTGTAATGTTGAAGCAATATTAACTCCATTGATTTGTGGTTGAAATCTGAACATTATTTCAATATTAACTGAGGGTACAAGAGTGATGCTAAATCAACATCACTTTCTAACGTCATTTCAATGTAATCAGCGTTGACACATCAACACTGACTCAACATTGTTTCAATGGTTACATGCTATCTGGGTTCACATCTCTACTGTAAGCCGCATTATCTGTTCGTGGACCAACTACCTGTACACACTCTTGGGCTCGGTGGCTATCTGGATTGAACCTGAAGACGTTAAAGCTCACCTTCCTGGTGATTTCAAAGACTTCTCCGATACTCAGATAATAGTTGACTGTACAGAGCTCAAGTGCCAGACGCCATCCTCACCTCTCCTCCAATGTGAGATGTTTTCTAAGTACAAATCTCACTGTACAATGAAAGGACTTATCGGGATCGCCCCTCATGGTCCAGTGACCTTCATCTCTTCACTCTATGAGGGGTCAATAAGTGATGAACTCTTTAGGCGGTCAGGGTTGGCTGACCTTTTAACTGATGACATGGCCGTGATGGTTGATAAAGGTTTCCTAATCACTGACTGTGTGAAGTGTACTGTCCACCTTTTCTCAACAAAAAAAGCCAGATGCCAGCACCCAGTGTCCTCCAAACACAGAAAAATGCTCGTGTAAGAGTGCACGTTGAGCGAGTCATCCGAAGGGTAAAGGAGAATAAACTTTTTGATTCTGTTATTCCTTTGTCAATTGCTGGAAGCATTAATGAAATTTTAGCCGTTGCTTGCCTGCTTAGCAATTATCAAAATAAACATCTTGTCACAGCATGGGCCAAGTAGTGCTGACAAGTTTACATTACAGAAACCTACAACTTTTAAATGTAAGTATTAATCATTATTTATCTCTGAATAAATTCTCATACAGTGACAACAGATGTGATCTCACACAACATTATAAACAATGATTTTTATTGTAAAATGATGCCATATTGTATAAAGTCCATGAATAAATCTGACATTACTTATTCAAATGGTTAATCAGTCATGTACTGATTAACTCAAATAAATGGTTGATTTGATTTCCATTAACTATAAAATACAAAAAAATTAAATCAATCTATCCCTTGTGGAAAGGTTGCTTGGTAGCTAAATGTAGGTCTAAGCAAGTCTTATATTTCTGTAATTCACACAGATCAAACACAAATATGCTGACTGAATAGATTGCTAGTTTATTTTGAGTATCAGCTAGCAGTTCTCTTGGCAGTTTGCTGATAATCCGGTGTCTGAAGTAAAATGCTCAAAACATCTCCTGAGAAAAATACCAACCTAGTCTTGGTTATTTCATTTTTGATTTACATTGTCATTCAAGGCCAGGGCACTTTTTGTACATTTCTGGAACTTTTGCGCGCTTCCACATCCCGTGCAACTACGGATCTCCCAGGAACATTCATATATTGCTGCGTACATTTATCCGTGTCACCTAGATGCGCATGCGCGAGCGGTGCGCGATCATGGTCGACGGTCGACTGACTACATAAGCAGCTGAAGAATACGGCCGTTTTTAAAAATTGAATTATGTATTTAAAAGTTGCAGAATGGATTCATTTGGAGACTCCGAAATCGGCAGAGATAGGCAGGCAATGCAAAACAAAATCTTACATTGGGAAATAGTGGGGGGGACAAAACTTAGATTTTGAACATGTCCCCCCCACGTATAATGGCTCCTACGCCCCCTGCTCACACACACACACACACGCTTTCTTTCATACTCAGCTGTTCCTCCTATGCAATCAGTATCTTCGTTTCCACTCCTGTCCTCTCTTTCTCTCTGATTAGCTTCTCTACTTCTAGTTCCCTTCTCTCCTTTGTCCTCTGCCAGATTATTAACTTGTACACGTTCGTGATCGGTCTCTGTTAAGTCTTGTCTTGCTCCATCTGGTCTGCGTTGCCTACGTTTGTGTGTTTGTACTAACCTTGTGCTCTGCCCAGCTCTCCTGCTACTGATCGCTGAGATTGGTCCCGTGAGTACACCTGTCTACGACCGCTGCTGTTTTGCCTACGCTGTTCTCATCTACGGATCTGTATTTCCCGGTCTCGGGCCATCTCCTGTCTATGTTCATTATTATTGAAAGACTTTCTGTTTGCCAGCCTAAGCAGCCAATTGCCTAATTTCTATTAAAGACATTATTGCCTGCTTTCGCTTTTGGGTCCTCTCTCTCAGCTCTGACAGAATAATCTGGCCAACATGGACCCAGCGAAGGAGAATCCTTTTCAGGTTGCTTTTGAGATGCAGGTAGCTATGCTGGGCAGACATGAAGAGGAGTTATCCGCCGCCCGTCACGCCATGGAGACTCTGGCCGCCCAGGTTACCGATTTATCCAAGCAGCTTCACTATCTTCGTGTGGACCCGCCACCATCAAGAACTTCTGACGTTCGTGAGCCCCGAGTCAACAATCCTCCCTGCTATGCTGGTGAGCCCACCGAGTGCCGCTCTTTCTTAACCCAATGTGAGGTTGTATTTTCGCTACAGCCTTCGACTTACTCCAAGGATCGCTCTCGTATCGCTTACGTGGTCTCGCTGCTGACGGGACGAGCACGTGAATGGGGGACGGCTGTTTGGAATGCTGAAGCCGACTGTCTGGATCACTACGCGCACTTTAAGGAGGAGATGATTCGAGTGTTTGATCGTTCAGCCCATGGATCTGAAGCTTCGCATCTTCTCACACTCCGTCAAGCGAAGAGGTCCGCCGCAGATTTTTCCATTGAGTTTCGTAGGCTACTCTCGCCACTTCCTGTGAATGGAACGAACCCGCTTTAGTCGCACGCTTTCTGGAGGGTTTGAATGCTGACATTAAGGACGAGGTACTCTCCCGTGAAACTCCCTCTTGCTTAGATCCCCTCATCGACCTGGCTATCCGCGTTGAGAAGCGCTTCGAATTACGCCGCCGTGCACTAAACCTGGAGAGGACTCCTTTCTCCGATCCTGCTTCTGCTTCCTCTCCTTTCGTTAGCTCCGACTCCGAACCTATGCAGCTGGGAGGAATCCGCATCACCACCGCGGAACGTCAGCGACGAATTACTAATCGCCTCTGTTTGTACTGCGGGTCGGCAGATCACTTCGTCTCATCCTGTCAATTAAAAGCCAACGCTCGCCAGTAGAGAGAGGGTTACTGGTGAGCGCTTCTGCCGTAGACCCTCCATCACGGACTCGCACTACTTTTCCTTGATCGACTCTGGTGCTGAAGGGAGTTTCCTTCATATCACCTCTGTTATAGAGATTTTTGAAATCAGGCCTATTGAACGGTGGTCGACAGTTAGGAAAATGTTAGCAACGTGTCCATTTCAGGTGTCTAATTTGTGCTGCCTTTGAATGTAAAGCTGTAGGCCTAAGTCACTTGTCCTAGTTGTCCTGGCATACAATATTTTGAACAATTTCTAATTTCCTTAAATCTTTAGATCTTTCTTTACAATAGACAGGTTCATGGGAAATACCCTAGGTTTTAAATAAACCACAATTATCAATATAAAACATATCCTCTAATACTCACAGGTTGCTTTATTGCTGCAAATAACTATATCAGTAACTTTTTGATTGAACTTTGCTCACTGTAAACTGTGTGTTGGGCTTCTTCTAATCTCAATGTAACTCAGAGTGCTGTATAGAAACGACAGACAACAGGATAAAGCTTGATGAGGAGGATATAGTCAAAGCTTTTAAAGGTAAACGAGAAGTCAACGGAATTCTAATGCATTTCTATGCAAATTATTATACATATTCAAACATGTATACAAAAATGTTAATCACTGGTTAATTTTATGAATTATTCTTCCCTTTCAAAGATCTTCTGATAAAGCAGTCTTCAAATACTACAAGCCCTCAAAGAAGTCGAACTCAAAGAAGTGATGGTCCACTTGAAGATGAAGATGTGACTAACTCTTCTGTTTCTCTGGTTCAGCCATTTGTAGGCCTAAGTTTGTAAATAATGCATTCACTTCTGCACATTATTTTTCTGAAACTTATTTTTATTTTTTCAGAAAATTGCTTTGTAATGCTTATTTAGTGATGTAAAATTCATAGTGTACTTTTCAGTAATGCATGTATAACTGAAATGTTCTACAAAAATTATAAATATAGCTCTGCCATAGCATTTCACTGATCTTTTTAATTGACTTTTTTTTACTCTTATGTAATTTACACAAGATACTATATTAAAGTTTTCTTGATTTTCAAAGTCTGTGTATGTCTTAATGTTTATATTTAATTATTTTTGCACTTTTAATATACCGTTTTAAATACTGAATAAAACCGCTTTATATTAAGCTATTAGTGTAATGCTAATACACTTTTAATGCTGTTTAAATGTTCAATTATGCTTCACATTCATATTATAACTAGTTTAAGACATGAAAGTATATTTAATGAACTGCAAAGAAATACACTTAAATGTACTGGAAGTGGTTCCATTTTAGCATAATTTAGTATATTAAAATATAGTACAAATATGTTTCTAAGACAGTCATAATGAATTTGTAATGTACTTGTAACACAAATAAAGTACACTTTAAGCATGTAATTAGTCCCTACACAGGCATTTACTTAAATGTAAACGTTTAAGTTGTTCCACTTTAGCACATAAAAGTACACTAAATACACTTCAAGTTGAGCTTTTCTACAATTTAATTACTACTAAAATATATTTAGTACAAAATTAGTTCCAAAATAGGTAACTAATCATGAACACACTTGAAGTATAATGATGATTAGTGTGGCTTCAAGTACACAAGTATGCAAAATTTTAGTACACTTAGCACATTTATTTTTCACCTGGGTAGTTAATTTATCTTAAGAAAAAAAGAATTCTTGCCTTATTTTAAGATTTTTTAACTCGGCAAGATTTCATTTTTTGCAGTGTGGCTAAAGACTCGGCAGCTCTGGTTGAGTAATGCAGATCTTTCCACAAGCAGGGAACAGTCCAGGTAAAGCTCAGAGGAAGAAATTTTGTGCCTTTTTGAGATGGCACCACAAGACGTCATTCACAGGTTAAAAATTTATTATTATTATTTTTTTTAAATTCACCAGGTTGGGTGAATCCAGACCCTATAGCTCCATGAACACATTCTGAATGGTATCAAAAGTGTACTTGAGGTTTATACTTGAGAGATGAAAAGTTGAGAGCATAGAGAAGGCCAAACATGTAGGCCAGAGCAGTAGAGGGATCCGGGAGACCTTCCAGAACAACAAACTCCTCTCCTCCAGTACAACTGCGATGTTCTGGATCATTGGGGATGTTGTTTGTGTGTTATCTTCCAACAAAAAGAATGCCAACAGAGACCCATTTTGTCCCATCTTCAGTTTCCTGTGACACAAACACAAAAAATATATATTTTAGTTTAAAATTCAAGTTGTTAGTGTTTTATTCTCAAAAAGTAAAAAGCAAGTGGTATTTTAATGTTTTAAGAGTATGAACACACTATGCATTAGACTAGTTTTCAGCATTGTAGTGGTAGACGGTTTTATAATGTGAAATCATTCATCAAAAGTGAATATTATAAAAGAACAGACAACACAAAGAATGGCAAGAGCAGGTTTAGAACAAGTAAATAAGCAGAAAACACCAAATCTGGAAACGCTTTAAACTAGGGGTGTCCAATCCTGCTCTATGGGTCACTGTGCTGCTGAGTTCAGCTTTAACTCCAATTAAACATATCTGAACCAGATAATCAAGATGACTAGAAACTTCCAGGTAGGTTGGAGCTACACTCTGCAGGACATTGGCCCTGCCTACAGGAAGAAGGTTTGGACATCCCTGCTTTAAATTGTTGGTTTACCCAAAATTTTTTATTCTGTTTAAATCATTTACTCACCCTCATGTCGATCCAAACCCGTAAGACCTTCGTTCAGCTTCAAAAGAGAAATGAGGATATTTTAAATGAACTCAAAGCTTTCTGTCCCTCTATTGAAAGGCTACACGACTACCACTTTCAAGGCCCAGAAAGGTAGTAAAGACATCATTAAAGTAATCTGGCTCCAGCTGATAGACAGACACATACGAGTTCGCCGTGATCTCGCTCTTGTCTCCAATAACCAGTGTGCTTTTATACCACAGACCATTTTATACCTTGCCACAGACGTCTTTATTCACAAAAATACATCTCCCAACGCACCTTCACGAGAGCACCGTGACGCATGCGTGTTGTGTTGACTTATTCAATTCTACATTCATGTTGCTTTAGGTCTTGGTTTGTTTTCTAAAATTGGTGCTTCCAGGATGGGTGAGAACATCTGCTCTTGCATCAACACAACACGCATGCATGGTGCTCTAGTGAACGTGCATTGGGAGATTTATTTTTTGTGAATATAGAAGTTTTTTTCTATTCTCACATAAATCATTTGCGTCACTTCACAAAATTGAGGTTAAACCACTGGAGTCACATGGACTACTTAAATGGTTTTACTACCTTTCTGGCCCTTGAAAGTGATAGTTGTGTAGCTCTCAATAGAGGGAAAGAAATCTCTCAAGATTACACATATCATTTGTGTTTCGAAGATAAACAAAAGTCTTACATGTTTGGAATGACACAAAATTGAATAATTCATGACAGAATTCAAAATTGTTGGTGAACTAAGCCTTTTCAAGTCTTTGATACCAGCCTGATCTCATGAGCACGCATTGTGTTTATCGTGCAATTTATACGCCAAAATGAGTTTTTACATGCATATGATACGCACTTTATTGCGTGTAATACACACGCACCCCACACCACTAAACCTACCCAAACGTATAATACACACGCACCCCACACCACTACTAAACCTACCCATGCTACGCATGTGTATCATATGCACGTAGAAACTCATTTTGGCGTATAAATTGCACGATAAACACAATGCGTGCTATAGAGACGCATTTAGTGTGATCGGGTTGTTGATACATACCTTACACTTGAATAGCTCGGTTGTTTCTTCTCGCAAAGAAACACAGTCAGGCCTTCCAAAGCAGCAGTCCTCCTGTGATTAACTATGTCGTCTTGAAATTCAAAATTATAAACAAAATGAAATAATTAATAAACTAGACAATTTGGAAAGATCAATTAAAGAAAATCAAAACCCTTTAGATTTCCCCATAACAATGAAAGAATTGGAAGACAAATTAGGAGTCCTTGAGCCCAAGAAAGCCTGTGGTGTCGACAGCATCCTGAACGAGATGCTGAAACACACAGACCAAAGCTTCAGACTGGCCTTGCTGAAACTGTTCAACGATGTTCTGTGTGTAGGGTTCTTCTCTGAGATCTGGAACAAAGGCCTCATCAGCCCCATCCACAAGAACGGAGACAAATTAGACCCCAACAACTACCGAGGCATCTGTGTGAACAGTAACCTGGGGAAGGTTCTCTGCAGCATCCTGAACTCCAGACTTCTAGACTTCCTTATGAAGCACAATGCCTTCAGTAAATGCCAAATCGGCTTTCTTCCAAAATGTTGCACATCCGACCACATTTTTACATTACAAACACTAATTGACAAATATGTACATCAAAACAAAGAACAAATTTTCGCTTGTTTCATCGATTTCAAGAAAGCATTTGATTCAATCTGGCATGAAGGACTATACCTAAAACTCATCGACAGTGGAATAGGGGGGAAATTCTATGATTTGATCAAATCGATGTACACAACCAGCCAATGCGCTGTTAAAATTGGAAACCAAAGAACCAAATTTTTCCCCCAGGGGCGCGGAGTGAGACAGGGCTGCAGTTTAAGCCCCACCCTCTTCAACATTTACATCAACCAATTGGCTGATACGTTAGAACATGCTCCCTTCCAAGGTCTCACTCTACACGACACAGAGGTCAAGTGTCTTCTCTACGCATACGACCTGGTCCTCCTGTCGCCCACTAAAGAGGGGCTTCAGGACAGCCTGGATCTGCTGGAGGATTACTGTCAGTCCTGGGCCCTGACCGTCAACCTCCAGAAGACTAGAGTCATGATGTTCCAGAAACGCTCCAGATCTCAGGGACCAACACACACATTCACACTATCACACAGAACCATCGAGAGCACAAAAACATACACTTACCTCGGCCTGAAAATAACTCCAACTGGCAACTTTACTTTGGCTGTGAATGAACTCAAAGAGAAAGCTCAAAGGGCTTTCTACGCCATAAAAAGATCAATCAAAATTGACATACCAATCAAAATGTGGCTCAAACTTTTCAAATCAATAATTGAACCAATTGTTTTATATGGCAGTGAAGTGTGGGGTCCTTCTATCAAATTTGATTTTTTTAATTTGGGAAAACATCCGATTGAAACTCTACATTTAGATTTCTGTAAACGAATTCTCAAAGTCCAAAGGAAAACACAGAACAACGGATGCAGGGCAGAATTAGGCCAATACCCTCTCCTTCTAAACATCCAAAAAAGAGCCATCAAATTCTGGAAACACCTAAAAACAAGCGACCCCAACACATACCATTACCAAGCCCTAAAACACCAAGAGCTGAGCGTAGAGAGGAGTCCCCTGTGCCGGCTGGTGCTGAGACTGACTGGGCTCTCTCTCTCACACACACACACACACCTGAGCGTAGAGAGGAGTCCCCTGTGCCGGCTGGTGCTGAGACTGACTGGGCTCTCTCTCTCACACACACACACACCTGAGCGTAGAGAGGAGTCCCCTGTGCCGGTTGGTGCTGAGACTGACTGAGCTCTCTCTCTCACACACACAAACACACACACACCTGAGCGTAGAGAGGAGTCCCCTGTGCCAGCTGGTGCTGAGACTGACTGGGCTCTCTCTCTCACACACACACACACACCTGAGCGTAGAGAGGAGTCCCCTGTGCCGGTTGGTGCTGAGACTGACTGAGCTCTCTCTCTCTCACACACACACACACACACACACACACACACACACACACACACACACCTGAGCGTAGAGAGGAGTCCCCTGTGCCAGCTGGTGCTGAGACTGACTGAGCTCTCTCTCTCTCACACACACACACACACACACACACACACCTGAGCGTAGAGAGGAGTCCCCTGTGCCGGTTGGTGCTGAGACTGGGTATCTGTGTGAGCAGTAATCTGGGGAAGATGTTCTGCAGCATCATCAACACCAGACTCGTCCACTTCCTCACAGACCACAATGTCCTGAGCAAAAGCCAGATCGGATTTTTACCAAATTTTAGAACATCAGATCATATCTTCACCCTACATACCCTGATCGATAAATACGTCAACCAAAACAAAACAAAAATATTCGCTTGCTTTGTAGATTTCCATGAAGGCCTTCTTTCTAAACTTCTAGAATCAGGTATCGGGGGCAAAACATACAACATTATAAAAACAATGTACTCAAACAATCAATGTGTTATTAAAATTGCTGTACGCAGATGATCTGGTCCTGCTGTCTCCAACAGAAGAGGGTCTACAGCAGAACCTGGACACCCTGCATCAGTTCTGTCAGACCTGGGCCCTGAACAGTTTCATTATGGCCAATTTGAATTTGGGGTTTATATTTTTTAGCATTTCGTTGAGGATGCCGTCTGGTCCTCTTGCCTTTTTTGTTGGCAGAGCCTGTATTTTATCCATCAGCTCTTTTTCTGTGATTGGGTAATCTAGCGGGTTTTGGTATTTGCCAATTATGTTTTCTATGGTTTAATTTTTCATATATTTGTGTTTGTTTTATATTCATGTCTAATTTGTTATAAAGTTGTTCAAAGTGATTTTTCCATGTGTCTCCATCTTGTATAGTCATTTGTTCATGTTTCTTTTTATTCAGGAGATTCCAGTTGTCCCAGAAACTGTTTGAATGGACAGATTCTTCAATAGTTTTGAGCTGATTTTTGATGTACTGTTCTTTCTTCTTTCTGAGTGTATTTTTGTATTTTTTAAGCTCCTCACAGTAATGAAGACGTAAATCTGAATCGTCTGGTTGTCTGTGTTTTTGATTTGCAAGCTGTCTTAAATTTTTCTTTATTCTTTTACAATCCAAATCAAACCATTTTTCATTCTTTTGTTTTTGCTTATGATTTTTCTTAGTGGTTTTAAGATTAGATATTGTTGCTAGATAATCAAATATGTCATTTATGTTTTCTACAGCTAGATTTACGCCATTTTCATTATGAGAATAATCATATTCTATGAAGTTATCCATAAGTACGCACACTTGGGGGTGGTCGAGTGCGGTCAGGTATTTTTCAGTGCTGTTTTGAACCCACCGTTAAATCTTTTGGATGTTATACCAGCTTACTGGGTTGTGGGCCTATATTAGTATTCTTTTTCCTTTTTAGATACAGAGTAATTTGGCTGTGATCTGATAGGGGTGTTATTGGCTTGACCGTGAATGCTCTGAAAGAGAATATATCTAAGTCTGTGATCATGTAGTCAACTGTTGAGCAGCCATGAGATGAGCTGTAGGTGTATCTCCCCAGGGAGTCCCCTCTCACCCGGCCGTTGACGAGGCACAGGCCGAGGCTTCGACAGAGCTCAAGTAGAAGTCTTCTGTTTTTATTCACTTGAGCATCAGAGTTAGTCCTTGAAAAATGTACACTGTTTTGTTGAAAGCTCTGTCCAAATATATAATTATTCCCGTTGTCTGTGGTGTAGTCGGGTAGGGATCCTGTCCTGGCGTTGAGATCCCCACACATCAGCACACTTCCCTGGGCCTGGAAGTGGTTGATTTGGCTGTGGAGGGTCTCAAAGAAATGAAAATGGCGGCGCGCATAGACGCAGCGGCTCGGTGCTCTCCTTTTCGGTGCTTTGTTTGTTTTTTTATGTATGTAATTTTACTAGTTCTGACAACGTCCTGCTGGGCATATAACATCTATAGCCGGCACGATCTTATAAAGATAGGACTACGCAGTGAGCGGACTGTTACAGCGGAGTTTTTCTGCTTCCATGATATCCCGGTGAATATAGCCAGACGCCCGGGCTCTCCGTGCGTTATTATCCCGGCAGGCAGGAGACAGAGGCGGCGCAAATACAGGAAGCAAAAGCGAGGCTGCAGGGCCGGCGTGCTTGCGAGGCTACGGCGGAGCGCACACAAGCCGCCGCTTCCTAGTATTTTTCTTACCAACGCAAGGTCCCTCATAAACAAGATGGACGAACTGAAGCTACAGGTTGAAATGAACAAGGACATTAAAGACTGTTGCATTATGTTAATCACAGAGACGTGGCTTCATTCACTTATCCCGGATGCAGCTATCGCGCTACCAGGCCGTATATTTCACCGACATGACAGGACCAGAGATTCTGGTAAGAGCAAAGGAGGGGGATTATGCTTGTTTGTCAACAACAGTTGGTGTACTAACACTAAGACCGTAGATAGCCATTGCTCCCCGGATCTGGAGTTTATGACTGTTAAATGCAGGTCCATATATCTTCCCCGGGAGTTTAATGTGGTTATGATAACTGCTGTGTATATTCCACCGGATGCCAATGCTAACTCGGCTCTTGGACATTAATATAACATCATTAGCAGGCAACAGAGCATGTATCCTGAGGCTGTTCACATCATAGCGGGGGACTTTAATCATGCTGATTTAAAAGTGGTACTCCCTAAACTACACCAGCACATAAGAGGAATAAACACACTGGACAAGCTCTACTCCAATATCAAACAGGGGTTCAGGCAGTGGTGTAGTGCAGGGTATACGCAGGTATACGGCGTACACCCACTTCTAAATCCCCTCTGATGCGCATCATTTAGTAGCTTATCCAATCTCATGTGAACAAAAAACACCCAGTAGCCTAAGGGTCGTTTTTTTGAGTGTAGCTTATATAGTGATAGTAAAACGATTCGCCCATCGCGACGATAACTGACCTGCTCATCTGAGCTGCTTCAGCACTCAAACACACGCTCGTCAATGTCTAAATGTTTTAGACCAAAGCAAGCGAGATTTTTGTTCACAGAAGCGCGAATCCCAACGCGACGCTTCACTTCAGTTAACGATCATACTATGCGGGATAATATGCAAGTAGCTAAAATAAACAGCTGTGGGTTTTTTTGTTGATAGAAGTTTTAAATGACCGACAGAAATAATCAGTTTGAGACAGTTTGAAAGACAGTGGAAATTATAAGCTCAATTTAACAACACAAGCACCCTATTATAAATATATTGACATTTATTATTGTATAAATATATTTGTATAACATTACCTCGAATGTGTTGTTTGTATCACTCACGCTTGTCTGTGTTTGCGCAACTTGCATCATTAAGCCAGAAGGTGGCGACAAGTGACTATTTATGAGTGAGCAATTGAACCATTGATTAAATTAACAGATTAGTCCAAAAACATTGATTAATTTAGGAAAGTGTTAATTTAAACATTGATGCTTATGTGCCTCTGGACACAGAAGGATTGCATTGGCGTTTGTTTGAAATGTAACATATGCAAAATAATCCTTGAATCATTTCTTATTCAAGGCCATTCAGACATTTAAACTGATTCTCATGTTTAAGAATCTGATCAAATACTTCATGCTACTGGCCACCGACATGCTTTTAAAGCTACTGTTGTCCATTTTTTTGGCCTTCAAAACACCTTAAAATACTCATGTCGAGATCAGGAAAATATATATTTTTCTAATTTATGGGAACTCTGTATTTATAAAACCCTGTGTAGATTTCCACTGAATGAAGCCTTAGCTTGACGCTTTATCCACTCCCTTCTTCCACACGCACTTCAATAAATCCACAGGACAACTCGTGAAAAATATATCCGTTTACTTGGTAAAACATCGGCACAGGAATATTACAAGAAATAAAAATGATTGATTAGGAAGAATGAAAGGTAAAGTAAAGGTCAAAAAACTGTGTGGCTCCACTCTCTGCTTGCCCGACTGTTCACACAGACCAACTAACTTCAATAACTCTTGCTCACTAACTCTCGCACACTAACACTCATCATTAACTCTCGCGAGAGTATTCCCAGCACTTAAAGATGCATGCAGTTAAAGATAAAAATGCAATAACGATCCTATATTTCCAAATATAACCAATACAAAATAATACACTCTAAATTATCAACACACATTTTAGATAATTACACAATTAACTCCTTGCATTACTGTAAATATTAACTGCATCGAACTGTAAATATGCCCTATAAAATATGTCAATTTTCTCCACATAAAATGAATCATGCAAATTATTGTTTAACATATAAATTAAATTATTTATCAATTAACTGCATTTAGGCTCCTACATTACCGGCCCCTAATTGTTATCAATGTCCTTGAAACAATTACTCAAAACTTAAATTAAAAGAGCCTATATGCTAACTAATAAACTATCTAAAGAAATATTCTTGGTCTTCGCCCTATTCGAAATAGGGTCTTTCCTTTGGAACAGCTTATACATTGTCCTCAGATCCTTGAAGACATAGCTTTGTTATCGGGCGACAAAGCTCGTTGCTCTTAGTCTTGACTTTCACCTGACGAACGAAACCTTTCTTGTCAGGAAAAATCTCCACAATTCTTCCAAGCGGCCATGAATTTCTGGGCGATGTATCATCCACAATCAGCACTACGTCATCAACACTGAAGTTTCTTCCAGGTGTGAACCATCGTTGACGTTCTTGGAGCTGCATAAGATATTCTTTACACCAACGCTTCCAGAAGACATCCGCGAGGTACTGTACTTGCCTCCATCTGCGGTTAGCATACTGGTCATCCTTGCTAAACACTCCTGGGGGTAACTCAGGCTTGACCTTGAGTAACAACAGGTGGTTGGGCGTTAAGGCCTCTAAATCATTAAGATCTGAAGATGCCTGAGTGATTGGCCTGCTGTTTATGATGGCCTCAGCTTCACACAGCAAGGTATGGGAGACCTTCTTCATCCAAAAGTTGTTCCTTCACTGTGATGTTCAGAATTTTCCTCACCGAACGAATCAGCCGTTCCCAGCTTCCTCCATGGTGAGAACCTGCTGGCGGATTAAAGTGCCACTGAACTCCCTTCTCTTGCAAATTCTTTGCTATCTTGCTGGTGTTCCATTCCTTTATTGATCTTTTCAACTCACAGTCAGCCGACCTAAAGTTGGTTCCATTATCAGAATACATCTCTTTGACTTGTCCTCTTCTTGCAAGAAATCTTCTAATTGCATTAAGGCATGCATCAGTGTCAAGTGAAGATGCGACTTCTAGATGTACAGCTCGTATGGCAAGACATGTAAAGATGACACCATATCTCTTTACTTGCGCTCTTCCTCTTTTCACCAGAAATGGACCAAAGTAGTCAACACCGACTCTTGTGAATGGAGGACTGTCAGGCAGGACCCTGCATCTTGGTAGATCAGCCATGAGTTGCTTACCAGCAGTTCCGTGTAGTTTCTTACAGCTGATGCACCTGGACAAGAACTTTCTAATAGCGCCGTTTGCTCCGGGGACCCAGAATCTTTGACGCAGTTGTGCCAACATATGATTTCTCCCGGCATGAGCTGTAACATCGTGAATGTGCTTCAGCACAAGCATTGTGATGTGCTTGGAATCCTCTGGCATTGCTGCACGGCTCATCCTTCCACCAACTCTGATGACTCCGTCTTGAAGTACAGGATTCAGCTTGTAAAGCAAACTACTTTTCTTTACCCTTTGATGTTCCTTTAGCATAATCAAGTCTTCTTTGAAACATTGTTTTTGACAGTATTTCACAATTTCTCTTTCTGCTTCAGTCAAACCTTCACAGGTTAGGTGTGTTCCTTTGAAAACTTTCTTGAATTGATTAATTTGGTTTTCTCCGTGTGAGTTAAGTTCCTTTCTTTTTGCTGTCAGTTCCTTAAGCAAATCTTTGAACTTCAGAAACCATGCCACCACGCGTTTTAGTTTTGTCCAGGATGAGTAGTAGTTCATCAACTGTTCCGTAGCATTTTTGGGCTCTTGCGTCTGAATAACATACGCTTGAACTACCTTTTTAACCTCCGAGTCATCAATGTCCAGCATTCCAGGATCTGGATTTTTGGGCCACTGGTCTTGTGAACAGAGCAGAAAACTTGGTCCTGAAAGCCAGCTTTCGTTATTCAAGAACGCTTCAACAGTCTGTCCTCTCGAGACATGATCAGCAGGATTCAAATTGGTATTAATGTATCTCCACTGTGAAGTCTGAGAATGCTCCAGGATTGTTGTGATCCTATTGGCAACGAAAGTCTTGAATCTTGTGCCTTCGCTGTTCAAGTACTTCAGCACAGCCGTGCTGTCTGTCCAAAAGATTGATTCGTTAAGTTCCAGTTCAAGCTCTTTCTTCAGAAGCTTGTCCATCTTGACGGCAACTGTGGCTGCAGTCAATTCCATTCTTGGTATGGTTGGAGACTTTAAAGGCGCAACCCTTGCCTTTGCCATAATCAGAGTGGATTGAGCTTCACCGCTTGCAGTGCGTAACAGTAGGTAGCTGGTTGTTCCGTATGCGTCTTCACTAGCATCAGCGAAATGATTTAACTGTGCAAAGACTGGCGCACCAAACTGCTTTGACTTAACACATCTGTCAACTCCAAAGGTCTCAAGCTGTTGCAATCCAGACATCCACTTTTTCCAGCTCTTAATGACATTATCAGGCAGTTCTTCATCCCAGCTATACTTCTGCCGGCATAAGTCTTGCAAGATTCTTTTGGCAGGTAGTATCACTGGAGCAAGAAAACCCAACGGATCAAAAATGGAACAGACAAGGGAAAGTAAGCCTCTCCTAGTGTGTGGTCGAACTTTGAGGTTGATTTTGAACTTGAACTGATCTGTTTCGGCACACCACTGGATTCCCAATGCTCTCTCCATCGGCAAGTTATCCTCATCCAAGTCCAAAACCTGAAAACCCTGGGCCTTTTCCTCTTCAGGAATGGAGTTGAGCAACCTTCGACTGTTACTCGACCATTTCGTTAGTCGAAATCCACCTTCTGCCAACATATTCCTTAAGTCAGCGCAAAGAGTGATTGCGGTGTCTTCAGCTGTAACTGACTTAAGACAATAGTCTACATAAAAGTTTGTCTTCACTGTTTTGGCAGCTTCTTGACCAAATTTATGCACAAAATCCGTAGCACATTTTTAAAGTGCAAAAGTTGCAACACTTGGCGAAGACGTTGCGCCGAAGATGTGGACCAACATCTTGTGTTCGACAAGTGCCTGATCGTAGTTCCCATCAGGCCACCAAAGAAACCTGAAGAGATCAGTGTCTTCATTGCTGACTCTGATCTGATGGAACATAGCCTCCACGTCAGCCATGAACGCCACGGTCTCTTGTCGGAACCTTAAGAGGACCCCCACCAGCGAGCTTGTTAGGTCCGGTCCCTGCAGGAGCTGTTGGTTGAGCGATGTTCCTTGAAAGCTTGCTCCACAATCAAAAACGACACGCAGTTTTTGCTTAACTGGATGTCTAACTCCGTGATGAGGCAGATACCATGTTCGTCCCTCATTTGGCTGACGTTCAACGCTATCCAGCTTCACTGCGTAGCCTTTCTTGAGAATGTCATCCATAAATGCAACGTATTCTGCGTGAAACTTGACATCTCTGGAGAATCTTTTCCGTAAGTTCAGCGCACGTTGCTCTGCGACTGATCTGTTGTTTGGCATATACAATGACTTGTTCTTCACCGGCAGGCAAACACTATAATGACCATCCACAAGTTTTGAGGACCGAGACACCATGTCAATAAACTGGTGATCATCTTTGGACATTTCAATGTCTTCATTTTGTCCAGCATCAGGAAAGTCCTGCTTGAACTGCAGTTGCCAGAGCTCTTCTAGTTTGGCTACTGAGATACGATTGGTGGTGACTCCTGTCAATGTGTTTGTCTCCCTCATATCGCTTTCACCTCTGAGTGGCCCATTTACTGTCCATCCTAATATTGTTCTCACGGCGTATGGGCCGTCATCCACGCTGTTAACCACCTGCAGTGGCTCCATCGCCTTGGGAACATTTGCTCCTATGAGTAATCCAACCTCTGCTTGGATAGTGGGGAGTTTCACCTCCTTTAAATGAGGCCAACTGTCAACATCCTCTTGACGGGGAATATTGTCTTTGGTTACAGGTATGTTTTTCTGTGAAAACACCTCTGAAAGTTCAATAAAGTGGTTGCCATCCAAGCTACTGATTTCCAGTCCATTCACAATGCAAGTGTTAACAATAGATTCATTCCCCATTGTTTGCAACAAAATGCTTGTATTGCGTCCATTCATACTCAGTTGGTTTATTAATGACTCCGTAGCAAAAGTAGCTGAGCTGCCTGGTTACAAAAAAGCGTACGTTGTCACTGCCTTGGTTCCCTTTTGTGCCTTGACACACACTGGAATGATCGAAAGAGCACAGTTTTCCTTACCGGCCCCGATGACAGCAAAAGTTTCCTTCATGTGTACAAGAGCACTTGAAACAGACTGCGGTACACAACGCTCACTTGTTGTTTCTTCTCGCAAGCCTTTAGTGTTCATGTGCAACAGTGTGGGATGCAGTCGAGAGCATTCTTGACATTGAGCTTTCTCTTTACAGCTGCTGCTCATGTGACCATGTTTCAAGCATGCAAAACACAGACCTTTGCTTCGCAAGAAATCAATTTTTTCTTTGTGTGGCTTGCACTTGAGTTTTCTGCAGACTGTGAGACTGTGTTGCTCTCCCTTGCAATAAACACAGGGCTTGCTGTTTGCGTCCACTGAGACAGTCTGTGTTTTTGGCATTGGTTGTTGGTCATGTTCAATCTTGAATTTGTTTTCAGTTTGGGAGGAGACAATGGCTGCTGTGAATACTTTCTTTGGTCTGAATGTCTCTGCGTATTGTAGGTTTGGTTTCTGTTGTACTGGTTGTTTTGGCCTGGTGGTGGTTTCTTGCCTGGCCTGGAGTGGGTTTAGTATATATCTGACTTGCTTGTTGACAAATTCGACAAAATCCTTGAACTTCACCCTTTTCTTTGTTTTTTCTTGTAGGTCGCATGCAGATTTTCTCCAAGCTTCTTTGAGTTTGTATGGCAGCTTGTTAGCCAGTGCCTTTATGTTAGCTGTGTTGTCCAAGTCTTCCATGTAGCTTATATCAGTCATTGTGTTGCAGCAGCCTGTAAGAAACAATGCAAACGACTGCAGTGCAACGCCATCTTCTGCCCTAATTGTCTGCCAATCCAAAGCCTCCTTTATGTAAGCTTCTGCTATCTTGTAATCATCACCAAAAAACTCCTTTAGCATTTCTTTCGCTTTAGCATAACCTGCTGAGGGTTCCATGTGAATGCAGCTTTTTACCAACTCATGTGGTTGTCCACTTGTGTACTGCAACAAAAACTGTAGGCGATCACAACTGTCACCAGTGCGGCCTTCAACTCCATGTTCAATAGATCTGATGAAGGATTTATACTCAAGCGGGTCACCCTTGAATGTTAAAATGGTGAGCTCAGGGAGCAATGTGGCTTTGTGATTCTTCACGAGGTACTCCGTGACGTCAACTTGCTGAGAGATAGCCTTGCATAAACTATCAAGCACTGGTCCATCATTAAGGTCCATGTTCGATGCAGACGGGACTATTTGTGGCCTTGCTAGCTGAACCTTGTTTTCAAGCTTGGGTGTAGGCGAGGTGTGCGGTGTTGGTGGTTGGTAGGTGATGTTCACCTTTGTTTCAGCGATCTGTTCATTAGTTTCTATATTGCTTTCGCCTGCTTGTGTACATTCATATTTTTGCAAAACTTCCATCTTTGCATCTGACTCTGCAAGAGCAGTCTGCATTGCATGCATCTCCTTTCTAGCCTTTATTGCAGCTTCTATTCTCTTTTGCTCAGCATCAAACTCCGCCTCTCGCCGCTTTTCTTCTGCTTGCAGCTGAGCTTCTCTGCATCTCTTTTCTGCATGCCAATCTGCTTCTTTCTTTTCTATGGCTAACTTCTCTCTTAAAGCTGCCGCCTTTGCCTTTAATGAAGCACGCTCCATTTCTGCCTTTATTCTGACTGAAGATGATGATGACACACTTCCACATTGTGAACTGGTTCTACTTGAGCGTTTCATGGTGGTTTTTGATGATGTAGACCTACTATCTGTAGGCATTACGCGCTTATCACACTCTTCAGCCTGCTCCGAGCGTTTCATGACCTCTTTCATCCATTCCTCACATTTCCAGAAGAAATCATTTATTGACATTTATTTTTAAGATCAAACCAATTCCTTTGATCATCCAAGAATTCTTCATCAGACATAAATCTTCTCAAAACTGAATTTAAGTCGGCAAATTCTTGTTGCAAACCACTGAAGTCCACACGCAATTTATTTTTAACGATGTCAGCATTTGCATCATCTTCCATTAATTGCTCAATCTGCTTTACCATGCTCGTTAGCTGGGATAGCTTATACCTGCGTGCATGAAGTGGTCTGGACTTGTGTTCTTCCACAGCTTTCTCAGTCATTTTTACCATCCGTTTTTCACTGTCTTGTTCATCCATAACGAGCGAATGTTTACACACTTTATTAGTGCAAATATCAAAATCGTAGGTCACTAGGGTGAGCTTAACACACACACACTGCGTTCCACTTCGTCGTTCAGCCGAACGGCGTCCTTTTATTTATTTATTTTTCCCTCACGGCGGCGCGCGCACCCGCGAACACAGTCCTCTCAGTTTCGATTAACGATCCAAAGCAGAGCAAGGAAAGCTACGACTTACAGTTTCACCGTGAAAGTTTCCTCCTTCCGTCTTTTATCTCGAGTCAGGCAATTCCAAAGTCCAATAATCCGTGCAGAGCAAGTTTTTTGACTAATATGTAGATTTCCACTGAATGAAGCCTTAGCTTGACGCTTTATCCACTCCCTTCTTCCACACGCACTTCAATAAATCCACAGGACAACTCGTGAAAAATATATCCGTTTACTTGGTAAAACATCGGCACAGGAATATTACAAGAAATAAAAATGATTGATTAGGAAGAATGAAAGGTAAAGTAAAGGTCAAAAAACTGTGTGGCTCCACTCTCTGCTTGCCCGACTGTTCACACAGACCAACTAACTTCAATAACTCTTGCTCACTAACTCTCGCACACTAACACTCATCATTAACTCTCGCGAGAGTATTCCCAGCACTTAAAGATGCATGCAGTTAAAGATAAAAATGCAATAACGATCCTATATTTCCAAATATAACCAATGCAAAATAATACACTCTAAATTATCAACACACATTTTAGATAATTACACAATTAACTCCTTGCATTACTGTAAATATTAACTGCATCGAACTGTAAATATGCCCTATAAAATGTCAATTTTCTCCACATAAAATGAATCATGCAAATTATTGTTTAACATATAAATTAAATTATTTATCAATTAACTGCATTTAGGCTCCTACACCCTGTGTATGGCCCTGAAATGCAAGAATACTAGTAAGTCTATGTTCTATTCTATTAATTCTATTCTATATTATATAGTCTTGCATATTCAATACTAATATAATATGCAAGTAATATAATAAAATAATAATATGCAAGACTAGTCTTACATGTCACTGTTTATAACACAGAGCGTTCATCCTTTGCTGGGACGCTTAAAAAAAATATTGGGGTCATAAATTAAGAGTATACCCACTTCTCCAGGCACCACTACATCACTGGGTTCAGGGCTAAAGTACTACCACATCTGGGCCAGTCTGACCATATATCCCTGCTTTTAATTCCGGCATACACCTCACGCAGGAAAAGTGCTCTTACCACATCAAAAACTATTAAAATATGGCCTGAAGGTGCCTCTCATCAGCTGCAGGACTGTTTTGCAAGAACAAACTGGGACATTTTCGAGCATCAGGACCTGGAGGAATACACAGCAACTGTACTGGGCTATATCAAACACTGCATGGACACTGTCACTGTGGACAAGTGTATCCGGGTATATCCCAATCAGAAACCCTGGATGACGAAAGAGGTTAGGTGCCTGCTCAGGGACAGAAACACTGCTTTCAAGTCTGGTGATGGGATACAATATAGCACTGCCAGAGCCAATCTGAAAAAGGCATCAGGAAGGCCAAGGCTGCTTATAAACGGAGGATTGAGGACTACTTCAACACTAACAACACAAGGCAGGGGTGGCAGGGGGTCCAGCACATCACCAGCTACAAAACCGGAAACTGCTCAGTCGCAGTCGGAGATGCTTCGCTGGCGAAGGAGTTGAACCACTTCTTTGCCCGCTTAGAGGTGGAGAAACTGGAAACAACCACATTACACCCACCAGTTCAAAGCAGCCACATCTTCACTGTGGAGGAGCAGGAGGTGAGGCGCACACTGAGGGCGGTGAATTTAAGGAAAGCGGCGGGACCCGATGCCATCGCGGGAAAGGTGCTGAAGGACTGTGCATTAGATCCTGTCTAGGATCTTTATCTCTAAAATAGCTTAGAAAGGCTATCAGGCTTCTAAGGGTGGTCCCCTCCAGGGTAGGGACGGTTTTGAGAAATCGTTTCTCCTCTGCACCCTCTGGGGTGCGACTCTCTGAGGAGGGTCGCAGCGCTGCCAGTTCGGTTGTTCCCTGCCGGTTCTCCATTCAGGGCACCGAGGCATCCGGCATGGCTACCGGACCCTGATCAAAACCATCTGGCTCCCGACAACGTTTAGGCATTTTGAAATAAGATCTTTTTATTTTATTTTTTTAAATCACATTTAGTCACACCTTAAAAACTATGGATAATAAACCCTGTGTCCATACAGTGAAAAAGATACCTAACCAACAACTATACATACATAACCAACAACGAACGATACAGTCATGCTAAAATCACACCCAGTGTGTGACAAATGTTGATGAAGAAAAGAAAAAAAAACATAGTATGCAAAAAAAATATATATATAAAACGTTCACAACTCACCCAAGTTTATTTTTAAGCATGAGCACAAGTTGCTTTAACAATTCTATAGTCAGGCTTTGAGGCTTTCAGGCTTTCAGTGCCACTATGCAACCGTTGCGCTGCTATGCCTTGTTTAATCCAAATATACCCTGTTGTTGTTGTGCTGACTCATAAGCATCTAAACGTCTCTCAATGGCATTAAGGCCTTTGTCAAAACGTACCTCGAAGGCATTCAATGCGGTCTTGACAGAGTCCTGTATCAGTCCGGCTATGTGTTGATTGTCTATATTGCGTTGTGATTCCCGTCTGTAAGCCTCCTGATTTGAAGGCAGCTGTTCAGGGTCGGATTCTTCCACGGCCACCACACGTTCGCTGGATGGAACAGACTGCGGTGTTTCTTTAGGGATGTTTGTAAATACACAGTCATCCCACGATTGTATCAGACCATCACTCCAGCTCTGAACATCATTTATATCGGGAACTGCATTGTCAACTACGACCACCTCTGTTCAGAAGAAGAAATGGTGAAAACAAAAAAAGTTAGTACAGATGTGTGTTAATATTATAATAATATTAGTACTATTATTAATTATTATATTTTCTAAGACGAAAAAATAAAATAAAAATCAGACTGGTACTATTGTAACATTAAAAGCAATACGCAGTGTCAAAGTCTATATATATATAACAGATATATAAACAGACAATCAAATAAGACCAGGCTAACAACGATTATGGAACGGACCCTGTAATACTAGTGCACCCCTATAGAGGGCGCAACAGGGTAAAAATCAACATGTCTACACTTTTTTACACACAGTTCTCCATTGGTGTCAGCTAACATTATTATAAACACCTACTCTAAGAGATATGCAGGTTTGTGTTTTTTCAACAATTAATGCAAATGTATGATAACAACAGTTCTAAACTAACGTATTGGCACATTATACATCCACAAACACATTCGACCTCTCACTATTACATCCAAATAAAAATATTTATCTTTCTGATTTAGTGGAACAGAAAACAATCCAACAGCTTTTGTTCGTTACTTACTTTTAACAGCTGATCGTCTTGGCTTTTTCGGGACAGATGCAGAGACGCGGGAAGCCATTTTCAACAGGGGGTGCTGGGTGGCGGGTGGCGGGGTCGATCTTTATAGTTAAAATCAGAAAACAAATACACACACACAAAAAAAAGTCTAGTAGGCCTATCTAGATATGTTGCCGCTTGCATATAAACTAAAATGTCATTTATAACCAATGTATAAATGTATGTGATATTATATATTATTAGCAATACATATGCATAATCAAAATGTCTAAAAACAAGGAGGTCGAAACCAGGATCGGTTTTCTAGATGGCAATGTATGTTTATTTTAAAACAACCACAAGTAATTGTGTTCATAAACCGCGTAACGGCCAAAAAAAGGCCTAAGTGCCACAAAGTAACAGACTATGCAAAATCAGTTTTATCCGACAGTAATATGTGATTCTAAATTAATTAAAATGCTAAAAAGTTACAGACTATTCGTTTCTTTATAATAGGCATGCTAATCACATTCATATAGGCAACCATCTGACTCGAGCCTGCACGGCGGCAGGAAAAAGACGCAGAGATGTAAGACACCGTGTCTCTACCTTACGATGATTTCGGAACACCAAAAGTAGATTTGCGCTCTGGAGTTCGGCTGATAAACTCTGCCATGAGACCCTGAATATCCAGATCATCCAAAATGTTTTTGTGGATGTGAAGCAGTGCCATGTGAGAAAGTCTATTCTGAGAGATAGTGCTACGGAGCCAGGTTTTCAGGCGGCGAAGAGCTGAGAAAGACCTTTCGGAGCCAGCAGTAGACACTGGTAAACAAAGGCACAAGTGGATCAGCCGTTCCACCTCGGTGAAAAGTCCTCTTGTTTGTGGATGTAGAGCTGATACAAAGCGAGCAAGTTCTTGGACTGAGTGGAATGCATGTTGTTTGGTGAGGCCACCCAGCATCCTCAGTTGCAGGCCTAGGGACGCAATGTCCATCTGTGGAAGCTGAAGGTTACTCAAGTCATCATCTGAAACAAGGCCCTTTGCAGAATCCAGCAGCACTCTCTCCCTCTTTGCAGCTGTTGACAAGCCAGCTTGATCGAATCTGCGCTCCATTTCCAAATTCATTAAATCCACGGCTTCAAAAAAGTCCCGTCGCCACTTTAATTCACCACTGTCTGCTAAATCCTCCAGCACCGTGGTGTCCCGAAAACGATTTGGTGTTCTGCTGACCCTGGAATCTTTTGGCCACTTCAGGCTGAGAGCTGATGCAGACGCTTTTGCTTTCAACAAAATAGTGTCCACAACTCCTTCTCCCCTCAGTGCATCTATAATAATAATAAAAATACATGTTATTATTTACGTTTAACCCTCTGAGGTCGCCGGCGCGTTTTGCTGGATTTTCTTCACATTGTAGCACAATAAACTTAAATTACTTCGTCATTTATGCTCATACAGAAAGAAGAAATAATTATGAAAAAAGAATCTGTGATATTTCTACTTTTTTATGTGTCCACTTACAATCAAATCAAAACATTGTGCTTTTGTTAAATAAAGAAAATAAACAGGGTGTGCTTTCTTCCTCCCCGTCTGAACTTTTTTTTTTACCACGCCAACGCACGTAAAATTAGATTTTTAATTTGACCACACCAACGCACGCAAAAGACATTGACATGCAAATCGTCCACAAAAAAAAAGCAATTATAGGTAACAAAAGCAAAGAATAAAGCTTACCTATGCGCTCTTTGAGAACTTTAATGCACTCAAGTGCACCAGAAACGCTTGCATCAGCCTTCTGCAAACTTCTTGCCACAGCCTCACAAGGTCCAAACATAGCCTCACAGCACAACAGCCCGAAGACAGTTCTGCCCTTCATAGCTTGCTTGAGAAGTCCTGATATTTTCAACCTTGTCTCCCCACGAACACTCCGGTCCTTTTCGAGAGCTTGTAGGGTCTCCAACAGCGGCCCATATCCTTGCAGGAGTCTGGATATCGCCTTGGTCCTTACGCACCATCTTGTCGGACACAGAGCTGCGACATTGGACACGGGTTCTCCGTCGGGGAAAAGAGACTGGTACAAACTCTTGCGTTTTGCTGACTCTCGGATGAGGTTGGAGGTGTTCTGTACAAAGTTAAATACGTCTGCGACGAGAGCCACATCCCGAGCCACCTCTTGCAAAGCAAGATCCAACGAGTGATTGCAACAATGGACAAACAAGGAGCCAGGGCAGACTTCTGCAAGACGCGCACGTACGCCGGTGAAACGTCCAGACATATTACTTGCCCCGTCAAAACAGTAGCCTTGAAGCTTTTCAATCGGCAGGTGCAAGCGCAAAAATATGTCAGTGATGCACCTGAATAGAGTGTCTGCTTTCGAATCTGGTGCGCTGTAAAATCCCCAAAACACACTCTGTTGACACAAATCAGCATCCACATAATGCACATGGCAGGAAAACTGCTCGGATGAGCTAATGTCTGTAGTGCCATCAGCCGTCAGTCCAAAGTAATGAGAAACCATTGCCCCAGAAACCAACCTTCGCTGCACAGCATGTGCAAGCAGTTCGATCATCTCGTTTTGGATCGTATCTGACAGCCAGTTATCCCTGCGGAGCATCCACTGGCGAGCTGCGGGAAGCGACTCGGTGCGGTCAATCATCATCCGCCAGAAATGTCCTTCACGGTGATCGCGGCCTCGGAGAGGTAAGCCCTGTCGGACCAAATAGCGTACTGACTTGAAGGCATCTTGGAGAAGTCAAGTCAAGTCAAGTCACCTTTATTTATATAGCGCTTTTTACAATACAAATTGTTTCAAAGCAGCTTTACAGAGATAACAGGAAAACAATGTTGTAATAGTATTGTTAAATTCAAAATTAAATGTTAAATGTCCCCAACTAAGCAAGCCAAAAGCCAATGGCGACAAAAGCGAAGAGAGGCGAAAAAGGCAACAGTGGCAAGGAACCAAAACTCCATCAGGGACAGAATGGAGAAAAAAACCTTGGGAGAACCCAGGCTCAGTCAGGGGGCCAGTCCTCCTTTGGCCAATGAACGAACAGTGTATGATTATGAGTTAGGCAGCATAATGTCAGGAGTCAGATGTGATCAGAACTTTCACGATATTTATCCAGTTCATCTGGTTGGGTTGGGTCATCTGGCCGGTGAGGAGATGAGTGTGTTGAGGTGTTCATGGGCCTTCACAGTGTTGATGGGGCCGGCTCATCAGGGATGCGTTGTCGTCGTGTCCATGTGATGGTCCTTCCTCAGATCTGGATATGGCCTGGATCCGGCGGTTCGCGGTAAACCTCGGGATAAACAGAGAGACTAATATTAGCGTAGACGCCATCCTTCTTATGATGTACAAAGTACATCAGGAATTATGGGAAGTGTTCCCGGTTCCGGCTGATCTAAACTATGCAGCCTAACATTGAATTATAGAAATCTATAATGTGTTATGTGTATGCTAAGCCAAAGAGATGTGTTTTTAGTCTAGATTTAAACTGACAGACTGTATCTGCTTCCCGGACTGTGTTAGGAAGATTGTTCCAAAGTTTTGGTGCTAAATAGGAAAAGGATCTACCGCCAGCAGTCGATTTTGATATTCTAGGTATTATCAACTGGCCAGAATTTTGAGATCGCAATAGACGTGAAGGACTATAATGCGTTAAGAGCTCGCTCAAGTACTGGGGAGCTAAACCATTTAGTGCTTTGTAAGTAATCAGCAATATTTTAAAATGTATACGAGAACAGCTCTGCCAGCTCTGAGAACAGCTCTGCCAGTATTCTGCTCCTTCGCAACCGCGTCTGAGAGCAGGGCACTGATCGGTGTACTATTTAGCGCAGCGATTTTGTTCACAGCTTCAAGGTGGAATAATGACTTTTCGTGATCTCTGAATTTTTCTGTGGCTTTACGCCAATTAGAAAATCCCCCTCTGATGAATACGGCGTCAGCTCTGTAAAAGTCATGTACCAACTTTTTGGCTAACACAGAGCAACAAATAAAACACAGTGCTTTGTCAGTGTCATTAACATAATGGAGCCATTTCCATCTTTCAAACCAAGCTGAATTAAACGATCTTGAAAAACCTTCAGTCCCAAAACGCTTGGTGGGGAAGTCGAAATTCCTTGGCTGAAATGGCTCAGATGGTAAAGGTGATGTCCCTGCTGCAGCAGTCTCACTCTTGTCGGGGGCAGACTGAGAATTTTTTGAATATGAAGTGCTAGCATTAGTGTCACCAGCAGCCTGGTCGTATTGGCTAGCACCGGGAACAAAACAGAAGCTAGCTTGTCCTGCTCCGGTGTAGGGGCTGTAACGTTACCTCTGGATGAGGAGTCAGTTGGAGAATTCTCGCTAGTCCTTGGCCTCTGGTTTTTGGGGTTGGATTGAAAAAAATCCAAAATTCTCTTTTGTGACATTGCTAACTAATTATATTGGTATAGACTAACGTAATATCACTAGCAGTTTTTTAGACTAGGTATTTTTTGTTTGTTTTTTGTGTTGCGTAGGCTGAATCGTAATCGCGTGATTCGCGTCAAGACACCTGTTTGGCTAATACTACACACTTTAGATAAATTAAATACTTTTTAATTAAATAATTACTAAAAATATCCCTCTTCATCCCACACATAACATGCAAAATGTTGTGGAACAGAAACAATAACCAAAGATATATTTATAAGATATCATTTTATTGTCATCACAGTTTGCCAACAGGGGGTGCTGCAGCACCTGCAGCACCCCTACTTCCCGCGTCCATGGACAGATGTCTGTGGCACGTCTCTCGAAGACCCATCAGCAGAAGCTTTTGCGTCCGCATGGAACACCACAGCAGCTTTACGTTTCAGCCTATTTTTCGGTTTTGCAACTATTCCCTTCAAGCCACCCTTATCCGGATCATTCGCACATTCAGACGCACCAACCTTGCTCACAACGTTTGATAAACCTTCTGGAAATACATATGTTAAAGTTTTCAAATAAATTCAACAAACCATAGCAGCATATAATAATGTTTGATAAAGCCGAATTACAAAGCACTTACCGAGGGGCGTAGCGGGCGCGCTGTCTCGCGGAGGTGCATGTACTAACGCGGTGATAGTTCCCCGTTTCGGCCCTGGTAAAAACAAAAACACAAAGAAGATAAGATATTTTTACACATCCACAACACCGTTTAAGCACGGGTGTAACAACATTTCACATTACCGGTCACAAGCGCGTCAGTGTTCCCTAGTAAAGATGCACCAACGTTGAGCGAAGCTCTTTTATCTTTCTAATAAAAGATAATGAATTTCAAACCTGAACCAAACATTGTTTTATTCAAAGATCAGTCTGACACACACACAAAAAAAACATTAAAATCATGAACTCAAATGTCATTGTTCATTGCCGATGTATTGCCGAATTATTTTTTTTCACAGTGCTGCGACAAATCAATCACTCCTTTAGCCTACGACTGGCTGCCTGCACATTCACTGAGCTCGCGGCTGCTGAAACTTGCGCTCTCTTCATTTTTTTGCTTTTTCGCAGCGGGTTGGGATTCCGGACCGGTACACCAGCCATCTCATCGAAACGAATGACTGAAAGCTTATCAGTGCATATCTGAATTCGCGCCTATGGTATCTTTGTAGAACTTAAAAAAATATATATATAAAAAAAGATGCTGCAGCCAAAACGAGCAGCCGGCGTTTTAAAAAAAATGTTTTAAACGGACAGTTTTTAACTCCACGGACAGTTCCTTATCAAGGGAACTCCCACTGCGTTTTCACGCTATGGGAACACCCCTGTGTGATTGCGTCGTGAAGCACGTGTATAATAAATCCAATGGAAGAGCAAGACGTCATAGGCGGGTGACGTCATAGACCAGGAAACTATAAAGCACCCCTAAGAACAGACCACATCAGCTTCTGTGCCTTCAGCAAGCGATCTGTGTATTCTGTCCTTGTCATATTTATTGTTGTCTGTCAAGTTGCAATATATATATAGCTATATTATGACAAAAGGGAGCAAGCAAGCTTTGTGTTGTTCCCTGTCCACGTTATATCACGGGTGGGGACGTACATCAGCTTTTGGTTTCTGTTTGGGAGTGGAGCATGCCAACAGTCAGTTCTCGAGGGGGCTGACTGTGAGCATTGCGAAAGGCTGTCCGTGAGGACGCTCCGCTCCCGCCGGGCGTTCTTCGAGGAGGACGGTTCGGTTCGCGGGTCCCGCTGTTGCCGAGGCTCGGCGGCGACTCGCATCGTGGGGTTCGCAAACGGATCTGACAGCGTGGGTTGGGACGGGCGCCGCCCTATCTCAGCTTTCACCTGTCAGATCCAGTGTGCAATCGCAATTTTCCAGTTCCTGGAATTGGTATCGTTTGTGTTTTGTTAAGAAAAAGAGAACAAAACAAATAAAAATATGAATGAAAAGGCAGATGTGAGTTTTCAATAAATAAATTAGTCAGCTCATAACACTGTCGAATAAAGAGGAGCTTTTAAAAGGAGGTTTTATTTAGTGTTGTTGCTAGTTAAACATTTACTGTCCAGCTGAACATTATGAGAGTGAAAATAAAGAGTTTGTCAGATGAAATGTATCCAAAAACTCTGTATCTCAGCCTCCTCGTCGGGGACTGCTGTTTTTTCCCTATATCTCCACACTGAGGTGTCGAGATCGTGGAATAAACCCGTTTCTATTTTTATATGTTAATCCCCAAACGTCTAACTACAGTAATGTTATGGGTATAAGTATCATGGTATGACAGTGCCTCGTGTTAAAGAGACGCTTGCGAGCTTTCTCTCTCCCGAGTCGGCGTCATCATTAACCCCGACGTTACCCTACCAGCCATCTTAAATAATAAATAATTATTATTAGGCAGCGCTGGTGAGTAAAGTATATAAGGACATGGATGAATGTGAGGATGTCAGCACTGACGCTATTTGAGAATTGCGTCACGCAAAAAAAACCAAAAAAAACCAAAACAGATAAACTGTATCGGGGAGGGACGGTTTCGAGAAATCGAAAGGAGTGATATATATAGAATATATCAGTAGCTATATATATATATATATATATATATATATATATTTTTTTTTTTTCTGATATAAAAATAAGAAAAATAAATATAAAATATGTCTGTTCCTCTGGACCCTCCGCTTTCAAAAAACGAAGAAATAAACCATTTAGCGGCATTCCAGAGGTTTCTTTCTCACCGATCTAATGTTCCTGAGACTACTGGGCGGGAGCAGTCTCGGCCTACTAAGCTCCTCGGAGCACAGAGTGCAGCAAAACAGAGCGTCGCCATTTGGGCTCCTCCACAATCGACGGGGACCTGGGTGGCGGTCGCAGTCTAGCCAGTTAGAGATATGCAAGATCTGAGGACTGTTTTCTCTCTAAAATAGCTTAGAAAGGCTATCAGGCTTCTAAGGGTGGTCCCCTTCAGGGTAGGGACGGTTTTGAGAAATCGTTTCTCCTCTGCACCCTCAGGGGTGCGACTCTCTGAGGAGGGTCGCAGCGCTGCCAGTTCGGTTGTTCCCTGCCGGTTCTCCATTCAGGGCACCGAGGCATCAGCGTCCCCATACGATCCTCTGAGGAGGGTCGTAGAACGGTCAGTTTGGTTGTTTCCTGCCGGTTCGCCGCTTCAGGATTTAGGAATGTCTGCACAAGGAGACGGGCGGCTGCTCGAAGATCTCTCCTTTGGAGAAAACTGTTGATTTTATACACTGAAAACCCTAATAAGTTGATTGAACTCAATTGATTTGAGTAAACTCGTTCCCTCAATTTAATTGAGTAATGGGGTCTCCCAAAACGTGCATATTTAAGTTTACTTAACTTGGTGCTTATGTAGACTTGACTTAAATTGTTTAGTTCACCCAACTTGATGATTATTTAATGTACTTAAACAATAAAGTTCACTTAACTTAGTGTTCATTTCAAGTGTACTTGTATATTTAAGTAAACGCAACATTAAAATTTAGAATTAAATTCTAATTTCAGTTAAATTTTTCAAGTTATTTTGACTAAGCTTTGTGCACACTGCACTTAAATAAAACAATGAACAACATATTGATCCTTTGAGTCTTTATTGACCAAAATGTCAAATGGAAATGAGTCACACTTTTACTTCATAAATGGATAATGGAGTAAATCGAGGGGACAAAACAAAACATTGTCAGTGATATTAAAGTCTCAAAGTGATGTATTTTCTGGGTCACAAACCAATGAGGTAGTAACAATGGCAACAATATACCATATAATCTCTTGCAATTTTTTTTAGAACATTCTCACAGTGGTGTTAAAGTCTCAGTGACATTTTTTAAAATGTGTTGGCAAGTGATTTTGGGTAATTCAGGTCTAGTGCGTAGATCAGACCGAAGAGGAGAGACAGTCTGTGGGAGGGGTCCTGCATTTTTTCCATCACCACTTGACCTTCAAGTATTATTCCAATCGTAGTATATAAATGAAAGGAATTGGGGGGCTGGAGTTCAGTGTCCTCAAATAAGATGTCCACTGGCACATCAAGGATGGAGTTGCGATGATCAGACACCTAGTGAAAAAACAGGCATAAATAGAGTGTTGCGATCAGGAATCAAATGTTTATCAATGCATATTTATCAGAAAGTGCATTAGATTTATTAAAAACACAAAGCACTAACCCTTATCCCAAATTATATGGACAAGTATGCATTTGACTATGAAAATGTACATGTTTCCAGCAAAGACAATACTTTTTTTTTTTTAAGTATGCAGTATAAATTACATTTATTAATTTGAGACTTGGCCACATTTGTATTTTAAAGGAATAGTTCACCCAAACATGAAAATGCACTCACCTCTCATGCCATTCAATAGAGGAGTTTTTTTTTTAAATTTCCTCTGAAAAGATTTGGAAAACTGTAGCATCACATCACTTGCTCACAAATTGATCCTCTGTAGCGAACGGGTGTTGTAAGTAAGAGTCCAAAGAGCGAACGTGTGAATTAATTGTGGATTATTGTGATGTTTTTATCAGCTGTTTGAACGAGTTTGAGCACCTGTTCGCTAAAGAGGATCAATTTGTGAGCAAGTGATATAATGCGTAAGTTCTCCAAATCTTTTCAGATGAAGAAACAAACTCATCTTCATCTTAAATGGTCTGAAGGGGAGAACATTTCCTGCAAATTTCCATTTTTGGGTAAACTATTGCTTTAAAATCAACATGATTTTAAACAGGTTAAGAACATATGCACTTACTAAACATGACTTGAAGAAAGAGGAGTCATCATCTCCAAGCATGATAGGTAGTCCTTGAATCACAAGGGTTCGGACCTCCGTTGGCTGGGCTGACTTTATAGGAAAACACAAAATTCCATTAATGCCAGAACAATTAACAACTAATCAATATATTTGAAGCACTTTTATGAGAATATACGATTAAATGCTGACAAAATTAAATGCTTTTAAAGGGATAGTTCCCCCAAAATAAAATTTCTGTCATCATTTAGTCACCCTCAAGTTATTCCAAACCTGTAAAAATTTAAAACATGCTAAAAAGAAATACTAAAAACATCAATTGTACCCAAAATTTTCAATTACAAACATTCTTCAAAATATCTTCCTTTGTATTCAGCGTTAACAAAGAAATGTATACAGGTTTGGAACAACTTGTGTGTTTTTGCATGAACTTTTTACAGATTAACTTTTAAACTACTTATGGAGTTGAACGTACATAGTGTAGGCATAGAAAAGGTACAGTTTTTGTATGACCACCATGTTTTAAACAATAATGTTTGAGAAGTTCTCCTCTTTTTGCAAAGTTAAAAATACAACACTTACATTTCCACATGTTCTTGTCTAAAAGAAAAATCACCTGTAACAGAAAAAGAGTTGAAAATATTAAGTTTTACAAAGTCAAACAAAGAAAATGGCAATATAATTAAAATGGTAATTTTACAGTGTTACTCAAAATACACCTAAACCAGCAAATAAAGGTCTCTGATCAAAAAAGAAAAAAGGCAATCATCCTGGAAGGTAGCCTAGATCAGATGATATGACTAAATCGCTTGGTAGCTAGGCTAATTATTGGTGACAAGCGTGATGTTAATTTTACCAAATTTGTCGTAGACTTGTAACTTAGCTAACGTTATAGAAACAATGTTCTTATAACTTATGATAGATACATTACGAAATACTACCGTTTTACAAGTAAAAATATCAAATAAGTCGATTTCTCAATCAATCATAAATGTATATGAAAATATTGTCAATTACTGGTGAAACTGACAAAGTTTGCCCGGGAAAAATAACCCACATGGGCTATGTAAAGCAGTAACGTTAGCTGCCATGTTCTTTCTTGTACAGAAAAATATATCATAAAATATAGGCCTATCTCACTGGTAAAATAAGCTGTTGACATTTCAATAATCATACAATCACAAAATCATGAGGAAAATATCGTTAATTAATGTCGAGGTTGTCAAGTTTGACCAGAAAAAAACATCACTAACCTTAACGTTAAGTGGTCTTAAGTAACGTTAACGTTAGCTGCCATGCTCTTTTCCAGAGAAATACACGATTACAGAATGATTAGGTTTATATTTTACTAATTACTAGTAAAATAAAGAATCGTTTGATATCGCAGTTGAGTTATATCATCACAAAACCATCAATAAATAACGTTAATTAGTGGCTAAGTTAACGTTATGGCGGAAAAGTTTGGCCAGGAAATATTGTCGTTATGGCTGCGTTCTCTTCCGTGCAAGGAATTAAATAAACATATTTCAGTTTTAAAAAGTCACACAAAACAATTTTATATCAAATTGTACTTACCGAGGAGGATGGTACACAAGGAAAAACTCCCGTCTCGAAATTTGCACGGTGTCAGCAACAGTCAACAGCCGATGCGAAAATCACCAATTTTATAATCCACCAATCAGTGCACTAGTTCTCTTGTTGCCAGGCAGAACTGCTTGCGTGGTCAATCGCATCAAAGGAAGACCAGAGAGAGACATTTTAATTAAACCGATTTGAAATTAATTTGATTTAACGTTATAATGTGTTGTTGCTGTATTTCTGTTATTTTGTATATTTTTTTATGAGACTTGGGAGGTGGCTGTGATGAAATCTTTCATGCATTTTGGCACATGGCATATATGTGCACGTGCCTGTTTATACAAATGTATAAGCTTGTATTAAAAGGCTAGTGAAAACTGTGCAACCCCCAGTATTACAAAAACACTTGTATATGGGTATTAATGTTAATTTATCAAGTTTCAAGTTTTTTTTATTTTATTTGTTTTTTATATAAAAATCAGTTTATTTCTGATCAATAATTGTAATATAATGAAAGCCATTTGTTTTCTGGTAAAATAAGAATGACACCTTGCACTTGAAGAAACCATGTATGAATGTATTATCATTTCACAGTCAAGAAAACAACATTTGTGAAAATGACCTTTTGTAAGGATTAATCATGATTTTGAGCTCACAGCACTTGAAATCTTAAGTTTATGTATTTTGAAGGTAAATAAGTTATTTGAACTTATATTTTTGAGTGACAGGGCCAAAATGCAAAATTTAAAGTAATGTTTAGTCAAGTACACTCGATTGTTTAAGTAAAGACAACATTAGGGTTTACAGTGTACTCATTAATTTTTAAGGAGCGATACTTAAATTTTTTATTACCTCAGAATGAATTGCATTGTTAGCCCACCCCAAAACTTAAACAAAATAATAATATTAAATGCTGACCAATACTTAATTATATTATTTTTATACTAAAAATGATATAATTTAATAAAACAAGCTAAATGTAATTTGTTTTGTCATATATGAGATAGTTATGCATGCATACACGTGAACATCTCAATTGTCAGTGAAGCAATGAATTAATGCATACAATAATTAAATAATTAAACCCTAACCCTAACGCAGCCCACGACTGTTGTGTGTGAGGAGGAGGGATGTGTGGGAAGAGTGCGTGAAGTTAAGTGAGTGTTCGCACCTGACCACTGATGAGCGTGCAGGAGCTTTGAAACAGTAATTATCGTGAGTTTCAATGGGAGGGGGAGCGATAAAAAGGTGAGCGCAGTGAAGGGAAGAGGAGATAAGCGGTGTGTTGTTGCTAACGCAGAGCTACACTCAAGGTTGGGGGGCGGGTGCCATTCGCATGCTATTTAGGGCTGCCGGCGGCGAAGATAGTTTAGCGGGCCGGGTATAGGAGTGCGTGGGCGGCGCGGCTTCTCAGCAAGGGGTGCTCAATTTCCGCTATAGTTCGGAGGCCTCCCGAGCGCTGGACTGGTGTCTGCCTTTTCCCAAAGCCTAGACCCCGGGGGAGGGTCTCGCATCCTGGGAGAGTTAAGTGTTGAACTTTTTGTATGTGTGAGTGATTTTAAATCTGGCAGTGTATCCATTTCATGACGGGGTGGGAGGGTTATGATGAACTGAATTCCTATGTAGTAGCCTGAGGGCGTCTTGGGTATGAAGTTGACGTGCATTGTGAGCGTGTGCAGTGTCCTACGGGGGTGATGTGTGTGTGTGCAATAGCTTTGTCTATTTATTATGGTGTTCTCTGTGGAGCATGCTCCATCGTGGTGTTGCTCGCCCAGGCTGATTAGCATTTGTGTTTGGGACTTCAAAAGCCTGATCCAGTCGGACATGTTGGGTAACTGCCTGAATTATATTAAATAAAGATTATGGTTTCTACCTCTGTGGTGCAGCTTGCTTTGTAGAGTGGATTCCTCTAGCTGTAACAATCTGACAACACAATCTAGGTTTATTACATTATTATAGAGATGTACAGCAGTGCTGCTTATAAACACCAGATGATTATTTTGTGCGAGTGAGATGAGTTAGGAGCGTCTGTTGCATAAATCAACGCAGTAATTGATAGAAAGGCACAGACGAAATACTCTGGAAATTATATGAAATTAAAATTACATACTAAATAATAAAAACAGTTAGCAATAATACCAAATAAAGTAACTAAAGCATACATCCATAGTCCATATTATATTATTATACTTATTTAGATCTCTGAGGATTGATATATCGCTCTACAATAGTAAACATTGATGAGGGTCGGTCGAGTGTCACACGCAGAAAGAGAAGTCAGTCATTGAGCCATTGAGTCCACCAGCAATCAGAACATAACCAGGAAATATATATATTACACACTTGAGAGTTTTATATGAATGAAGAGATTTCACTAAACGCTGACCCACAGAATCATCAAGAGAAAGAGTGAAAGATAATCTGTGTATATCCTGCACCGGCGTAAAGTGAAACCGGAAGTGTCTCTCCCTACACTCGCTGACCGGAAACCCAACATGGCGGCCGCAAGCAACTACTAGACCATTACGTTTGTTGCGAATAAACAAAATAAATGTTTGTTGTGGTTTCTGAGACTGCACACTCCACGACCCACCAGTTGAGAAATACTACTCTACTATTTATATATCTGTGATGATGAACCTGTAGGTTATCACCATGTGAACATCAGTTTACAGTGTTGTTGTGTACATTGATTTACTGTTTAATGTTATGATTGTTTTCATATCATTAATCAAAGATAAGCAATATTATTTGTGATTGTTATCTGTTTAGATGTATATGCAAGAACACTGACATTGAATGTTTCCATAGTCAGGAGAGTTAACCAACCCCTACTGTTGGTATGATCCACTAGTGTTTGGTGGGAAAATAGCATATATAAAGGAGTGAGGCTAGTTGAGCCAGGGAGAGATGGGCCAAGTGCCAGAGCTAGTACAGTCAAATGCTGTAAGATGTGAGTCTTCATTGTCAGAGGTTTGTTCCTCGAGGCTGGATTTGATGTCGTGTTTTGCTGCTTTCAGCATGTTTTATTTATGTTTTGTAAAGTCTATTTTGAGTATTTTTGATGATTTGTTTATTTATTTTTAACTTGATTTGGAACACGTATGCTGAGACAGCTGTCCTAAATAAATTCACTTAAACTTTAATGATCTCCTGCATGGTACTCAAGTCATTCCATCTCTTCCCGGGCCTATCAGAAAAAAAAATAAAAAAAATGTACGCAACAACTCAGGGAAACGGTATACAACTAGCCCTCTGACAACAAGCCAGGCTGGCTTTCTTACATCAGGCGGCTGTAGTTGAAACCACATCCCGACAATATCATGTCTTCTACATTTAAAATATACACTGTGCACAATGAGGCTAAACATGTCATGGCAACACAAGCAACCCCGAGTGACTGGACAATACCATCAAGAGCCTCAACACTAGTGTTACAGGTTCCAGATTCACTGTACTGATGATCCACAGGTTACAGTAGTAAACGCACAGAAACAGCAGCTGTTGAGAGAGTTCAGCACTAGATGTGTTAATGTTACTTGGGCGCGTGTGAATAAAGGTCACCTCGAGCCTTCACGAATAAAGGCCACCTCGAGGCCCAACCTCTGGCCGACGGTGTATAGGCTGGATATGGCGTGATCATTTTTATTTTGATGTTCGTCCACGTTTCTTCTTTTATGCGTTTACTTGCGGCAAACAAACAAAAGTTGTAGGTTCATAGCGCCACCTACTGTGCTGGGGTTTATTTATAATTAAGGAAAAAAAAGAAAAGAAAAAAAAGTACAAACTGATTTTTTTCAAAATTATTTTTTTATTTTTTTAAATGCTCCATCTGAAAATTAAATTGAAACAGAAACACAAGTGAATAATTTGCACAGCAGAAGATGAATCATAGAAACAGGATGAACATCCTGTCTGACAACAAGAATTCTGTCAAACAGCACCATTACCTCGGATGAACATCCTGTTTCTGAGTATAAAAGACTGCTGAATGAAATTAATATTCTTAATTATAATAACAACCACCTTTATCTTTGACGGGGGGTGGGGGTGCAGGTGCGGGAGCTGCTGCTGCTGCGCCTGCTGCTGCGCCTGCGCCTGGGGCGGGAGCTGCTGCTGCGCCTGCGCCTGTGGCGGGAGCTGCTGCTGCGCCTGCGCCTGTGGCGGGAGCTGCTGCTGCGCCTGTGGCGGGAGCTGCTGCTGCGCCTGCGCCTGGGGCGGGAGCTGCTGCTGCGCCTGCGCCTGGGGCGGGAGCTGCTGGTGCGGTGCCTGGTGCGGGAGCTGCTGGTGCGGTGCCTGGTGCGGGAGCTGCTGGTGCGGTGCCTGGTGCGGGAGCTGCTGGGGGGGAGCTGCTGGGGTCCCGGGGCAGGGTGCGGGAGCTGCTGGTGCGGTGCCGCTGGTGCGGGAGCTGCTGGTGCGGTGCCTGGTGCGGGAGCTGCTGGTGCGGTGCCTGGTGCGGGAGCTGCTGGTGCGGGAGCTGGTGGTGCGGGAGCTGGTGGTGCGGGGGCTGGTGGTGCGGGAGCTGCTGGTGCGGGAGCTGCTGGTGCGGTGCCTGGTGCGGGAGCTGCTGGTGCGGGAGCTGGTGCGGGGGCTGGTGCGGGGGCTGGTGCGGGAGCTGCTGGTGCGGGAGCTGCTGGTGCGGGAGCTGCTGGTGCGGGGGCTGGTGCGGGGGCTGCTGGTGCGGGGGCTGGTGCGGGAGCTGCTGGTGCGGGAGCTGCTGGTGCGGGAGCTGCTGGTGCGGGGGCTGGTGCGGGGGCTGCTGGTGCGGGGGCTGGTGCGGGGGCTGGTGCGGGGGCTGGTGCGGGGGCTGGTGCGGGGGCTGCTGGTGCGGGGGCTGCTGCGGGGGCTGCTGGTGCGGGAGCTGCTGGGGGGTCCGGGTGCTGCGGACATCATAGATTGAACAGGTTTCTGTCAAACAGCACCATTACTTTAAATGAGTCAACCCCACAAGATTACAGTTATAAACATGAGCCTCGTCTGAAAGGCAAAGGGGGAGGTGTTGCTGTAATTTATAGTAATGTTTTCAAAACCACTAAGAAATCTAGTTTTGAATATAATTATTTTGAAGTGTTGGTGCTTAATGTAATAATATATAGTGTAAACGATAAATCACGTTTGAGAATTGTGATGGCTACTGTATACAGGCCACCAGGGCACCATAAAGATTTTATCAAAGAATTTGCGGATTGGCTGCAGATAAAGTAGTAATTGTTGGTGATTTTAATATACATGTAGATAATGAAAAAGATGCATTGGGATTGGCATTTAAAGACATTGTAAACTCTATTGGAGTTAGACAACATATGTCAGGACCTACTCATTGTCGTAATCATACTCTAGATCTAATACTATTGCATGGAATAGATGTTGATGCCGTTGAAATTCTGCAGCAGAGCGATGACATCTCAGATCATTATCTAGTCTTATGTTAATTACATTTAGCCAAGGCTGCAAAGCAGACTCCGTGTTATAAATATGTTAAGACCTATCACTTCTGCCACTAAAGATTGCTTTATTAATAATCTTCCTAATCAGTTTCATCATCTCAGCATCCTGGATAGCTTAGAAGAACTCGATATTGCAACAGACACTTTTAACTCTCTTTTCCAGCACTTTAGACACAGTTGCTCTGTTGCGCTTAAAGAAGATTAAAGAAAACAGTCCAACGCCGTGGTACAATGAGCACACTCAGGCCCTTAAGAGAAAAATGGAGAGCAACTGGAAGAACAAAACTAGAGGTATTTCGGATTTCATGGAAGGAGAGCTTGATTGCTTACAGAGAGGCTTTAAAAGCTGCTAGATCTGCTTATTTTTCAACCCTATTCGAAGAAAATAAACAGTCCTACTGTAGGTATTTATTTGAAACAGTGGCTAAACTAACAAAAAAGAAAGCTTCAAGCCCAGAAGTGTCCAAGAAACACAGCAGTAATGACTTTATGAACTTCTTCACATATAAGATTGATAATATCAGGGACAAAATTATAACTATGCAACCGTCTACTACAGTATCGCATCAGGGAGTGCATTGTAGTCTCCGTGAGGAAAATTATTCATTTGTTGCTATAGGAGAGGAAGAATTTTGCAAACTCGTTAATTAATCTAAATCGACAACATGTATATACCCAACCAGACCCTATACCAACTAAGCTACTGAAAGAGATGCTTCCAGAGGTCATAGATCCTCTTCTTAATATCAGGAGCCGTCAACCTCTAACAGCACATCCAGATGAGCGATATTGTGCAGTAGTTTATAGGCCTATTAAGGTAGTTCCTAAAGCTCTTTTAGACCACCTAATCCCCGAGAAACTTTTACGAGTCTTAAATAAAAGGGTTAATATTCCATTAATGTATCTTCTTTCTAGTGTAGCTACTATAGGTTAAATATTATTATTTCCCCCTTTTCCTTATTTATTTATTTTTTTATTTTTTTATTTTGCCTGCCTGAGTTGAATCTTTAAACCGGTGGGAACAGCTTAGAAATTGCCGGTGCATCGAATATCCTGAGTATTTTCTTTTGCACTGATGAGAGGCCCTTGACGGACACAAGGATTTCCTCTCAAATTGAGGATTTACTTTAAACCTCGGACTTGGAAGTCTTTTAATTTTATTTTTAATTTTATTTTACTGTTCTCTTTGTTATGATTGTTCGTATATTGTTCGTTCTGTTTATTAGGTTGTCATGGGATATGTTATGCAAAGTTTTGCAAATTGAAACAAGTAAATCCATGGTCAGGAATACAAAATAATTACACTTAAATGTCAATGGCTCTCTGCTCCTCCACCGGCACCTGCAGAGCCTCCCCATGAGCGTCAGCATATTTCCTCAGGCCAGAGAGAGGCGGCTGGTGCAGGCACTCTTGCAGCTGCAGCCGCGGCCGTAAATAATTACACTTAAATGTCAATGGCTCTCTGCTCCTCCACCTGCACCTGCAGAGCCTCCCCATGAGCGTCAGCATATTTCCTCAGGCCAGAGAGAGGCGGCTGGTGCAGGCACTCTTGCAGCTGCAGCCGCGGCCGTAAATAATTACACTTAAATGTCAATGGCTCTCTGCTCCTCCACCTGCACCTGCAGAGCCTCCCCATGAGCGTCAGCATATTTCCTCAGGCCAGAGAGAGGCGGCTGGTGCAGGCACTCTTGCAGCTGCAGCCGCGGCCGTAAATAATTACACTTAAATGTCAATGGCTCTCTGCTCCTCCACCTGCACCTGCAGAGCCTCCCCATGAGCGTCAGCGTATTTCCTCAGGCCAGAGAGAGGCGGCTGGTGCAGGCACTCTTGCAGCTGCAGCCGCGGCCGTAAATAATTACACTTAAATGTCAATGGCTCTCTGCTCCTCCACCTGCACCTGCAGAGCCTCCCCATGAGCGTCAGCATATTTCCTCAGGCCAGAGAGAGGCGGCTGGTGCAGGCACTCTTGCAGCTGCAGCCGTGGCCGTAAATAATTACACTTAAATGTCAATGGCTCTCTGCTCCTCCACCTGCACCTGCAGAGCCTCCCCATGAGCGTCAGCATATTTCCTAAGGCCAGAGAGAGGCGGCTGGTGCAGGCACTCTTGCAGCTGCAGCCGTGGCCGTAAATAATTACACTTAAATGTCAATGGCTCTCTGCTCCTCCACCTGCACCTGCAGAGCCTCCCCATGAGCGTCAGCATATTTCCTAAGGCCAGAGAGAGGCGGCTGGTGCAGGCACTCTTGCAGCTGCAGCCGTGGCCGTCTCTGCTAGGACAGAGAAACTCTAGATTACATCATGTGACTCACAGAAAATGAAGGAGGGAATAAAAGCGTGTGGTTAGTGAACGTCTGACTCTAGGTCTGTGTTAAACTGCTGAAGCGTCTCCTATAGAAACATACGGGCCGCTACAGGTTTACTGCACTGCGTCTCGTCTGTTTGTCCTGGAATAACAGTGGAAAACAGTCCCAGACACGGATGGCTACTAGTCGCAGGAGTTTTAGCACTATTAGTGCATTTATCTGTTCCTGAACGAGTCTCTGCTGAACTAAACCCTCATGCTTCTCACTAGCGGTCAGTGTCAATCATCTCTCACAGAGACTAGATTACAGTAACTGGTGACGGTTCACTAATTAATAAAATATCATCTGAAGGGGACCGTTGACATAATTATCAGCCGATCAGTATTGAAATATGAAACAAAAGCATAAAGCTGAACTCCAGTGTGAGCAAATGAAAGAGTTTCATCCCTAATATTAAAGACTACTTTCTCCTCTTGTTCCTGCGTCTCTCTCACACACACTCTCTCACACACACTGTTTCTGTCTCTCACCCTCTCGGGCAGCGGCCCTCTCCTGCTGAGCTCCTCCAGAGCGATCTGGGCCGCTGCATGCCTGGCCACGCCCTTGGTCCACCCGGACCCCTCCGGGAACTCCTCGTCCCCGACCCGGACCCGCACCGTGAACCTGACAGAGGGAAAGAGGAGGAAGGAGAATATAAATTCATGTATTCTTTGTGCACAACATGTACATGAACATCATCTAAACAAACACAGCTCAGTGTGTGGTCAGTCCTGACACACTTGTATGTAAATGCTTCTTCTGTCCCTCCAATAAGAGCACAGTCTATCTGTCCATCAGGTGCGCATAGAAGTTGTGTTCGTTACTATAGCAACAGTCGGCTGTCGACCAATGGTCTGTGCTCTCGACACGGTACTTTAATTCTATCAGCCGATGATAATTCTGAAAGTATACTTACTGTAGCATTACTATATATTAATTAACTAATATATAGTATAGCATTAATATACTATATATATATATATATTATATAAGCATACATCACACACACACGTATAATTTTTATTATTCTTCATTTATTTATTACAGATTAAGTGGAGTTATGCTAAGAGGCTATAATAGCCGCTGTCTGATGATCCACTAATTACTAATATTGTTTATGAAGACTTGATATGTATCCTGGAAAAGGCTGTATCCGGAACACGCAGATCTACACCTTTAATTGTTTTTAATTATTTAGCGCAGTTAACGAAAGGCTTTTTACTTCACCACATGAGTGCCCTGGAGTATTTAATAATCATTAGTATTAATTGAATTAGAATATTGTAAAAGCCTTGAAACAGCATTATTCAATGTGTGTCTTCTGGCCAAGACAGCGTATAGAGCAGCAGTTTAACCACTAGCAAAGCCTCAACGCTTTTCCCCTTATTTTACACTTCCTGATTTATCCCGAATACTAACTCACTTTGTACCCTGACATCTGATTGGTGCAGATTAGAAACGACTGTAATGAAGGCTAAATAAGAGACGCTGACACGGAAAGACACGGAACAGTTTATTCATCAGTGGCATCTGCAAAAAACACGTAGAGCCTACATTAATTTAGTATTTCGTTGAGGATGCCGTCTGGTCCTCTTGCCTTTTTTGTTGGCAGAGCCTGTATTTTATCCATCAGCTCTTTTTCTGTGATTGGGTAATCTAGCGGGTTTTGGTATTTGCCAATTATGTTTTCTATGGTTTAATTTTTCATATATTTGTGTTTGTTTTATATTCATGTCTAATTTGTTATAAAGTTGTTCAAAGTGATTTTTCCATGTGTCTCCATCTTGTATAGTCATTTGTTCATGTTTCTTTTTATTCAGGAGATTCCAGTTGTCCCAGAAACTGTTTGAATGGACAGATTCTTCAATAGTTTTGAGCTGATTTTTGATGTACTGTTCTTTCTTCTTTCTGAGTGTATTTTTGTATTTTTTAAGCTCCTCACAGTAATGAAGACGTAAATCTGAATCGTCTGGTTGTCTGTGTTTTTGATTTGCAAGCTGTCTTAAATTTTTCTTTATTCTTTTACAATCCAAATCAAACCATTTTTCATTCTTTTGTTTTTGCTTATGATTTTTCTTAGTGGTTTTAAGATTAGATATTGTTGCTAGATAATCAAATATGTCATTTATGTTTTCTACAGCTAGATTTACGCCATTTTCATTATGAGAATAATCATATTCTATGAAGTTATCCATAAGTACGCACACTTGGGGGTGGTCGAGTGCGGTCAGGTATTTTTCAGTGCTGTTTTGAACCCACCGTTAAATCTTTTGGATGTTATACCAGCTTACTGGGTTGTGGGCCTATATTAGTATTCTTTTTCCTTTTTAGATACAGAGTAATTTGGCTGTGATCTGATAGGGGTGTTATTGGCTTGACCGTGAATGCTCTGAAAGAGAATATATCTAAGTCTGTGATCATGTAGTCAACTGTTGAGCAGCCATGAGATGAGCTGTAGGTGTATCTCCCCAGGGAGTCCCCTCTCACCCGGCCGTTGACGAGGCACAGGCCGAGGCTTCGACAGAGCTCAAGTAGAAGTCTTCTGTTTTTATTCACTTGAGCATCAGAGTTAGTCCTTGAAAAATGTACACTGTTTTGTTGAAAGCTCTGTCCAAATATATATAATTATTCCCGTTGTCTGTGGTGTAGTCGGGTAGGGATCCTGTCCTGGCGTTGAGATCCCCACACATCAGCACACTTCCCTGGGCCTGGAAGTGGTTGATTTGGCTGTGGAGGGTCTCAAAGAAATGAAAATGGCGGCGCGCATAGACGCAGCGGCTCGGTGCTCTCCTTTTCGGTGCTTTGTTTGTTTTTTTATGTATGTAATTTTACTAGTTCTGACAACGTCCTGCTGGGCATATAACATCTATAGCCGGCACGATCTTATAAAGATAGGACTACGCAGTGAGCGGACTGTTACAGCGGAGTTTTTCTGCTTCCATGATATCCCGGTGAATATAGCCAGACGCCCGGGCTCTCCGTGCGTTATTATCCCGGCAGGCAGGAGACAGAGGCGGCGCAAATACAGGAAGCAAAAGCGAGGCTGCAGGGCCGGCGTGCTTGCGAGGCTACGGCGGAGCGCACACAAGCCGCCGCTTCCTAGTATTTTTCTTACCAACGCAAGGTCCCTCATAAACAAGATGGACGAACTGAAGCTACAGGTTGAAATGAACAAGGACATTAAAGACTGTTGCATTATGTTAATCACAGAGACGTGGCTTCATTCACTTATCCCGGATGCAGCTATCGCGCTACCAGGCCGTATATTTCACCGACATGACAGGACCAGAGATTCTGGTAAGAGCAAAGGAGGGGGATTATGCTTGTTTGTCAACAACAGTTGGTGTACTAACACTAAGACCGTAGATAGCCATTGCTCCCCGGATCTGGAGTTTATGACTGTTAAATGCAGGTCCATATATCTTCCCCGGGAGTTTAATGTGGTTATGATAACTGCTGTGTATATTCCACCGGATGCCAATGCTAACTCGGCTCTTGGACATTAATATAACATCATTAGCAGGCAACAGAGCATGTATCCTGAGGCTGTTCACATCATAGCGGGGGACTTTAATCATGCTGATTTAAAAGTGGTACTCCCTAAACTACACCAGCACATAAGAGGAATAAACACACTGGACAAGCTCTACTCCAATATCAAACAGGGGTTCAGGCAGTGGTGTAGTGCAGGGTATACGCAGGTATACGGCGTACACCCACTTCTAAATCCCCTCTGATGTGCATCATTTAGTAGCTTATCCAATCTCATGTGAACAAAAAACACCCAGTAGCCTAAGGGTCGTTTTTTTGAGTGTAGCTTATATAGTGATAGTAAAACGATTCGCCCATCGCGACGATAACTGACCTGCTCATCTGAGCTGCTTCAGCACTCAAACACACGCTCGTCAATGTCTAAATGTTTTAGACCAAAGCAAGCGAGATTTTTGTTCACAGAAGCGCGAATCCCAACGCGACGCTTCACTTCAGTTAACGATCATACTATGCGGGATAATATGCAAGTAGCTAAAATAAACAGCTGTGGGTTTTTTTGTTGATAGAAGTTTTAAATGACCGACAGAAATAATCAGTTTGAGACAGTTTGAAAGACAGTGGAAATTATAAGCTCAATTTAACAACACAAGCACCCTATTATAAATATATTGACATTTATTATTGTATAAATATATTTGTATAACATTACCTCGAATGTGTTGTTTGTATCACTCACGCTTGTCTGTGTTTGCGCAACTTGCATCATTAAGCCAGAAGGTGGCGACAAGTGACTATTTATGAGTGAGCAATTGAACCATTGATTAAATTAACAGATTAGTCCAAAAACATTGATTAATTTAGGAAAGTGTTAATTTAAACATTGATGCTTATGTGCCTCTGGACACAGAAGGATTGCATTGGCGTTTGTTTGAAATGTAACATATGCAAAATAATCCTTGAATCATTTCTTATTCAAGGCCATTCAGACATTTAAACTGATTCTCATGTTTAAGAATCTGATCAAATACTTCATGCTACTGGCCACCGACATGCTTTTAAAGCTACTGTTGTCCATTTTTTTGGCCTTCAAAACACCTTAAAATACTCATGTCGAGATCAGGAAAATATATATTTTTCTAATTTATGGGAACTCTGTATTTATAAAACCCTGTGTAGATTTCCACTGAATGAAGCCTTAGCTTGACGCTTTATCCACTCCCTTCTTCCACACGCACTTCAATAAATCCACAGGACAACTCGTGAAAAATATATCCGTTTACTTGGTAAAACATCGGCACAGGAATATTACAAGAAATAAAAATGATTGATTAGGAAGAATGAAAGGTAAAGTAAAGGTCAAAAAACTGTGTGGCTCCACTCTCTGCTTGCCCGACTGTTCACACAGACCAACTAACTTCAATAACTCTTGCTCACTAACTCTCGCACACTAACACTCATCATTAACTCTCGCGAGAGTATTCCCAGCACTTAAAGATGCATGCAGTTAAAGATAAAAATGCAATAACGATCCTATATTTCCAAATATAACCAATACAAAATAATACACTCTAAATTATCAACACACATTTTAGATAATTACACAATTAACTCCTTGCATTACTGTAAATATTAACTGCATCGAACTGTAAATATGCCCTATAAAATATGTCAATTTTCTCCACATAAAATGAATCATGCAAATTATTGTTTAACATATAAATTAAATTATTTATCAATTAACTGCATTTAGGCTCCTACATTACCGGCCCCTAATTGTTATCAATGTCCTTGAAACAATTACTCAAAACTTAAATTAAAAGAGCCTATATGCTAACTAATAAACTATCTAAAGAAATATTCTTGGTCTTCGCCCTATTCGAAATAGGGTCTTTCCTTTGGAACAGCTTATACATTGTCCTCAGATCCTTGAAGACATAGCTTTGTTATCGGGCGACAAAGCTCGTTGCTCTTAGTCTTGACTTTCACCTGACGAACGAAACCTTTCTTGTCAGGAAAAATCTCCACAATTCTTCCAAGCGGCCATGAATTTCTGGGCGATGTATCATCCACAATCAGCACTACGTCATCAACACTGAAGTTTCTTCCAGGTGTGAACCATCGTTGACGTTCTTGGAGCTGCATAAGATATTCTTTACACCAACGCTTCCAGAAGACATCCGCGAGGTACTGTACTTGCCTCCATCTGCGGTTAGCATACTGGTCATCCTTGCTAAACACTCCTGGGGGTAACTCAGGCTTGACCTTGAGTAACAACAGGTGGTTGGGCGTTAAGGCCTCTAAATCATTAAGATCTGAAGATGCCTGAGTGATTGGCCTGCTGTTTATGATGGCCTCAGCTTCACACAGCAAGGTATGGGAGACCTTCTTCATCCAAAAGTTGTTCCTTCACTGTGATGTTCAGAATTTTCCTCACCGAACGAATCAGCCGTTCCCAGCTTCCTCCATGGTGAGAACCTGCTGGCGGATTAAAGTGCCACTGAACTCCCTTCTCTTGCAAATTCTTTGCTATCTTGCTGGTGTTCCATTCCTTTATTGATCTTTTCAACTCACAGTCAGCCGACCTAAAGTTGGTTCCATTATCAGAATACATCTCTTTGACTTGTCCTCTTCTTGCAAGAAATCTTCTAATTGCATTAAGGCATGCATCAGTGTCAAGTGAAGATGCGACTTCTAGATGTACAGCTCGTATGGCAAGACATGTAAAGATGACACCATATCTCTTTACTTGCGCTCTTCCTCTTTTCACCAGAAATGGACCAAAGTAGTCAACACCGACTCTTGTGAATGGAGGACTGTCAGGCAGGACCCTGCATCTTGGTAGATCAGCCATGAGTTGCTTACCAGCAGTTCCGTGTAGTTTCTTACAGCTGATGCACCTGGACAAGAACTTTCTAATAGCGCCGTTTGCTCCGGGGACCCAGAATCTTTGACGCAGTTGTGCCAACATATGATTTCTCCCGGCATGAGCTGTAACATCGTGAATGTGCTTCAGCACAAGCATTGTGATGTGCTTGGAATCCTCTGGCATTGCTGCACGGCTCATCCTTCCACCAACTCTGATGACTCCGTCTTGAAGTACAGGATTCAGCTTGTAAAGCAAACTACTTTTCTTTACCCTTTGATGTTCCTTTAGCATAATCAAGTCTTCTTTGAAACATTGTTTTTGACAGTATTTCACAATTTCTCTTTCTGCTTCAGTCAAACCTTCACAGGTTAGGTGTGTTCCTTTGAAAACTTTCTTGAATTGATTAATTTGGTTTTCTCCGTGTGAGTTAAGTTCCTTTCTTTTTGCTGTCAGTTCCTTAAGCAAATCTTTGAACTTCAGAAACCATGCCACCACGCGTTTTAGTTTTGTCCAGGATGAGTAGTAGTTCATCAACTGTTCCGTAGCATTTTTGGGCTCTTGCGTCTGAATAACATACGCTTGAACTACCTTTTTAACCTCCGAGTCATCAATGTCCAGCATTCCAGGATCTGGATTTTTGGGCCACTGGTCTTGTGAACAGAGCAGAAAACTTGGTCCTGAAAGCCAGCTTTCGTTATTCAAGAACGCTTCAACAGTCTGTCCTCTCGAGACATGATCAGCAGGATTCAAATTGGTATTAATGTATCTCCACTGTGAAGTCTGAGAATGCTCCAGGATTGTTGTGATCCTATTGGCAACGAAAGTCTTGAATCTTGTGCCTTCGCTGTTCAAGTACTTCAGCACAGCCGTGCTGTCTGTCCAAAAGATTGATTCGTTAAGTTCCAGTTCAAGCTCTTTCTTCAGAAGCTTGTCCATCTTGACGGCAACTGTGGCTGCAGTCAATTCCATTCTTGGTATGGTTGGAGACTTTAAAGGCGCAACCCTTGCCTTTGCCATAATCAGAGTGGATTGAGCTTCACCGCTTGCAGTGCGTAACAGTAGGTAGCTGGTTGTTCCGTATGCGTCTTCACTAGCATCAGCGAAATGATTTAACTGTGCAAAGACTGGCGCACCAAACTGCTTTGACTTAACACATCTGTCAACTCCAAAGGTCTCAAGCTGTTGCAATCCAGACATCCACTTTTTCCAGCTCTTAATGACATTATCAGGCAGTTCTTCATCCCAGCTATACTTCTGCCGGCATAAGTCTTGCAAGATTCTTTTGGCAGGTAGTATCACTGGAGCAAGAAAACCCAACGGATCAAAAATGGAACAGACAAGGGAAAGTAAGCCTCTCCTAGTGTGTGGTCGAACTTTGAGGTTGATTTTGAACTTGAACTGATCTGTTTCGGCACACCACTGGATTCCCAATGCTCTCTCCATCGGCAAGTTATCCTCATCCAAGTCCAAAACCTGAAAACCCTGGGCCTTTTCCTCTTCAGGAATGGAGTTGAGCAACCTTCGACTGTTACTCGACCATTTCGTTAGTCGAAATCCACCTTCTGCCAACATATTCCTTAAGTCAGCGCAAAGAGTGATTGCGGTGTCTTCAGCTGTAACTGACTTAAGACAATAGTCTACATAAAAGTTTGTCTTCACTGTTTTGGCAGCTTCTTGACCAAATTTATGCACAAAATCCGTAGCACATTTTTAAAGTGCAAAAGTTGCAACACTTGGCGAAGACGTTGCGCCGAAGATGTGGACCAACATCTTGTGTTCGACAAGTGCCTGATCGTAGTTCCCATCAGGCCACCAAAGAAACCTGAAGAGATCAGTGTCTTCATTGCTGACTCTGATCTGATGGAACATAGCCTCCACGTCAGCCATGAACGCCACGGTCTCTTGTCGGAACCTTAAGAGGACCCCCACCAGCGAGCTTGTTAGGTCCGGTCCCTGCAGGAGCTGTTGGTTGAGCGATGTTCCTTGAAAGCTTGCTCCACAATCAAAAACGACACGCAGTTTTTGCTTAACTGGATGTCTAACTCCGTGATGAGGCAGATACCATGTTCGTCCCTCATTTGGCTGACGTTCAACGCTATCCAGCTTCACTGCGTAGCCTTTCTTGAGAATGTCATCCATAAATGCAACGTATTCTGCGTGAAACTTGACATCTCTGGAGAATCTTTTCCGTAAGTTCAGCGCACGTTGCTCTGCGACTGATCTGTTGTTTGGCATATACAATGACTTGTTCTTCACCGGCAGGCAAACACTATAATGACCATCCACAAGTTTTGAGGACCGAGACACCATGTCAATAAACTGGTGATCATCTTTGGACATTTCAATGTCTTCATTTTGTCCAGCATCAGGAAAGTCCTGCTTGAACTGCAGTTGCCAGAGCTCTTCTAGTTTGGCTACTGAGATACGATTGGTGGTGACTCCTGTCAATGTGTTTGTCTCCCTCATATCGCTTTCACCTCTGAGTGGCCCATTTACTGTCCATCCTAATATTGTTCTCACGGCGTATGGGCCGTCATCCACGCTGTTAACCACCTGCAGTGGCTCCATCGCCTTGGGAACATTTGCTCCTATGAGTAATCCAACCTCTGCTTGGATAGTGGGGAGTTTCACCTCCTTTAAATGAGGCCAACTGTCAACATCCTCTTGACGGGGAATATTGTCTTTGGTTACAGGTATGTTTTTCTGTGAAAACACCTCTGAAAGTTCAATAAAGTGGTTGCCATCCAAGCTACTGATTTCCAGTCCATTCACAATGCAAGTGTTAACAATAGATTCATTCCCCATTGTTTGCAACAAAATGCTTGTATTGCGTCCATTCATACTCAGTTGGTTTATTAATGACTCCGTAGCAAAAGTAGCTGAGCTGCCTGGTTACAAAAAAGCGTACGTTGTCACTGCCTTGGTTCCCTTTTGTGCCTTGACACACACTGGAATGATCGAAAGAGCACAGTTTTCCTTACCGGCCCCGATGACAGCAAAAGTTTCCTTCATGTGTACAAGAGCACTTGAAACAGACTGCGGTACACAACGCTCACTTGTTGTTTCTTCTCGCAAGCCTTTAGTGTTCATGTGCAACAGTGTGGGATGCAGTCGAGAGCATTCTTGACATTGAGCTTTCTCTTTACAGCTGCTGCTCATGTGACCATGTTTCAAGCATGCAAAACACAGACCTTTGCTTCGCAAGAAATCAATTTTTTCTTTGTGTGGCTTGCACTTGAGTTTTCTGCAGACTGTGAGACTGTGTTGCTCTCCCTTGCAATAAACACAGGGCTTGCTGTTTGCGTCCACTGAGACAGTCTGTGTTTTTGGCATTGGTTGTTGGTCATGTTCAATCTTGAATTTGTTTTCAGTTTGGGAGGAGACAATGGCTGCTGTGAATACTTTCTTTGGTCTGAATGTCTCTGCGTATTGTAGGTTTGGTTTCTGTTGTACTGGTTGTTTTGGCCTGGTGGTGGTTTCTTGCCTGGCCTGGAGTGGGTTTAGTATATATCTGACTTGCTTGTTGACAAATTCGACAAAATCCTTGAACTTCACCCTTTTCTTTGTTTTTTCTTGTAGGTCGCATGCAGATTTTCTCCAAGCTTCTTTGAGTTTGTATGGCAGCTTGTTAGCCAGTGCCTTTATGTTAGCTGTGTTGTCCAAGTCTTCCATGTAGCTTATATCAGTCATTGTGTTGCAGCAGCCTGTAAGAAACAATGCAAACGACTGCAGTGCAACGCCATCTTCTGCCCTAATTGTCTGCCAATCCAAAGCCTCCTTTATGTAAGCTTCTGCTATCTTGTAATCATCACCAAAAAACTCCTTTAGCATTTCTTTCGCTTTAGCATAACCTGCTGAGGGTTCCATGTGAATGCAGCTTTTTACCAACTCATGTGGTTGTCCACTTGTGTACTGCAACAAAAACTGTAGGCGATCACAACTGTCACCAGTGCGGCCTTCAACTCCATGTTCAATAGATCTGATGAAGGATTTATACTCAAGCGGGTCACCCTTGAATGTTAAAATGGTGAGCTCAGGGAGCAATGTGGCTTTGTGATTCTTCACGAGGTACTCCGTGACGTCAACTTGCTGAGAGATAGCCTTGCATAAACTATCAAGCACTGGTCCATCATTAAGGTCCATGTTCGATGCAGACGGGACTATTTGTGGCCTTGCTAGCTGAACCTTGTTTTCAAGCTTGGGTGTAGGCGAGGTGTGCGGTGTTGGTGGTTGGTAGGTGATGTTCACCTTTGTTTCAGCGATCTGTTCATTAGTTTCTATATTGCTTTCGCCTGCTTGTGTACATTCATATTTTTGCAAAACTTCCATCTTTGCATCTGACTCTGCAAGAGCAGTCTGCATTGCATGCATCTCCTTTCTAGCCTTTATTGCAGCTTCTATTCTCTTTTGCTCAGCATCAAACTCCGCCTCTCGCCGCTTTTCTTCTGCTTGCAGCTGAGCTTCTCTGCATCTCTTTTCTGCATGCCAATCTGCTTCTTTCTTTTCTATGGCTAACTTCTCTCTTAAAGCTGCCGCCTTTGCCTTTAATGAAGCACGCTCCATTTCTGCCTTTATTCTGACTGAAGATGATGATGACACACTTCCACATTGTGAACTGGTTCTACTTGAGCGTTTCATGGTGGTTTTTGATGATGTAGACCTACTATCTGTAGGCATTACGCGCTTATCACACTCTTCAGCCTGCTCCGAGCGTTTCATGACCTCTTTCATCCATTCCTCACATTTCCAGAAGAAATCATTTATTGACATTTATTTTTAAGATCAAACCAATTCCTTTGATCATCCAAGAATTCTTCATCAGACATAAATCTTCTCAAAACTGAATTTAAGTCGGCAAATTCTTGTTGCAAACCACTGAAGTCCACACGCAATTTATTTTTAACGATGTCAGCATTTGCATCATCTTCCATTAATTGCTCAATCTGCTTTACCATGCTCGTTAGCTGGGATAGCTTATACCTGCGTGCATGAAGTTGTCTGGACTTGTGTTCTTCCACAGCTTTCTCAGTCATTTTTACCATCCGTTTTTCACTGTCTTGTTCATCCATAACGAGCGAATGTTTACACACTTTATTAGTGCAAATATCAAAATCGTAGGTCACTAGGGTGAGCTTAACACACACACACTGCGTTCCACTTCGTCGTTCAGCCGAACGGCGTCCTTTTATTTATTTATTTTTCCCTCACGGCGGCGCGCGCACCCGCGAACACAGTCCTCTCAGTTTCGATTAACGATCCAAAGCAGAGCAAGGAAAGCTACGACTTACAGTTTCACCGTGAAAGTTTCCTCCTTCCGTCTTTTATCTCGAGTCAGGCAATTCCAAAGTCCAATAATCCGTGCAGAGCAAGTTTTTTGACTAATATGTAGATTTCCACTGAATGAAGCCTTAGCTTGACGCTTTATCCACTCCCTTCTTCCACACGCACTTCAATAAATCCACAGGACAACTCGTGAAAAATATATCCGTTTACTTGGTAAAACATCGGCACAGGAATATTACAAGAAATAAAAATGATTGATTAGGAAGAATGAAAGGTAAAGTAAAGGTAAAAAAACTGTGTGGCTCCACTCTCTGCTTGCCCGACTGTTCACACAGACCAACTAACTTCAATAACTCTTGCTCACTAACTCTCGCACACTAACACTCATCATTAACTCTCGCGAGAGTATTCCCAGCACTTAAAGATGCATGCAGTTAAAGATAAAAATGCAATAACGATCCTATATTTCCAAATATAACCAATGCAAAATAATACACTCTAAATTATCAACACACATTTTAGATAATTACACAATTAACTCCTTGCATTACTGTAAATATTAACTGCATCGAACTGTAAATATGCCCTATAAAATATGTCAATTTTCTCCACATAAAATGAATCATGCAAATTATTGTTTAACATATAAATTAAATTATTTATCAATTAACTGCATTTAGGCTCCTACACCCTGTGTATGGCCCTGAAATGCAAGAATACTAGTAAGTCTATGTTCTATTCTATTAATTCTATTCTATATTATATAGTCTTGCATATTCAATACTAATATAATATGCAAGTAATATAATAAAATAATAATATGCAAGACTAGTCTTACATGTCACTGTTTATAACACAGAGCGTTCATCCTTTGCTGGGACGCTTAAAAAAAATATTGGGGTCATAAATTAAGAGTATACCCACTTCTCCAGGCACCACTACATCACTGGGTTCAGGGCTAAAGTACTACCACATCTGGGCCAGTCTGACCATATATCCCTGCTTTTAATTCCGGCATACACCTCACGCAGGAAAAGTGCTCTTACCACATCAAAAACTATTAAAATATGGCCTGAAGGTGCCTCTCATCAGCTGCAGGACTGTTTTGCAAGAACAAACTGGGACATTTTCGAGCATCAGGACCTGGAGGAATACACAGCAACTGTACTGGGCTATATCAAACACTGCATGGACACTGTCACTGTGGACAAGTGTATCCGGGTATATCCCAATCAGAAACCCTGGATGACGAAAGAGGTTAGGTGCCTGCTCAGGGACAGAAACACTGCTTTCAAGTCTGGTGATGGGATACAATATAGCACTGCCAGAGCCAATCTGAAAAAGGCATCAGGAAGGCCAAGGCTGCTTATAAACGGAGGATTGAGGACTACTTCAACACTAACAACACAAGGCAGGGGTGGCAGGGGGTCCAGCACATCACCAGCTACAAAACCGGAAACTGCTCAGTCGCAGTCGGAGATGCTTCGCTGGCGAAGGAGTTGAACCACTTCTTTGCCCGCTTAGAGGTGGAGAAACTGGAAACAACCACATTACACCCACCAGTTCAAAGCAGCCACGTCTTCACTGTGGAGGAGCAGGAGGTGAGGCGCACACTGAGGGCGGTGAATTTAAGGAAAGCGGCGGGACCCGATGCCATCGCGGGAAAGGTGCTGAAGGACTGTGCATTAGATCCTGTCTAGGATCTTTATCTCTAAAATAGCTTAGAAAGGCTATCAGGCTTCTAAGGGTGGTCCCCTCCAGGGTAGGGACGGTTTTGAGAAATCGTTTCTCCTCTGCACCCTCTGGGGTGCGACTCTCTGAGGAGGGTCGCAGCGCTGCCAGTTCGGTTGTTCCCTGCCGGTTCTCCATTCAGGGCACCGAGGCATCCGGCATGGCTACCGGACCCTGATCAAAACCATCTGGCTCCCGACAACGTTTAGGCATTTTGAAATCAGATCTTTTTATTTTATTTTTTTAAATCACATTTAGTCACACCTTAAAAACTATGGATAATAAACCCTGTGTCCATACAGTGAAAAAGATACCTAACCAACAACTATACATACATAACCAACAACGAACGATACAGTCATGCTAAAATCACACCCAGTGTGTGACAAATGTTGATGAAGAAAAGAAAAAAAAACATAGTATGCAAAAAAAAAAATATATAAAACGTTCACAACTCACCCAAGTTTATTTTTAAGCATGAGCACAAGTTGCTTTAACAATTCTATAGTCAGGCTTTGAGGCTTTCAGGCTTTCAGTGCCACTATGCAACCGTTGCGCTGCTATGCCTTGTTTAATCCAAATATACCCTGTTGTTGTTGTGCTGACTCATAAGCATCTAAACGTCTCTCAATGGCATTAAGGCCTTTGTCAAAACGTACCTCGAAGGCATTCAATGCGGTCTTGACAGAGTCCTGTATCAGTCCGGCTATGTGTTGATTGTCTATATTGCGTTGTGATTCCCGTCTGTAAGCCTCCTGATTTGAAGGCAGCTGTTCAGGGTCGGATTCTTCCACGGCCACCACACGTTCGCTGGATGGAACAGACTGCGGTGTTTCTTTAGGGATGTTTGTAAATACACAGTCATCCCACGATTGTATCAGACCATCACTCCAGCTCTGAACATCATTTATATCGGGAACTGCATTGTCAACTACGACCACCTCTGTTCAGAAGAAGAAATGGTGAAAACAAAAAAAGTTAGTACAGATGTGTGTTAATATTATAATAATATTAGTACTATTATTAATTATTATATTTTCTAAGACGAAAAAATAAAATAAAAATCAGACTGGTACTATTGTAACATTAAAAGCAATACGCAGTGTCAAAGTCTATATATATATAACAGATATATAAACAGACAATCAAATAAGACCAGGCTAACAACGATTATGGAACGGACCCTGTAATACTAGTGCACCCCTATAGAGGGCGCAACAGGGTAAAAATCAACATGTCTACACTTTTTTACACACAGTTCTCCATTGGTGTCAGCTAACATTATTATAAACACCTACTCTAAGAGATATGCAGGTTTGTGTTTTTTCAACAATTAATGCAAATGTATGATAACAACAGTTCTAAACTAACGTATTGGCACATTATACATCCACAAACACATTCGACCTCTCACTATTACATCCAAATAAAAATATTTATCTTTCTGATTTAGTGGAACAGAAAACAATCCAACAGCTTTTGTTCGTTACTTACTTTTAACAGCTGATCGTCTTGGCTTTTTCGGGACAGATGCAGAGACGCGGGAAGCCATTTTCAACAGGGGGTGCTGGGTGGCGGGTGGCGGGGTCGATCTTTATAGTTAAAATCAGAAAACAAATACACACACACAAAAAAAAGTCTAGTAGGCCTATCTAGATATGTTGCCGCTTGCATATAAACTAAAATGTCATTTATAACCAATGTATAAATGTATGTGATATTATATATTATTAGCAATACATATGCATAATCAAAATGTCTAAAAACAAGGAGGTCGAAACCAGGATCGGTTTTCTAGATGGCAATGTATGTTTATTTTAAAACAACCACAAGTAATTGTGTTCATAAACCGCGTAATCATTATCATTTATCATTTCCGTTGATGAGCACAAAATTTAGAAACAAATACTCTAAAGGGAAGCCGTGGATATCTGATGAACTAAAAAAGATTTCTCGAAAAAAAAATAAACTTTATAGGAGGTCTATTCTCAATCCTTCCTTAATTAATGTTGAAACTTACAAGAAATGTAAAAACCATTTTACATTTTTAGTAAGAAAAGCAAAGAAAATATATTATTCAAATCAATTTGCACAAGCTTCTAATAATATTAAGACAACATGGCACCTCATTAATCATTTATTAAATCGATCTAAATCCTCATTTACTGCTCCTGTAGTAATGAACAGTGAGAATGGGATTCTCTCAAACCCTGTTGATATTGCTAATGGTTTTAATGATTTCTTTATATCGGTAGGTTATGATTTAGCATTTAACATTAATGATTCAGATATTCATCCATGTTCTATAATCAAAGGTCAATATTCACCATTTTATAATTTTGACCCTCCAACTATTCAAGAGGTTCGGAATATTACTTTATCACTTAAAAACGCAGCCCATGGTCATGACGGTATTAAAAGTGTTCTTATTAAAGAGACAATTGATTACATTATTAAACCTCTCACTCATATTCTCTCACTGTCTTTGAGAACTGGAATTGTCCCTCAGGATTTGAAGATTGCTAGGGTTTTACCAATTTTCAAGACCGGTGACTCCAAGGAATTTGGTAATTATAGGCCAATATCAATTCTCCCGTGTATATCGAAAATCTTAGAAAGACTTGTCTATTCGAGATTATTAAATCACTTGGATGCTAATAATATTATATACAGACATCAATATGGCTTTCGGAAGCGACATTCTACTGAGCATGCCCTTATTCAACTTGTGAATTATATTTCTTCAGCTCTTGATAACAAAAAATTTGCTCTTGGAGTCTTCTTGGACTTGAGTAAGGCATTTGATACGGTAAGTCATAATATTTTGATTGCCAAACTTAGTAGATATGGACTGGAGGATGTTGCCTTGAGATGGTTTAGAAGCTACTTAGCTAATAGAGAGCAATATGTTTACCTGGAAGGTTATACATCAAGGAAGTCACAAATTATGATTGGGGTCCCTCAAGGATCAATTTTGGGGCCTCTTTTATTTTTAATTTATATCAATGATATGGCCACAACTTGTACCAAACTCCTCCCAATATTATTCGCAGATGACACAAATCTCGTAGCTTCTCACCAAGACTTTAGTATTTTAATAAAGACGGTCAATGAGGAACTATTGTATATTGTGCAATGGTTCCAATGGAACAAACTTACGCTTAATTTAAAAAAATGCAACTTTATGATTTTTTGTAATACTAATAAACATTACCCTATAGAATTAGCTAAGATTTTTATTAATAATACTCAAATCGAATTGGCTCAGCATACCCGATTTTTGGGAGTCATTATAGATAGTGGTCTTAATTGGTCTAACCATATCAATTTTGTATCTAAGAGGTCAGCTAAAATGCTGGGTATATTGAGGAGGGTTTGTCCTTTAGTTCATTCTTCAACATTTCTAACCTTATATTATAGTTTTTTGTTTCCATTCATTAATTATTGTAATATTGTCTGGGCAGCTACTTATCCTACCTACTTGAATAAATTACTAGTCTTACAGAAGAAATATCTCAGATTTATTTCTCATTCTAATAGATATGCACCCTCGGCACCCCTTTATAATAAATTTAAAGTTCTCCCTATTGATAAAGTAAATATTTATCAAACATGTTTACTTATGCATAAGTTTATATATAGAAAACAAGATTTACCTGACTCTTTTCAGAGTTTGTTTATCCCTATTTCACAAGTACATTCATTTCAAACTAGACATAGCAATAATAATTTAGTCTTACCATACACACGAACTACAAGACATCAATTTAATATTTCTTTTAGAGGTCCTAAGCTCTGGAGTGATTTAAGTCCATCGTTGCGATCAATGTCTTCTTATTCAGCTTTTAAAAAGCATTTGAAGAGACTATTGCTAGCCTGATGCCTTTAGGTAGTATTCTAGGTATTGTTTGCTTGTATTGAATTGCTTGGTATCGTTTGCTGTTTGTTTTTTTATTTTGAGTTTTGTTTATATTTTTTTTTTTTTGTTGTTTTTGTTTAGTATGCATGTCTTATGAGTTAAATAGGAGCAGGAGTGGAACTCTGTACAAGCCTAGAGTGGCTTCGTTCCCTCCTTGCATTGTTTTGTACTTGTACTAAACATGCTAAATAAATAAACTAAAATAAACTAAACTAAACTAAACTAAACTAACGGCCAAAAAAAGGCCTAAGTGCCACAAAGTAACAGACTATGCAAAATCAGTTTTATCCGACAGTAATATGTGATTCTAAATTAATTAAAATGCTAAAAAGTTACAGACTATTCGTTTCTTTATAATAGGCATGCTAATCACATTCATATAGGCAACCATCTGACTCGAGCCTGCACGGCGGCAGGAAAAAGACGCAGAGATGTAAGACACCGTGTCTCTACCTTACGATGATTTCGGAACACCAAAAGTAGATTTGCGCTCTGGAGTTCGGCTGATAAACTCTGCCATGAGACCCTGAATATCCAGATCATCCAAAATGTTTTTGTGGATGTGAAGCAGTGCCATGTGAGAAAGTCTATTCTGAGAGATAGTGCTACGGAGCCAGGTTTTCAGGCGGCGAAGAGCTGAGAAAGACCTTTCGGAGCCAGCAGTAGACACTGGTAAACAAAGGCACAAGTGGATCAGCCGTTCCACCTCGGTGAAAAGTCCTCTTGTTTGTGGATGTAGAGCTGATACAAAGCGAGCAAGTTCTTGGACTGAGTGGAATGCATGTTGTTTGGTGAGGCCACCCAGCATCCTCAGTTGCAGGCCTAGGGACGCAATGTCCATCTGTGGAAGCTGAAGGTTACTCAAGTCATCATCTGAAACAAGGCCCTTTGCAGAATCCAGCAGCACTCTCTCCCTCTTTGCAGCTGTTGACAAGCCAGCTTGATCGAATCTGCGCTCCATTTCCAAATTCATTAAATCCACGGCTTCAAAAAAGTCCCGTCGCCACTTTAATTCACCACTGTCTGCTAAATCCTCCAGCACCGTGGTGTCCCGAAAACGATTTGGTGTTCTGCTGACCCTGGAATCTTTTGGCCACTTCAGGCTGAGAGCTGATGCAGACGCTTTTGCTTTCAACAAAATAGTGTCCACAACTCCTTCTCCCCTCAGTGCATCTATAATAATAATAAAAATACATGTTATTATTTACGTTTAACCCTCTGAGGTCGCCGGCGCGTTTTGCTGGATTTTCTTCACATTGTAGCACAATAAACTTAAATTACTTCGTCATTTATGCTCATACAGAAAGAAGAAATAATTATGAAAAAGAATCTGTGATATTTCTACTTTTTTATGTGTCCACTTACAATCAAATCAAAACATTGTGCTTTTGTTAAATAAAGAAAATAAACAGGGTGTGCTTTCTTCCTCCCCGTCTGAACTTTTTTTTTACCACGCCAACGCACGTAAAATTAGATTTTTAATTTGACCACACCAACGCACGCAAAAGACATTGACATGCAAATCGTCCACAAAAAAAAAAGCAATTATAGGTAACAAAAGCAAAGAATAAAGCTTACCTATGCGCTCTTTGAGAACTTTAATGCACTCAAGTGCACCAGAAACGCTTGCATCAGCCTTCTGCAAACTTTTTGCCACAGCCTCACAAGGTCCAAACATAGCCTCACAGCACAACAGCCCGAAGACAGTTCTGCCCTTCATAGCTTGCTTGAGAAGTCCTGATATTTTCGACCTTGTCTCCCCACGAACACTCCGGTCCTTTTCGAGAGCTTGTAGGGTCTCCAACAGCGGCCCATATCCTTGCAGGAGTCTGGATATCGCCTTGGTCCTTACGCACCATCTTGTCGGACACAGAGCTGCGACATTGGACACGGGTTCTCCGTCGGGGAAAAGAGACTGGTACAAACTCTTGCGTTTTGCTGACTCTCGGATGAGGTTGGAGGTGTTCTGTACAAAGTTAAATACGTCTGCGACGAGAGCCACATCCCGAGCCACCTCTTGCAAAGCAAGATCCAACGAGTGATTGCAACAATGGACAAACAAGGAGCCAGGGCAGACTTCTGCAAGACGCGCACGTACGCCGGTGAAACGTCCAGACATATTACTTGCCCCGTCAAAACAGTAGCCTTGAAGCTTTTCAATCGGCAGGTGCAAGCGCAAAAATATGTCAGTGATGCACCTGAATAGAGTGTCTGCTTTCGAATCTGGTGCGCTGTAAAATCCCCAAAACACACTCTGTTGACACAAATCAGCATCCACATAATGCACATGGCAGGAAAACTGCTCGGATGAGCTAATGTCTGTAGTGCCATCAGCCGTCAGTCCAAAGTAATGAGAAACCATTGCCCCAGAAACCAACCTTCGCTGCACAGCATGTGCAAGCAGTTCGATCATCTCGTTTTGGATCGTATCTGACAGCCAGTTATCCCTGCGGAGCATCCACTGGCGAGCTGCGGGAAGCGACTCGGTGCGGTCAATCATCATCCGCCAGAAATGTCCTTCACGGTGATCGCGGCCTCGGAGAGGTAAGCCCTGTCGGACCAAATAGCGTACTGACTTGAAGGCATCTTGGAGAAGTCAAGTCAAGTCAAGTCACCTTTATTTATATAGCGCTTTTTACAATACAAATTGTTTCAAAGCAGCTTTACAGAGATAACAGGAAAACAATGTTGTAATAGTATTGTTAAATTCAAAATTAAATGTTAAATGTCCCCAACTAAGCAAGCCAAAAGCCAATGGCGACAAAAGCGAAGAGAGGCGAAAAAGGCAACAGTGGCAAGGAACCAAAACTCCATCAGGGACAGAATGGAGAAAAAAACCTTGGGAGAACCCAGGCTCAGTCAGGGGGCCAGTCCTCCTTTGGCCAATGAACGAACAGTGTATGATTATGAGTTAGGCAGCATAATGTCAGGAGTCAGATGTGATCAGAACTTTCACGATATTTATCCAGTTCATCTGGTTGGGTTGGGTCATCTGGCCGGTGAGGAGATGAGTGTGTTGAGGTGTTCATGGGCCTTCACAGTGTTGATGGGGCCGGCTCATCAGGGATGCGTTGTCGTCGTGTCCATGTGATGGTCCTTCCTCAGATCTGGATATGGCCTGGATCCGGCGGTTCGCGGTAAACCTCGGGATAAACAGAGAGACTAATATTAGCGTAGACGCCATCCTTCTTATGATGTACAAAGTACATCAGGAATTATGGGAAGTGTTCCCGGTTCCGGCTGATCTAAACTATGCAGCCTAACATTGAATTATAGAAATCTATAATGTGTTATGTGTATGCTAAGCCAAAGAGATGTGTTTTTAGTCTAGATTTAAACTGACAGACTGTATCTGCTTCCCGGACTGTGTTAGGAAGATTGTTCCAAAGTTTTGGTGCTAAATAGGAAAAGGATCTACCGCCAGCAGTCGATTTTGATATTCTAGGTATTATCAACTGGCCAGAATTTTGAGATCGCAATAGACGTGAAGGACTATAATGCGTTAAGAGCTCGCTCAAGTACTGGGGAGCTAAACCATTTAGTGCTTTGTAAGTAATCAGCAATATTTTAAAATGTATACGAGAACAGCTCTGCCAGCTCTGAGAACAGCTCTGCCAGTATTCTGCTCCTTCGCAACCGCGTCTGAGAGCAGGGCACTGATCGGTGTACTATTTAGCGCAGCGATTTTGTTCACAGCTTCAAGGTGGAATAATGACTTTTCGTGATCTCTGAATTTTTCTGTGGCTTTACGCCAATTAGAAAATCCCCCTCTGATGAATACGGCGTCAGCTCTGTAAAAGTCATGTACCAACTTTTTGGCTAACACAGAGCAACAAATAAAACACAGTGCTTTGTCAGTGTCATTAACATAATGGAGCCATTTCCATCTTTCAAACCAAGCTGAATTAAACGATCTTGAAAAACCTTCAGTCCCAAAACGCTTGGTGGGGAAGTCGAAATTCCTTGGCTGAAATGGCTCAGATGGTAAAGGTGATGTCCCTGCTGCAGCAGTCTCACTCTTGTCGGGGGCAGACTGAGAATTTTTTGAATATGAAGTGCTAGCATTAGTGTCACCAGCAGCCTGGTCGTATTGGCTAGCACCGGGAACAAAACAGAAGCTAGCTTGTCCTGCTCCGGTGTAGGGGCTGTAACGTTACCTCTGGATGAGGAGTCAGTTGGAGAATTCTCGCTAGTCCTTGGCCTCTGGTTTTTGGGGTTGGATTGAAAAAAATCCAAAATTCTCTTTTGTGACATTGCTAACTAATTATATTGGTATAGACTAACGTAATATCACTAGCAGTTTTTTAGACTAGGTATTTTTTGTTTGTTTTTTGTGTTGCGTAGGCTGAATCGTAATCGCGTGATTCGCGTCAAGACACCTGTTTGGCTAATACTACACACTTTAGATAAATTAAATACTTTTTAATTAAATAATTACTAAAAATATCCCTCTTCATCCCACACATAACATGCAAAATGTTGTGGAACAGAAACAATAACCAAAGATATATTTATAAGATATCATTTTATTGTCATCACAGTTTGCCAACAGGGGGTGCTGCAGCACCTGCAGCACCCCTACTTCCCGCGTCCATGGACAGATGTCTGTGGCACGTCTCTCGAAGACCCATCAGCAGAAGCTTTTGCGTCCGCATGGAACACCACAGCAGCTTTACGTTTCAGCCTATTTTTCGGTTTTGCAACTATTCCCTTCAAGCCACCCTTATCCGGATCATTCGCACATTCAGACGCACCAACCTTGCTCACAACGTTTGATAAACCTTCTGGAAATACATATGTTAAAGTTTTCAAATAAATTCAACAAACCATAGCAGCATATAATAATGTTTGATAAAGCCGAATTACAAAGCACTTACCGAGGGGCGTAGCGGGCGCGCTGTCTCGCGGAGGTGCATGTACTAACGCGGTGATAGTTCCCCGTTTCGGCCCTGGTAAAAACAAAAACACAAAGAAGATAAGATATTTTTACACATCCACAACACCGTTTAAGCACGGGTGTAACAACATTTCACATTACCGGTCACAAGCGCGTCAGTGTTCCCTAGTAAAGATGCACCAACGTTGAGCGAAGCTCTTTTATCTTTCTAATAAAAGATAATGAATTTCAAACCTGAACCAAACATTGTTTTATTCAAAGATCAGTCTGACACACACACAAAAAAAACATTAAAATCATGAACTCAAATGTCATTGTTCATTGCCGATGTATTGCCGAATTATTTTTTTTCACAGTGCTGCGACAAATCAATCACTCCTTTAGCCTACGACTGGCTGCCTGCACATTCACTGAGCTCGCGGCTGCTGAAACTTGCGCTCTCTTCATTTTTTTGCTTTTTCGCAGCGGGTTGGGATTCCGGACCGGTACACCAGCCATCTCATCGAAACGAATGACTGAAAGCTTATCAGTGCATATCTGAATTCGCGCCTATGGTATCTTTGTAGAACTTAAAAAAAAATATATATAAAAAAAGATGCTGCAGCCAAAACGAGCAGCCGGCGTTTTAAAAAAAATGTTTTAAACGGACAGTTTTTAACTCCACGGACAGTTCCCTATCAAGGGAACTCCCACTGCGTTTTCACGCTATGGGAACACCCCTGTGTGATTGCGTCGTGAAGCACGTGTATAATAAATCCAATGGAAGAGCAAGACGTCATAGGCGGGTGACGTCATAGACCAGGAAACTATAAAGCACCCCTAAGAACAGACCACATCAGCTTCTGTGCCTTCAGCAAGCGATCTGTGTATTCTGTCCTTGTCATATTTATTGTTGTCTGTCAAGTTGCAATATATATATAGCTATATTATGACAAAAGGGAGCAAGCAAGCTTTGTGTTGTTCCCTGTCCACGTTATATCACGGGTGGGGACGTACATCAGCTTTTGGTTTCTGTTTGGGAGTGGAGCATGCCAACAGTCAGTTCTCGAGGGGGCTGACTGTGAGCATTGCGAAAGGCTGTCCGTGAGGACGCTCCGCTCCCGCCGGGCGTTCTTCGAGGAGGACGGTTCGGTTCGCGGGTCCCGCTGTTGCCGAGGCTCGGCGGCGACTCGCATCGTGGGGTTCGCAAACGGATCTGACAGCGTGGGTTGGGACGGGCGCCGCCCTATCTCAGCTTTCACCTGTCAGATCCAGTGTGCAATCGCAATTTTCCAGTTCCTGGAATTGGTATCGTTTGTGTTTTGTTAAGAAAAAGAGAACAAAACAAATAAAAATATGAATGAAAAGGCAGATGTGAGTTTTCAATAAATAAATTAGTCAGCTCATAACACTGTCGAATAAAGAGGAGCTTTTAAAAGGAGGTTTTATTTAGTGTTGTTGCTAGTTAAACATTTACTGTCCAGCTGAACATTATGAGAGTGAAAATAAAGAGTTTGTCAGATGAAATGTATCCAAAAACTCTGTATCTCAGCCTCCTCGTCGGGGACTGCTGTTTTTTCCCTATATCTCCACACTGAGGTGTCGAGATCGTGGAATAAACCCGTTTCTATTTTTATATGTTAATCCCCAAACGTCTAACTACAGTAATGTTATGGGTATAAGTATCATGGTATGACAGTGCCTCGTGTTAAAGAGACGCTTGCGAGCTTTCTCTCTCCCGAGTCGGCGTCATCATTAACCCCGACGTTACCCTACCAGCCATCTTAAATAATAAATAATTATTATTAGGCAGCGCTGGTGAGTAAAGTATATAAGGACATGGATGAATGTGAGGATGTCAGCACTGACGCTATTTGAGAATTGCGTCACGCAAAAAAACCCCAAAAAAAACCAAAACAGATAAACTGTATCGGGGAGGGACGGTTTCGAGAAATCGAAAGGAGTGATATATATAGAATATATCAGTAGCTATATATATATATATATATATATATATATATATATATATATATATATATATATATATATATATATATATATATATATATATATTTTTTTTTTTTTTTTTTTTTCTGATATAAAAATAAGAAAAATAAATATAAAATATGTCTGTTCCTCTGGACCCTCCGCTTTCAAAAAACGAAGAAATAAACCATTTAGCGGCATTCCAGAGGTTTCTTTCTCACCGATCTAATGTTCCTGAGACTACTGGGCGGGAGCAGTCTCGGCCTACTAAGCTCCTCGGAGCACAGAGTGCAGCAAAACAGAGCGTCGCCATTTGGGCTCCTCCACAATCGACGGGGACCTGGGTGGCGGTCGCAGTCTAGCCAGTTAGAGATATGCAAGATCTGAGGACTGTTTTCTCTCTAAAATAGCTTAGAAAGGCTATCAGGCTTCTAAGGGTGGTCCCCTTCAGGGTAGGGACGGTTTTGAGAAATCGTTTCTCCTCTGCACCCTCAGGGGTGCGACTCTCTGAGGAGGGTCGCAGCGCTGCCAGTTCGGTTGTTCCCTGCCGGTTCTCCATTCAGGGCACCGAGGCATCAGCGTCCCCATACGATCCTCTGAGGAGGGTCGTAGAACGGTCAGTTTGGTTGTTTCCTGCCGGTTCGCCGATTTAGGAATGTCTGCACAAGGAGACGGGCGGCTGCTCGAAGATCTCTCCTTTGGAGAAAACTGTTGATTTTATACTCATTAATTTTTAAGGAGCGATACTTAAATTTTTTATTACCTCAGAATGAATTGCATTGTTAGCCCACCCCAAAACTTAAACAAAATAATAATATTAAATGCTGACCAATACTTAATTATATTATTTTTATACTAAAAATGATATAATTTAATAAAACAAGCTAAATGTAATTTGTTTTGTCATATATGAGATAGTTATGCATGCATACACGTGAACATCTCAATTGTCAGTGAAGCAATGAATTAATGCATACAATAATTAAATAATTAAACCCTAACCCTAACGCAGCCCACGACTGTTGTGTGTGAGGAGGAGGGATGTGTGGGAAGAGTGCGTGAAGTTAAGTGAGTGTTCGCACCTGACCACTGATGAGCGTGCAGGAGCTTTGAAACAGTAATTATCGTGAGTTTCAATGGGAGGGGGAGCGATAAAAAGGTGAGCGCAGTGAAGGGAAGAGGAGATAAGCGGTGTGTTGTTGCTAACGCAGAGCTACACTCAAGGTTGGGGGGCGGGTGCCGTTCGCATGCTATTTAGGGCTGCCGGCGGCGAAGATAGTTTAGCGGGCCGGGTATAGGAGTGCGTGGGCGGCGCGGCTTCTCAGCAAGGGGTGCTCAATTTCCGCTATAGTTCGGAGGCCTCCCGAGCGCTGGACTGGTGTCTGCCTTTTCCCAAAGCCTAGACCCCGGGGGAGGGTCTCGCATCCTGGGAGAGTTAAGTGTTGAACTTTTTGTATGTGTGAGTGATTTTAAATCTGGCAGTGTATCCATTTCATGACGGGGTGGGAGGGTTATGATGAACTGAATTCCTATGTAGTAGCCTGAGGGCGTCTTGGGTATGAAGTTGACGTGCATTGTGAGCGTGTGCAGTGTCCTACGGGGGTGATGTGTGTGTGCAATAGCTTTGTCTATTTATTATGGTGTTCTCTGTGGAGCATGCTCCATCGTGGTGTTGCTCGCCCAGGCTGATTAGCATTTGTGTTTGGGACTTCAAAAGCCTGATCCAGTCGGACATGTTGGGTAACTGCCTGAATTATATTAAATAAAGATTATGGTTTCTACCTCTGTGGTGCAGCTTGCTTTGTAGAGTGGATTCCTCTAGCTGTAACAATCTGACAACACAATCTAGGTTTATTACATTATTATAGAGATGTACAGCAGTGCTGCTTATAAACACCAGATGATTATTTTGTGCGAGTGAGATGAGTTAGGAGCGTCTGTTGCATAAATCAACGCAGTAATTGATAGAAAGGCACAGACGAAATACTCTGGAAATTATATGAAATTAAAATTACATACTAAATAATAAAAACAGTTAGCAATAATACCAAATAAAGTAACTAAAGCATACATCCATAGTCCATATTATATTATTATACTTATTTAGATCTCTGAGGATTGATATATCGCTCTACAATAGTAAACATTGATGAGGGTCGGTCGAGTGTCACACGCAGAAAGAGAAGTCAGTCATTGAGCCATTGAGTCCACCAGCAATCAGAACATAACCAGGAAATATATATATTACACACTTGAGAGTTTTATATGAATGAAGAGATTTCACTAAACGCTGACCCACAGAATCATCAAGAGAAAGAGTGAAAGATAATCTGTGTATATCCTGCACCGGCGTAAAGTGAAACCGGAAGTGTCTCTCCCTACACTCGCTGACCGGAAACCCAACATGGCGGCCGCAAGCAACTACTAGACCATTACGTTTGTTGCGAATAAACAAAATAAATGTTTGTTGTGGTTTCTGAGACTGCACACTCCACGACCCACCAGTTGAGAAATACTACTCTACTATTTATATATCTGTGATGATGAACCTGTAGGTTATCACCATGTGAACATCAGTTTACAGTGTTGTTGTGTACATTGATTTACTGTTTAATGTTATGATTGTTTTCATATCATTAATCAAAGATAAGCAATATTATTTGTGATTGTTATCTGTTTAGATGTATATGCAAGAACACTGACATTGAATGTTTCCATAGTCAGGAGAGTTAACCAACCCCTACTGTTGGTATGATCCACTAGTGTTTGGTGGGAAAATAGCATATATAAAGGAGTGAGGCTAGTTGAGCCAGGGAGAGATGGGCCAAGTGCCAGAGCTAGTACAGTCAAATGCTGTAAGATGTGAGTCTTCATTGTCAGAGGTTTGTTCCTCGAGGCTGGATTTGATGTCGTGTTTTGCTGCTTTCAGCATGTTTTATTTATGTTTTGTAAAGTCTATTTTGAGTATTTTTGATGATTTGTTTATTTATTTTTAACTTGATTTGGAACACGTATGCTGAGACAGCTGTCCTAAATAAATTCACTTAAACTTTAATGATCTCCTGCATGGTACTCAAGTCATTCCATCTCTTCCCGGGCCTATCAGAAAAAAAAATAAAAAAAATGTACGCAACAACTCAGGGAAACGGTATACAACTAGCCCTCTGACAACAAGCCAGGCTGGCTTTCTTACATCAGGCGGCTGTAGTTGAAACCACATCCCGACAATATCATGTCTTCTACATTTAAAATATACACTGTGCACAATGAGGCTAAACATGTCATGGCAACACAAGCAACCCCGAGTGACTGGACAATACCATCAAGAGCCTCAACACTAGTGTTACAGGTTCCAGATTCACTGTACTGATGATCCACAGGTTACAGTAGTAAACGCACAGAAACAGCAGCTGTTGAGAGAGTTCAGCACTAGATGTGTTAATGTTACTTGGGCGCGTGTGAATAAAGGTCACCTCGAGCCTTCACGAATAAAGGCCACCTCGAGGCCCAACCTCTGGCCGACGGTGTATAGGCTGGATATGGCGTGATCATTTTTATTTTGATGTTCGTCCACGTTTCTTCTTTTATGCGTTTACTTGCGGCAAACAAACAAAAGTTGTAGGTTCATAGCGCCACCTACTGTGCTGGGGTTTATTTATAATTAAGGAAAAAAAAGAAAAGAAAAAAAAGTACAAACTGATTTTTTTCAAAATTATTTTTTTATTTTTTTAAATGCTCCATCTGAAAATTAAATTGAAACAGAAACACAAGTGAATAATTTGCACAGCAGAAGATGAATCATAGAAACAGGATGAACATCCTGTCTGACAACAAGAATTCTGTCAAACAGCACCATTACCTCGGATGAACATCCTGTTTCTGAGTATAAAAGACTGCTGAATGAAATTAATATTCTTAATTATAATAACAACCACCTTTATCTTTGACGGGGGGTGGGGGTGCAGGTGCGGGAGCTGCTGCTGCTGCGCCTGCTGCTGCGCCTGCGCCTGGGGCGGGAGCTGCTGCTGCGCCTGTGGCGGGAGCTGCTGCTGCGCCTGCGCCTGTGGCGGGAGCTGCTGCTGCGCCTGCGCCTGTGGCGGGAGCTGCTGCTGCGCCTGCGCCTGTGGCGGGAGCTGCTGCTGCGCCTGCGCCTGGGGCGGGAGCTGCTGCTGCGCCTGCGCCTGGGGCGGGAGCTGCTGGTGCGGTGCCTGGTGCGGGAGCTGCTGGTGCGGTGCCTGGTGCGGGAGCTGCTGGTGCGGTGCCGCTGGTGCGGGAGCTGCTGGTGCGGTGCCTGGTGCGGGAGCTGCTGGTGCGGTGCCTGGTGCGGGAGCTGCTGGTGCGGGAGCTGGTGGTGCGGGAGCTGGTGGTGCGGGAGCTGGTGGTGCGGGGGCTGGTGGTGCGGGAGCTGGTGGTGCGGGAGCTGCTGGTGCGGTGCCTGGTGCGGGAGCTGCTGGTGCGGGAGCTGCTGGTGCGGGAGCTGGTGCGGGGGCTGGTGCGGGGGCTGGTGCGGGAGCTGCTGGTGCGGGAGCTGCTGGTGCGGGAGCTGCTGGTGCGGGGGCTGCTGGTGCGGGGGCTGGTGCGGGGGCTGGTGCGGGGGCTGCTGGTGCGGGGGCTGCTGCGGGGGCTGCTGGTGCGGGAGCTGCTGGGGGGTCCGGGTGCTGCGGACATCATAGATTGAACAGGTTTCTGTCAAACAGCACCATTACTTTAAATGAGTCAACCCCACAAGATTACAGTTATAAACATGAGCCTCGTCTGAAAGGCAAAGGGGGAGGTGTTGCTGTAATTTATAGTAATGTTTTCAAAACCACTAAGAAATCTAGTTTTGAATATAATTATTTTGAAGTGTTGGTGCTTAATGTAATAATATATAGTGTAAACGATAAATCACGTTTGAGAATTGTGATGGCTACTGTATACAGGCCACCAGGGCACCATAAAGATTTTATCAAAGAATTTGCGGATTGGCTGCAGATAAAGTAGTAATTGTTGGTGATTTTAATATACATGTAGATAATGAAAAAGATGCATTGGGATTGGCATTTAAAGACATTGTAAACTCTATTGGAGTTAGACAACATATGTCAGGACCTACTCATTGTCGTAATCATACTCTAGATCTAATACTATTGCATGGAATAGATGTTGATGCCGTTGAAATTCTGCAGCAGAGCGATGACATCTCAGATCATTATCTAGTCTTATGTTAATTACATTTAGCCAAGGCTGCAAAGCAGACTCCGTGTTATAAATATGTTAAGACCTATCACTTCTGCCACTAAAGATTGCTTTATTAATAATCTTCCTAATCAGTTTCATCATCTCAGCATCCTGGATAGCTTAGAAGAACTCGATATTGCAACAGACACTTTTAACTCTCTTTTCCAGCACTTTAGACACAGTTGCTCTGTTGCGCTTAAAGAAGATTAAAGAAAACAGTCCAACGCCGTGGTACAATGAGCACACTCAGGCCCTTAAGAGAAAAATGGAGAGCAACTGGAAGAACAAAACTAGAGGTATTTCGGATTTCATGGAAGGAGAGCTTGATTGCTTACAGAGAGGCTTTAAAAGCTGCTAGATCTGCTTATTTTTCAACCCTATTCGAAGAAAATAAACAGTCCTACTGTAGGTATTTATTTGAAACAGTGGCTAAACTAACAAAAAAAGAAAGCTTCAAGCCCAGAAGTGTCCAAGAAACACAGCAGTAATGACTTTATGAACTTCTTCACATATAAGATTGATAATATCAGGGACAAAATTATAACTATGCAACCGTCTACTACAGTATCGCATCAGGGAGTGCATTGTAGTCTCCGTGAGGAAAATTATTCATTTGTTGCTATAGGAGAGGAAGAATTTTGCAAACTCGTTAATTAATCTAAATCGACAACATGTATATACCCAACCAGACCCTATACCAACTAAGCTACTGAAAGAGATGCTTCCAGAGGTCATAGATCCTCTTCTTAATATCAGGAGCCGTCAACCTCTAACAGCACATCCAGATGAGCGATATTGTGCAGTAGTTTATAGGCCTATTAAGGTAGTTCCTAAAGCTCTTTTAGACCACCTAATCCCCGAGAAACTTTTACGAGTCTTAAATAAAAGGGTTAATATTCCATTAATGTATCTTCTTTCTAGTGTAGCTACTATAGGTTAAATATTATTATTTCCCCCTTTTCCTTATTTATTTATTTTTTTATTTTTTTATTTTGCCTGCCTGAGTTGAATCTTTAAACCGGTGGGAACAGCTTAGAAATTGCCGGTGCATCGAATATCCTGAGTATTTTCTTTTGCACTGATGAGAGGCCCTTGACGGACACAAGGATTTCCTCTCAAATTGAGGATTTACTTTAAACCTCGGACTTGGAAGTCTTTTAATTTTATTTTTAATTTTATTTTACTGTTCTCTTTGTTATGATTGTTCGTATATTGTTCGTTCTGTTTATTAGGTTGTCATGGGATATGTTATGCAAAGTTTTGCAAATTGAAACAAGTAAATCCATGGTCAGGAATACAAAATAATTACACTTAAATGTCAATGGCTCTCTGCTCCTCCACCGGCACCTGCAGAGCCTCCCCATGAGCGTCAGCATATTTCCTCAGGCCAGAGAGAGGCGGCTGGTGCAGGCACTCTTGCAGCTGCAGCCGCGGCCGTAAATAATTACACTTAAATGTCAATGGCTCTCTGCTCCTCCACCTGCACCTGCAGAGCCTCCCCATGAGCGTCAGCATATTTCCTCAGGCCAGAGAGAGGCGGCTGGTGCAGGCACTCTTGCAGCTGCAGCCGCGGCCGTAAATAATTACACTTAAATGTCAATGGCTCTCTGCTCCTCCACCTGCACCTGCAGAGCCTCCCCATGAGCGTCAGCATATTTCCTCAGGCCAGAGAGAGGCGGCTGGTGCAGGCACTCTTGCAGCTGCAGCCGCGGCCGTAAATAATTACACTTAAATGTCAATGGCTCTCTGCTCCTCCACCTGCACCTGCAGAGCCTCCCCATGAGCGTCAGCATATTTCCTCAGGCCAGAGAGAGGCGGCTGGTGCAGGCACTCTTGCAGCTGCAGCCGTGGCCGTAAATAATTACACTTAAATGTCAATGGCTCTCTGCTCCTCCACCTGCACCTGCAGAGCCTCCCCATGAGCGTCAGCATATTTCCTAAGGCCAGAGAGAGGCGGCTGGTGCAGGCACTCTTGCAGCTGCAGCCGTGGCCGTCTCTGCTAGGACAGAGAAACTCTAGATTACATCATGTGACTCACAGAAAATGAAGGAGGGAATAAAAGCGTGTGGTTAGTGAACGTCTGACTCTAGGTCTGTGTTAAACTGCTGAAGCGTCTCCTATAGAAACATACGGGCCGCTACAGGTTTACTGCACTGCGTCTCGTCTGTTTGTCCTGGAATAACAGTGGAAAACAGTCCCAGACACGGATGGCTACTAGTCGCAGGAGTTTTAGCACTATTAGTGCATTTATCTGTTCCTGAACGAGTCTCTGCTGAACTAAACCCTCATGCTTCTCACTAGCGGTCAGTGTCAATCATCTCTCACAGAGACTAGATTACAGTAACTGGTGACGGTTCACTAATTAATAAAATATCATCTGAAGGGGACCGTTGACATAATTATCAGCCGATCAGTATTGAAATATGAAACAAAAGCATAAAGCTGAACTCCAGTGTGAGCAAATGAAAGAGTTTCATCCCTAATATTAAAGACTACTTTCTCCTCTTGTTCCTGCGTCTCTCTCACACACACTCTCTCACACACACTGTTTCTGTCTCTCACCCTCTCGGGCAGCGGCCCTCTCCTGCTGAGCTCCTCCAGAGCGATCTGGGCCGCTGCATGCCTGGCCACGCCCTTGGTCCACCCGGACCCCTCCGGGAACTCCTCGTCCCCGACACGGACCCGCACCGTGAACCTGACAGAGGGAAAGAGGAGGAAGGAGAATATAAATTCATGTATTCTTTGTGCACAACATGTACATGAACATCATCTACACAAACACAGCTCAGTGTGTGATCAGTCCTGACACACTTGTATGTAAATGCTTCTTCTGTCCCTCCAATAAGAGCACAGTCTATCTGTCCATCAGGTGCGCATAGAAGTTGTGTTCGTTACTATAGCAACAGTCGGCTGTCGACCAATGGTCTGTGCTCTCGACACGGTACTTTAATTCTATCAGCCGATGATAATTCTGAAAGTATACTTACTGTAGCATTACTATATATTAATTAACTAATATATAGTATAGCATTAATATACTATATATATATATATATTATATAAGCATACATCACACACACACGTATAATTTTTATTATTCTTCATTTATTTATTACAGATTAAGTGGAGTTATGCTAAGAGGCTATAATAGCCGCTGTCTGATGATCCACTAATTACTAATATTGTTTATGAAGACTTGATATGTATCCTGGAAAAGGCTGTATCCGGAACACGCAGATCTACACCTTTAATTGTTTTTAATTATTTAGCGCAGTTAACGAAAGGCTTTTTACTTCACCACATGAGTGCCCTGGAGTATTTAATAATCATTAGTATTAATTGAATTAGAATATTGTAAAAGCCTTGAAACAGCATTATTCAATGTGTGTCTTCTGGCCAAGACAGCGTATAGAGCAGCAGTTTAACCACTAGCAAAGCCTCAACGCTTTTCCCCTTATTTTACACTTCCTGATTTATCCCGAATACTAACTCACTTTGTACCCTGACATCTGATTGGTGCAGATTAGAAACGACTGTAATGAAGGCTAAATAAGAGACGCTGACACGGAAAGACACGGAACAGTTTATTCATCAGTGGCATCTGCAAAAAACACGTAGAGCCTACATTAATTTAGTATTTCGTTGAGGATGCCGTCTGGTCCTCTTGCCTTTTTTGTTGGCAGAGCCTGTATTTTATCCATCAGCTCTTTTTCTGTGATTGGGTAATCTAGCGGGTTTTGGTATTTGCCAATTATGTTTTCTATGGTTTAATTTTTCATATATTTGTGTTTGTTTTATATTCATGTCTAATTTGTTATAAAGTTGTTCAAAGTGATTTTTCCATGTGTCTCCATCTTGTATAGTCATTTGTTCATGTTTCTTTTTATTCAGGAGATTCCAGTTGTCCCAGAAACTGTTTGAATGGACAGATTCTTCAATAGTTTTGAGCTGATTTTTGATGTACTGTTCTTTCTTCTTTCTGAGTGTATTTTTGTATTTTTTAAGCTCCTCACAGTAATGAAGACGTAAATCTGAATCGTCTGGTTGTCTGTGTTTTTGATTTGCAAGCTGTCTTAAATTTTTCTTTATTCTTTTACAATCCAAATCAAACCATTTTTCATTCTTTTGTTTTTGCTTATGATTTTTCTTAGTGGTTTTAAGATTAGATATTGTTGCTAGATAATCAAATATGTCATTTATGTTTTCTACAGCTAGATTTACGCCATTTTCATTATGAGAATAATCATATTCTATGAAGTTATCCATAAGTACGCACACTTGGGGGTGGTCGAGTGCGGTCAGGTATTTTTCAGTGCTGTTTTGAACCCACCGTTAAATCTTTTGGATGTTATACCAGCTTACTGGGTTGTGGGCCTATATTAGTATTCTTTTTCCTTTTTAGATACAGAGTAATTTGGCTGTGATCTGATAGGGGTGTTATTGGCTTGACCGTGAATGCTCTGAAAGAGAATATATCTAAGTCTGTGATCATGTAGTCAACTGTTGAGCAGCCATGAGATGAGCTGTAGGTGTATCTCCCCAGGGAGTCCCCTCTCACCCGGCCGTTGACGAGGCACAGGCCGAGGCTTCGACAGAGCTCAAGTAGAAGTCTTCTGTTTTTATTCACTTGAGCATCAGAGTTAGTCCTTGAAAAATGTACACTGTTTTGTTGAAAGCTCTGTCCAAATATATATAATTATTCCCGTTGTCTGTGGTGTAGTCGGGTAGGGATCCTGTCCTGGCGTTGAGATCCCCACACATCAGCACACTTCCCTGGGCCTGGAAGTGGTTGATTTGGCTGTGGAGGGTCTCAAAGAAATGAAAATGGCGGCGCGCATAGACGCAGCGGCTCGGTGCTCTCCTTTTCGGTGCTTTGTTTGTTTTTTTATGTATGTAATTTTACTAGTTCTGACAACGTCCTGCTGGGCATATAACATCTATAGCCGGCACGATCTTATAAAGATAGGACTACGCAGTGAGCGGACTGTTACAGCGGAGTTTTTCTGCTTCCATGATATCCCGGTGAATATAGCCAGACGCCCGGGCTCTCCGTGCGTTATTATCCCGGCAGGCAGGAGACAGAGGCGGCGCAAATACAGGAAGCAAAAGCGAGGCTGCAGGGCCGGCGTGCTTGCGAGGCTACGGCGGAGCGCACACAAGCCGCCGCTTCCTAGTATTTTTCTTACCAACGCAAGGTCCCTCATAAACAAGATGGACGAACTGAAGCTACAGGTTGAAATGAACAAGGACATTAAAGACTGTTGCATTATGTTAATCACAGAGACGTGGCTTCATTCACTTATCCCGGATGCAGCTATCGCGCTACCAGGCCGTATATTTCACCGACATGACAGGACCAGAGATTCTGGTAAGAGCAAAGGAGGGGGATTATGCTTGTTTGTCAACAACAGTTGGTGTACTAACACTAAGACCGTAGATAGCCATTGCTCCCCGGATCTGGAGTTTATGACTGTTAAATGCAGGTCCATATATCTTCCCCGGGAGTTTAATGTGGTTATGATAACTGCTGTGTATATTCCACCGGATGCCAATGCTAACTCGGCTCTTGGACATTAATATAACATCATTAGCAGGCAACAGAGCATGTATCCTGAGGCTGTTCACATCATAGCGGGGGACTTTAATCATGCTGATTTAAAAGTGGTACTCCCTAAACTACACCAGCACATAAGAGGAATAAACACACTGGACAAGCTCTACTCCAATATCAAACAGGGGTTCAGGCAGTGGTGTAGTGCAGGGTATACGCAGGTATACGGCGTACACCCACTTCTAAATCCCCTCTGATGCGCATCATTTAGTAGCTTATCCAATCTCATGTGAACAAAAAACACCCAGTAGCCTAAGGGTCGTTTTTTTGAGTGTAGCTTATATAGTGATAGTAAAACGATTCGCCCATCGCGACGATAACTGACCTGCTCATCTGAGCTGCTTCAGCACTCAAACACACGCTCGTCAATGTCTAAATGTTTTAGACCAAAGCAAGCGAGATTTTTGTTCACAGAAGCGCGAATCCCAACGCGACGCTTCACTTCAGTTAACGATCATACTATGCGGGATAATATGCAAGTAGCTAAAATAAACAGCTGTGGGTTTTTTTGTTGATAGAAGTTTTAAATGACCGACAGAAATAATCAGTTTGAGACAGTTTGAAAGACAGTGGAAATTATAAGCTCAATTTAACAACACAAGCACCCTATTATAAATATATTGACATTTATTATTGTATAAATATATTTGTATAACATTACCTCGAATGTGTTGTTTGTATCACTCACGCTTGTCTGTGTTTGCGCAACTTGCATCATTAAGCCAGAAGGTGGCGACAAGTGACTATTTATGAGTGAGCAATTGAACCATTGATTAAATTAACAGATTAGTCCAAAAACATTGATTAATTTAGGAAAGTGTTAATTTAAACATTGATGCTTATGTGCCTCTGGACACAGAAGGATTGCATTGGCGTTTGTTTGAAATGTAACATATGCAAAATAATCCTTGAATCATTTCTTATTCAAGGCCATTCAGACATTTAAACTGATTCTCATGTTTAAGAATCTGATCAAATACTTCATGCTACTGGCCACCGACATGCTTTTAAAGCTACTGTTGTCCATTTTTTTGGCCTTCAAAACACCTTAAAATACTCATGTCGAGATCAGGAAAATATATATTTTTCTAATTTATGGGAACTCTGTATTTATAAAACCCTGTGTAGATTTCCACTGAATGAAGCCTTAGCTTGACGCTTTATCCACTCCCTTCTTCCACACGCACTTCAATAAATCCACAGGACAACTCGTGAAAAATATATCCGTTTACTTGGTAAAACATCGGCACAGGAATATTACAAGAAATAAAAATGATTGATTAGGAAGAATGAAAGGTAAAGTAAAGGTCAAAAAACTGTGTGGCTCCACTCTCTGCTTGCCCGACTGTTCACACAGACCAACTAACTTCAATAACTCTTGCTCACTAACTCTCGCACACTAACACTCATCATTAACTCTCGCGAGAGTATTCCCAGCACTTAAAGATGCATGCAGTTAAAGATAAAAATGCAATAACGATCCTATATTTCCAAATATAACCAATACAAAATAATACACTCTAAATTATCAACACACATTTTAGATAATTACACAATTAACTCCTTGCATTACTGTAAATATTAACTGCATCGAACTGTAAATATGCCCTATAAAATATGTCAATTTTCTCCACATAAAATGAATCATGCAAATTATTGTTTAACATATAAATTAAATTATTTATCAATTAACTGCATTTAGGCTCCTACATTACCGGCCCCTAATTGTTATCAATGTCCTTGAAACAATTACTCAAAACTTAAATTAAAAGAGCCTATATGCTAACTAATAAACTATCTAAAGAAATATTCTTGGTCTTCGCCCTATTCGAAATAGGGTCTTTCCTTTGGAACAGCTTATACATTGTCCTCAGATCCTTGAAGACATAGCTTTGTTATCGGGCGACAAAGCTCGTTGCTCTTAGTCTTGACTTTCACCTGACGAACGAAACCTTTCTTGTCAGGAAAAATCTCCACAATTCTTCCAAGCGGCCATGAATTTCTGGGCGATGTATCATCCACAATCAGCACTACGTCATCAACACTGAAGTTTCTTCCAGGTGTGAACCATCGTTGACGTTCTTGGAGCTGCATAAGATATTCTTTACACCAACGCTTCCAGAAGACATCCGCGAGGTACTGTACTTGCCTCCATCTGCGGTTAGCATACTGGTCATCCTTGCTAAACACTCCTGGGGGTAACTCAGGCTTGACCTTGAGTAACAACAGGTGGTTGGGCGTTAAGGCCTCTAAATCATTAAGATCTGAAGATGCCTGAGTGATTGGCCTGCTGTTTATGATGGCCTCAGCTTCACACAGCAAGGTATGGGAGACCTTCTTCATCCAAAAGTTGTTCCTTCACTGTGATGTTCAGAATTTTCCTCACCGAACGAATCAGCCGTTCCCAGCTTCCTCCATGGTGAGAACCTGCTGGCGGATTAAAGTGCCACTGAACTCCCTTCTCTTGCAAATTCTTTGCTATCTTGCTGGTGTTCCATTCCTTTATTGATCTTTTCAACTCACAGTCAGCCGACCTAAAGTTGGTTCCATTATCAGAATACATCTCTTTGACTTGTCCTCTTCTTGCAAGAAATCTTCTAATTGCATTAAGGCATGCATCAGTGTCAAGTGAAGATGCGACTTCTAGATGTACAGCTCGTATGGCAAGACATGTAAAGATGACACCATATCTCTTTACTTGCGCTCTTCCTCTTTTCACCAGAAATGGACCAAAGTAGTCAACACCGACTCTTGTGAATGGAGGACTGTCAGGCAGGACCCTGCATCTTGGTAGATCAGCCATGAGTTGCTTACCAGCAGTTCCGTGTAGTTTCTTACAGCTGATGCACCTGGACAAGAACTTTCTAATAGCGCCGTTTGCTCCGGGGACCCAGAATCTTTGACGCAGTTGTGCCAACATATGATTTCTCCCGGCATGAGCTGTAACATCGTGAATGTGCTTCAGCACAAGCATTGTGATGTGCTTGGAATCCTCTGGCATTGCTGCACGGCTCATCCTTCCACCAACTCTGATGACTCCGTCTTGAAGTACAGGATTCAGCTTGTAAAGCAAACTACTTTTCTTTACCCTTTGATGTTCCTTTAGCATAATCAAGTCTTCTTTGAAACATTGTTTTTGACAGTATTTCACAATTTCTCTTTCTGCTTCAGTCAAACCTTCACAGGTTAGGTGTGTTCCTTTGAAAACTTTCTTGAATTGATTAATTTGGTTTTCTCCGTGTGAGTTAAGTTCCTTTCTTTTTGCTGTCAGTTCCTTAAGCAAATCTTTGAACTTCAGAAACCATGCCACCACGCGTTTTAGTTTTGTCCAGGATGAGTAGTAGTTCATCAACTGTTCCGTAGCATTTTTGGGCTCTTGCGTCTGAATAACATACGCTTGAACTACCTTTTTAACCTCCGAGTCATCAATGTCCAGCATTCCAGGATCTGGATTTTTGGGCCACTGGTCTTGTGAACAGAGCAGAAAACTTGGTCCTGAAAGCCAGCTTTCGTTATTCAAGAACGCTTCAACAGTCTGTCCTCTCGAGACATGATCAGCAGGATTCAAATTGGTATTAATGTATCTCCACTGTGAAGTCTGAGAATGCTCCAGGATTGTTGTGATCCTATTGGCAACGAAAGTCTTGAATCTTGTGCCTTCGCTGTTCAAGTACTTCAGCACAGCCGTGCTGTCTGTCCAAAAGATTGATTCGTTAAGTTCCAGTTCAAGCTCTTTCTTCAGAAGCTTGTCCATCTTGACGGCAACTGTGGCTGCAGTCAATTCCATTCTTGGTATGGTTGGAGACTTTAAAGGCGCAACCCTTGCCTTTGCCATAATCAGAGTGGATTGAGCTTCACCGCTTGCAGTGCGTAACAGTAGGTAGCTGGTTGTTCCGTATGCGTCTTCACTAGCATCAGCGAAATGATTTAACTGTGCAAAGACTGGCGCACCAAACTGCTTTGACTTAACACATCTGTCAACTCCAAAGGTCTCAAGCTGTTGCAATCCAGACATCCACTTTTTCCAGCTCTTAATGACATTATCAGGCAGTTCTTCATCCCAGCTATACTTCTGCCGGCATAAGTCTTGCAAGATTCTTTTGGCAGGTAGTATCACTGGAGCAAGAAAACCCAACGGATCAAAAATGGAACAGACAAGGGAAAGTAAGCCTCTCCTAGTGTGTGGTCGAACTTTGAGGTTGATTTTGAACTTGAACTGATCTGTTTCGGCACACCACTGGATTCCCAATGCTCTCTCCATCGGCAAGTTATCCTCATCCAAGTCCAAAACCTGAAAACCCTGGGCCTTTTCCTCTTCAGGAATGGAGTTGAGCAACCTTCGACTGTTACTCGACCATTTCGTTAGTCGAAATCCACCTTCTGCCAACATATTCCTTAAGTCAGCGCAAAGAGTGATTGCGGTGTCTTCAGCTGTAACTGACTTAAGACAATAGTCTACATAAAAGTTTGTCTTCACTGTTTTGGCAGCTTCTTGACCAAATTTATGCACAAAATCCGTAGCACATTTTTAAAGTGCAAAAGTTGCAACACTTGGCGAAGACGTTGCGCCGAAGATGTGGACCAACATCTTGTGTTCGACAAGTGCCTGATCGTAGTTCCCATCAGGCCACCAAAGAAACCTGAAGAGATCAGTGTCTTCATTGCTGACTCTGATCTGATGGAACATAGCCTCCACGTCAGCCATGAACGCCACGGTCTCTTGTCGGAACCTTAAGAGGACCCCCACCAGCGAGCTTGTTAGGTCCGGTCCCTGCAGGAGCTGTTGGTTGAGCGATGTTCCTTGAAAGCTTGCTCCACAATCAAAAACGACACGCAGTTTTTGCTTAACTGGATGTCTAACTCCGTGATGAGGCAGATACCATGTTCGTCCCTCATTTGGCTGACGTTCAACGCTATCCAGCTTCACTGCGTAGCCTTTCTTGAGAATGTCATCCATAAATGCAACGTATTCTGCGTGAAACTTGACATCTCTGGAGAATCTTTTCCGTAAGTTCAGCGCACGTTGCTCTGCGACTGATCTGTTGTTTGGCATATACAATGACTTGTTCTTCACCGGCAGGCAAACACTATAATGACCATCCACAAGTTTTGAGGACCGAGACACCATGTCAATAAACTGGTGATCATCTTTGGACATTTCAATGTCTTCATTTTGTCCAGCATCAGGAAAGTCCTGCTTGAACTGCAGTTGCCAGAGCTCTTCTAGTTTGGCTACTGAGATACGATTGGTGGTGACTCCTGTCAATGTGTTTGTCTCCCTCATATCGCTTTCACCTCTGAGTGGCCCATTTACTGTCCATCCTAATATTGTTCTCACGGCGTATGGGCCGTCATCCACGCTGTTAACCACCTGCAGTGGCTCCATCGCCTTGGGAACATTTGCTCCTATGAGTAATCCAACCTCTGCTTGGATAGTGGGGAGTTTCACCTCCTTTAAATGAGGCCAACTGTCAACATCCTCTTGACGGGGAATATTGTCTTTGGTTACAGGTATGTTTTTCTGTGAAAACACCTCTGAAAGTTCAATAAAGTGGTTGCCATCCAAGCTACTGATTTCCAGTCCATTCACAATGCAAGTGTTAACAATAGATTCATTCCCCATTGTTTGCAACAAAATGCTTGTATTGCGTCCATTCATACTCAGTTGGTTTATTAATGACTCCGTAGCAAAAGTAGCTGAGCTGCCTGGTTACAAAAAAGCGTACGTTGTCACTGCCTTGGTTCCCTTTTGTGCCTTGACACACACTGGAATGATCGAAAGAGCACAGTTTTCCTTACCGGCCCCGATGACAGCAAAAGTTTCCTTCATGTGTACAAGAGCACTTGAAACAGACTGCGGTACACAACGCTCACTTGTTGTTTCTTCTCGCAAGCCTTTAGTGTTCATGTGCAACAGTGTGGGATGCAGTCGAGAGCATTCTTGACATTGAGCTTTCTCTTTACAGCTGCTGCTCATGTGACCATGTTTCAAGCATGCAAAACACAGACCTTTGCTTCGCAAGAAATCAATTTTTTCTTTGTGTGGCTTGCACTTGAGTTTTCTGCAGACTGCGAGACTGTGTTGCTCTCCCTTGCAATAAACACAGGGCTTGCTGTTTGCGTCCACTGAGACAGTCTGTGTTTTTGGCATTGGTTGTTGGTCATGTTCAATCTTGAATTTGTTTTCAGTTTGGGAGGAGACAATGGCTGCTGTGAATACTTTCTTTGGTCTGAATGTCTCTGCGTATTGTAGGTTTGGTTTCTGTTGTACTGGTTGTTTTGGCCTGGTGGTGGTTTCTTGTATGTTTCCATAGAGTGGGTTTAGTATATATCTGACTTGCTTGTTGACAAATTCGACAAAATCCTTGAACTTCACCCTTTTCTTTGTTTTTTCTTGTAGGTCGCATGCAGATTTTCTCCAAGCTTCTTTGAGTTTGTATGGCAGCTTGTTAGCCAGTGCCTTTATGTTAGCTGTGTTGTCCAAGTCTTCCATGTAGCTTATATCAGTCATTGTGTTGCAGCAGCCTGTAAGAAACAATGCAAACGACTGCAGTGCAACGCCATCTTCTGCCCTAATTGTCTGCCAATCCAAAGCCTCCTTTATGTAAGCTTCTGCTATCTTGTAATCATCACCAAAAAACTCCTTTAGCATTTCTTTCGCTTTAGCATAACCTGCTGAGGGTTCCATGTGAATGCAGCTTTTTACCAACTCATGTGGTTGTCCACTTGTGTACTGCAACAAAAACTGTAGGCGATCACAACTGTCACCAGTGCGGCCTTCAACTCCATGTTCAATAGATCTGATGAAGGATTTATACTCAAGCGGGTCACCCTTGAATGTTAAAATGGTGAGCTCAGGGAGCAATGTGGCTTTGTGATTCTTCACGAGGTACTCCGTGACGTCAACTTGCTGAGAGATAGCCTTGCATAAACTATCAAGCACTGGTCCATCATTAAGGTCCTTGTTCGATGCAGACGGGACTATTTGTGGCCTTGCTAGCTGAACCTTGTTTTCAAGCTTGCGTGTAGGCGAGGTGTGCGGTGTTGGTGGTTGGTAGGTGATGTTCACCTTTGTTTCAGCGATCTGTTCATTAGTTTCTATATTGCTTTCGCCTGCTTGTGTACATTCATATTTTTGCAAAACTTCCATCTTTGCATCTGACTCTGCAAGAGCAGTCTGCATTGCATGCATCTCCTTTCTAGCCTTTATTGCAGCTTCTATTCTCTTTTGCTCAGCATCAAACTCCGCCTCTCGCCGCTTTTCTTCTGCTTGCAGCTGAGCTTCTCTGCATCTCTTTTCTGCATGCCAATCTGCTTCTTTCTTTTCTATGGCTAACTTCTCTCTTAAAGCTGCCGCCTTTGCCTTTAATGAAGCACGCTCCATTTCTGCCTTTATTCTGACTGAAGATGATGATGACACACTTCCACATTGTGAACTGGTTCTACTTGAGCGTTTCATGGTGGTTTTTGATGATGTAGACCTACTATCTGTAGGCATTACGCGCTTATCACACTCTTCAGCCTGCTCCGAGCGTTTCATGACCTCTTTCATCCATTCCTCACATTTCCAGAAGAAATCATTTATTGACATTTATTTTTAAGATCAAACCAATTCCTTTGATCATCCAAGAATTCTTCATCAGACATAAATCTTCTCAAAACTGAATTTAAGTCGGCAAATTCTTGTTGCAAACCACTGAAGTCCACACGCAATTTATTTTTAACGATGTCAGCATTTGCATCATCTTCCATTAATTGCTCAATCTGCTTTACCATGCTCGTTAGCTGGGATAGCTTATACCTGCGTGCATGAAGTTGTCTGGACTTGTGTTCTTCCACAGCTTTCTCAGTCATTTTTACCATCCGTTTTTCACTGTCTTGTTCATCCATAACGAGCGAATGTTTACACACTTTATTAGTGCAAATATCAAAATCGTAGGTCACTAGGGTGAGCTTAACACACACACACTGCGTTCCACTTCGTCGTTCAGCCGAACGGCGTCCTTTTATTTATTTATTTTTCCCTCACGGCGGCGCGCGCACCCGCGAACACAGTCCTCTCAGTTTCGATTAACGATCCAAAGCAGAGCAAGGAAAGCTACGACTTACAGTTTCACCGTGAAAGTTTCCTCCTTCCGTCTTTTATCTCGAGTCAGGCAATTCCAAAGTCCAATAATCCGTGCAGAGCAAGTTTTTTGACTAATATGTAGATTTCCACTGAATGAAGCCTTAGCTTGACGCTTTATCCACTCCCTTCTTCCACACGCACTTCAATAAATCCACAGGACAACTCGTGAAAAATATATCCGTTTACTTGGTAAAACATCGGCACAGGAATATTACAAGAAATAAAAATGATTGATTAGGAAGAATGAAAGGTAAAGTAAAGGTAAAAAAACTGTGTGGCTCCACTCTCTGCTTGCCCGACTGTTCACACAGACCAACTAACTTCAATAACTCTTGCTCACTAACTCTCGCACACTAACACTCATCATTAACTCTCGCGAGAGTATTCCCAGCACTTAAAGATGCATGCAGTTAAAGATAAAAATGCAATAACGATCCTATATTTCCAAATATAACCAATGCAAAATAATACACTCTAAATTATCAACACACATTTTAGATAATTACACAATTAACTCCTTGCATTACTGTAAATATTAACTGCATCGAACTGTAAATATGCCCTATAAAATATGTCAATTTTCTCCACATAAAATGAATCATGCAAATTATTGTTTAACATATAAATTAAATTATTTATCAATTAACTGCATTTAGGCTCCTACACCCTGTGTATGGCCCTGAAATGCAAGAATACTAGTAAGTCTATGTTCTATTCTATTAATTCTATTCTATATTATATAGTCTTGCATATTCAATACTAATATAATATGCAAGTAATATAATAAAATAATAATATGCAAGACTAGTCTTACATGTCACTGTTTATAACACAGAGCGTTCATCCTTTGCTGGGACGCTTAAAAAAAATATTGGGGTCATAAATTAAGAGTATACCCACTTCTCCAGGCACCACTACATCACTGGGTTCAGGGCTAAAGTACTACCACATCTGGGCCAGTCTGACCATATATCCCTGCTTTTAATTCCAGCATACACCTCACGCAGGAAAAGTGCTCTTACCACATCAAAAACTATTAAAATATGGCCTGAAGGTGCCTCTCATCAGCTGCAGGACTGTTTTGCAAGAACAAACTGGGACATTTTCGAGCATCAGGACCTGGAGGAATACACAGCAACTGTACTGGGCTATATCAAACACTGCATGGACACTGTCACTGTGGACAAGTGTATCCGGGTATATCCCAATCAGAAACCCTGGATGACGAAAGAGGTTAGGTGCCTGCTCAGGGACAGAAACACTGCTTTCAAGTCTGGTGATGGGATACAATATAGCACTGCCAGAGCCAATCTGAAAAAGGCATCAGGAAGGCCAAGGCTGCTTATAAACGGAGGATTGAGGACTACTTCAACACTAACAACACAAGGCAGGGGTGGCAGGGGGTCCAGCACATCACCAGCTACAAAACCGGAAACTGCTCAGTCGCAGTCGGAGATGCTTCGCTGGCGAAGGAGTTGAACCACTTCTTTGCCCGCTTAGAGGTGGAGAAACTGGAAACAACCACATTACACCCACCAGTTCAAAGCAGCCACGTCTTCACTGTGGAGGAGCAGGAGGTGAGGCGCACACTGAGGGCGCTGAATTTGAGGAAAGCGGCGGGACCCAATGCCATCGCGGGAAAGGTGCTGAAGGACTGTGCATTAGATCCTGTCTAGGATCTTTATCTCTAAAATAGCTTAGAAAGGCTATCAGGCTTCTAAGGGTGGTCCCCTCCAGGGTAGGGACGGTTTTGAGAAATCGTTTCTCCTCTGCACCCTCTGGGGTGCGACTCTCTGAGGAGGGTCGCAGCGCTGCCAGTTCGGTTGTTCCCTGCCGGTTCTCCATTCAGGGCACCGAGGCATCCGGCATGGCTACCGGACCCTGATCAAAACCATCTGGCTCCCGACAACGTTTAGGCATTTTGAAATCAGATCTTTTTATTTTATTTTTTTAAATCACATTTAGTCACACCTTAAAAACTATGGATAATAAACCCTGTGTCCATACAGTGAAAAAGATACCTAACCAACAACTATACATACATAACCAACAACGAACGATACAGTCATGCTAAAATCACACCCAGTGTGTGACAAATGTTGATGAAGAAAAGAAAAAAAAACATAGTATGCAAAAAAAAAAATATATAAAACGTTCACAACTCACCCAAGTTTATTTTTAAGCATGAGCACAAGTTGCTTTAACAATTCTATAGTCAGGCTTTGAGGCTTTCAGGCTTTCAGTGCCACTATGCAACCGTTGCGCTGCTATGCCTTGTTTAATCCAAATATACCCTGTTGTTGTTGTGCTGACTCATAAGCATCTAAACGTCTCTCAATGGCATTAAGGCCTTTGTCAAAACGTACCTCGAAGGCATTCAATGCGGTCTTGACAGAGTCCTGTATCAGTCCGGCTATGTGTTGATTGTCTATATTGCGTTGTGATTCCCGTCTGTAAGCCTCCTGATTTGAAGGCAGCTGTTCAGGGTCGGATTCTTCCACGGCCACCACACGTTCGCTGGATGGAACAGACTGCGGTGTTTCTTTAGGGATGTTTGTAAATACACAGTCATCCCACGATTGTATCAGACCATCACTCCAGCTCTGAACATCATTTATATCGGGAACTGCATTGTCAACTACGACCACCTCTGTTCAGAAGAAGAAATGGTGAAAACAAAAAAAGTTAGTACAGATGTGTGTTAATATTATAATAATATTAGTACTATTATTAATTATTATATTTTCTAAGACGAAAAAATAAAATAAAAATCAGACTGGTACTATTGTAACATTAAAAGCAATACGCAGTGTCAAAGTCTATATATATATAACAGATATATAAACAGACAATCAAATAAGACCAGGCTAACAACGATTATGGAACGGACCCTGTAATACTAGTGCACCCCTATAGAGGGCGCAACAGGGTAAAAATCAACATGTCTACACTTTTTTACACACAGTTCTCCATTGGTGTCAGCTAACATTATTATAAACACCTACTCTAAGAGATATGCAGGTTTGTGTTTTTTCAACAATTAATGCAAATGTATGATAACAACAGTTCTAAACTAACGTATTGGCACATTATACATCCACAAACACATTCGACCTCTCACTATTACATCCAAATAAAAATATTTATCTTTCTGATTTAGTGGAACAGAAAACAATCCAACAGCTTTTGTTCGTTACTTACTTTTAACAGCTGATCGTCTTGGCTTTTTCGGGACAGATGCAGAGACGCGGGAAGCCATTTTCAACAGGGGGTGCTGGGTGGCGGGTGCTGGGTGGCGGGTGGCGGGGTCGATCTTTATAGTTAAAATCAGAAAACAAATACACACACACAAAAAAAAGTCTAGTAGGCCTATCTAGATATGTTGCCGCTTGCATATAAACTAAAATGTCATTTATAACCAATGTATAAATGTATGTGATATTATATATTATTAGCAATACATATGCATAATCAAAATGTCTAAAAACAAGGAGGTCGAAACCAGGATCGGTTTTCTAGATGGCAATGTATGTTTATTTTAAAACAACCACAAGTAATTGTGTTCATAAACCGCGTAACGGCCAAAAAAAGGCCTAAGTGCCACAAAGTAACAGACTATGCAAAATCAGTTTTATCCGACAGTAATATGTGATTCTAAATTAATTAAAATGCTAAAAAGTTACAGACTATTCGTTTCTTTATAATAGGCATGCTAATCACATTCATATAGGCAACCATCTGACTCGAGCCTGCACGGCGGCAGGAAAAAGACGCAGAGATGTAAGACACCGTGTCTCTACCTTACGATGATTTCGGAACACCAAAAGTAGATTTGCGCTCTGGAGTTCGGCTGATAAACTCTGCCATGAGACCCTGAATATCCAGATCATCCAAAATGTTTTTGTGGATGTGAAGCAGTGCCATGTGAGAAAGTCTATTCTGAGAGATAGTGCTACGGAGCCAGGTTTTCAGGCGGCGAAGAGCTGAGAAAGACCTTTCGGAGCCAGCAGTAGACACTGGTAAACAAAGGCACAAGTGGATCAGCCGTTCCACCTCGGTGAAAAGTCCTCTTGTTTGTGGATGTAGAGCTGATACAAAGCGAGCAAGTTCTTGGACTGAGTGGAATGCATGTTGTTTGGTGAGGCCACCCAGCATCCTCAGTTGCAGGCCTAGGGACGCAATGTCCATCTGTGGAAGCTGAAGGTTACTCAAGTCATCATCTGAAACAAGGCCCTTTGCAGAATCCAGCAGCACTCTCTCCCTCTTTGCAGCTGTTGACAAGCCAGCTTGATCGAATCTGCGCTCCATTTCCAAATTCATTAAATCCACGGCTTCAAAAAAGTCCCGTCGCCACTTTAATTCACCACTGTCTGCTAAATCCTCCAGCACCGTGGTGTCCCGAAAACGATTTGGTGTTCTGCTGACCCTGGAATCTTTTGGCCACTTCAGGCTGAGAGCTGATGCAGACGCTTTTGCTTTCAACAAAATAGTGTCCACAACTCCTTCTCCCCTCAGTGCATCTATAATAATAATAAAAATACATGTTATTATTTACGTTTAACCCTCTGAGGTCGCCGGCGCGTTTTGCTGGATTTTCTTCACATTGTAGCACAATAAACTTAAATTACTTCGTCATTTATGCTCATACAGAAAGAAGAAATAATTATGAAAAAGAATCTGTGATATTTCTACTTTTTTATGTGTCCACTTACAATCAAATCAAAACATTGTGCTTTTGTTAAATAAAGAAAATAAACAGGGTGTGCTTTCTTCCTCCCCGTCTGAACTTTTTTTTTACCACGCCAACGCACGTAAAATTAGATTTTTAATTTGACCACACCAACGCACGCAAAAGACATTGACATGCAAATCGTCCACAAAAAAAAAAGCAATTATAGGTAACAAAAGCAAAGAATAAAGCTTACCTATGCGCTCTTTGAGAACTTTAATGCACTCAAGTGCACCAGAAACGCTTGCATCAGCCTTCTGCAAACTTCTTGCCACAGCCTCACAAGGTCCAAACATAGCCTCACAGCACAACAGCCCGAAGACAGTTCTGCCCTTCATAGCTTGCTTGAGAAGTCCTGATATTTTCGACCTTGTCTCCCCACGAACACTCCGGTCCTTTTCGAGAGCTTGTAGGGTCTCCAACAGCGGCCCATATCCTTGCAGGAGTCTGGATATCGCCTTGGTCCTTACGCACCATCTTGTCGGACACAGAGCTGCGACATTGGACACGGGTTCTCCGTCGGGGAAAAGAGACTGGTACAAACTCTTGCGTTTTGCTGACTCTCGGATGAGGTTGGAGGTGTTCTGTACAAAGTTAAATACGTCTGCTACGAGAGCCACATCCCGAGCCACCTCTTGCAAAGCAAGATCCAACGAGTGATTGCAACAATGGACAAACAAGGAGCCAGGGCAGACTTCTGCAAGACGCGCACGTACGCCGGTGAAACGTCCAGACATATTACTTGCCCCGTCAAAACAGTAGCCTTGAAGCTTTTCAATCGGCAGGTGCAAGCGCAAAAATATGTCAGTGATGCACCTGAATAGAGTGTCTGCTTTCGAATCTGGTGCGCTGTAAAATCCCCAAAACACACTCTGTTGACACAAATCAGCATCCACATAATGCACATGGCAGGAAAACTGCTCGGATGAGCTAATGTCTGTAGTGCCATCAGCCGTCAGTCCAAAGTAATGAGAAACCATTGCCCCAGAAACCAACCTTCGCTGCACAGCATGTGCAAGCAGTTCGATCATCTCGTTTTGGATCGTATCTGACAGCCAGTTATCCCTGCGGAGCATCCACTGGCGAGCTGCGGGAAGCGACTCGGTGCGGTCAATCATCATCCGCCAGAAATGTCCTTCACGGTGATCGCGGCCTCGGAGAGGTAAGCCCTGTCGGACCAAATAGCGTACTGACTTGAAGGCATCTTGGAGAAGTCAAGTCAAGTCAAGTCACCTTTATTTATATAGCGCTTTTTACAATACAAATTGTTTCAAAGCAGCTTTACAGAGATAACAGGAAAACAATGTTGTAATAGTATTGTTAAATTCAAAATTAAATGTTAAATGTCCCCAACTAAGCAAGCCAAAAGCCAATGGCGACAAAAGCGAAGAGAGGCGAAAAAGGCAACAGTGGCAAGGAACCAAAACTCCATCAGGGACAGAATGGAGAAAAAAACCTTGGGAGAACCCAGGCTCAGTCAGGGGGCCAGTCCTCCTTTGGCCAATGAACGAACAGTGTATGATTATGAGTTAGGCAGCATAATGTCAGGAGTCAGATGTGATCAGAACTTTCACGATATTTATCCAGTTCATCTGGTTGGGTTGGGTCATCTGGCCGGTGAGGAGATGAGTGTGTTGAGGTGTTCATGGGCCTTCACAGTGTTGATGGGGCTGGCTCATCAGGGATGCGTTGTCATCGTGTCCATGTGATGGTCCTTCCTCAGATCTGGATATGGCCTGGATCCGGCGGTTCGCGGTAAACCTCGGGATAAACAGAGAGACTAATATTAGCGTAGACGCCATCCTTCTTATGATGTACAAAGTACATCAGGAATTATGGGAAGTGTTCCCGGTTCCGGCTGATCTAAACTATGCAGCCTAACATTGAATTATAGAAATCTATAATGTGTTATGTGTATGCTAAGCCAAAGAGATGTGTTTTTAGTCTAGATTTAAACTGACAGACTGTATCTGCTTCCCGGACTGTGTTAGGAAGATTGTTCCAAAGTTTTGGTGCTAAATAGGAAAAGGATCTACCGCCAGCAGTCGATTTTGATATTCTAGGTATTATCAACTGGCCAGAATTTTGAGATCGCAATAGACGTGAAGGACTATAATGCGTTAAGAGCTCGCTCAAGTACTGGGGAGCTAAACCATTTAGTGCTTTGTAAGTAATCAGCAATATTTTAAAATGTATACGAGAACAGCTCTGCCAGCTCTGAGAACAGCTCTGCCAGTATTCTGCTCCTTCGCAACCGCGTCTGAGAGCAGGGCACTGATCGGTGTACTATTTAGCGCAGCGATTTTGTTCACAGCTTCAAGGTGGAATAATGACTTTTCGTGATCTCTGAATTTTTCTGTGGCTTTACGCCAATTAGAAAATCCCCCTCTGATGAATACGGCGTCAGCTCTGTAAAAGTCATGTACCAACTTTTTGGCTAACACAGAGCAACAAATAAAACACAGTGCTTTGTCAGTGTCATTAACATAATGGAGCCATTTCCATCTTTCAAACCAAGCTGAATTAAACGATCTTGAAAAACCTTCAGTCCCAAAACGCTTGGTGGGGAAGTCGAAATTCCTTGGCTGAAATGGCTCAGATGGTAAAGGTGATGTCCCTGCTGCAGCAGTCTCACTCTTGTCGGGGGCAGACTGAGAATTTTTTGAATATGAAGTGCTAGCATTAGTGTCACCAGCAGCCTGGTCGTATTGGCTAGCACCGGGAACAAAACAGAAGCTAGCTTGTCCTGCTCCGGTGTAGGGGCTGTAACGTTACCTCTGGATGAGGAGTCAGTTGGAGAATTCTCGCTAGTCCTTGGCCTCTGGTTTTTGGGGTTGGATTGAAAAAAATCCAAAATTCTCTTTTGTGACATTGCTAACTAATTATATTGGTATAGACTAACGTAATATCACTAGCAGTTTTTTAGACTAGGTATTTTTTGTTTGTTTTTTGTGTTGCGTAGGCTGAATCGTAATCGCGTGATTCGCGTCAAGACACCTGTTTGGCTAATACTACACACTTTAGATAAATTAAATACTTTTTAATTAAATAATTACTAAAAATATCCCTCTTCATCCCACACATAACATGCAAAATGTTGTGGAACAGAAACAATAACCAAAGATATATTTATAAGATATCATTTTATTGTCATCACAGTTTGCCAACAGGGGGTGCTGCAGCACCTGCAGCACCCCTACTTCCCGCGTCCATGGACAGATGTCTGTGGCACGTCTCTCGAAGACCCATCAGCAGAAGCTTTTGCGTCCGCATGGAACACCACAGCAGCTTTACGTTTCAGCCTATTTTTCGGTTTTGCAACTATTCCCTTCAAGCCACCCTTATCCGGATCATTCGCACATTCAGACGCACCAACCTTGCTCACAACGTTTGATAAACCTTCTGGAAATACATATGTTAAAGTTTTCAAATAAATTCAACAAACCATAGCAGCATATAATAATGTTTGATAAAGCCGAATTACAAAGCACTTACCGAGGGGCGTAGCGGGCGCGCTGTCTCGCGGAGGTGCATGTACTAACGCGGTGATAGTTCCCCGTTTCGGCCCTGGTAAAAACAAAAACACAAAGAAGATAAGATATTTTTACACATCCACAACACCGTTTAAGCACGGGTGTAACAACATTTCACATTACCGGTCACAAGCGCGTCAGTGTTCCCTAGTAAAGATGCACCAACGTTGAGCGAAGCTCTTTTATCTTTCTAATAAAAGATAATGAATTTCAAACCTGAACCAAACATTGTTTTATTCAAAGATCAGTCTGACACACACACAAAAAAAACATTAAAATCATGAACTCAAATGTCATTGTTCATTGCCGATGTATTGCCGAATTATTTTTTTTCACAGTGCTGCGACAAATCAATCACTCCTTTAGCCTACGACTGGCTGCCTGCACATTCACTGAGCTCGCGGCTGCTGAAACTTGCGCTCTCTTCATTTTTTTGCTTTTTCGCAGCGGGTTGGGATTCCGGACCGGTACACCAGCCATCTCATCGAAACGAATGACTGAAAGCTTATCAGTGCATATCTGAATTCGCGCCTATGGTATCTTTGTAGAACTTAAAAAAAAATATATATATAAAAAGATGCTGCAGCCAAAACGAGCAGCCGGCGTTTTAAAAAAAATGTTTTAAACGGACAGTTTTTAACTCCACGGACAGTTCCCTATCAAGGGAACTCCCACTGCGTTTTCACGCTATGGGAACACCCCTGTGTGATTGCGTCGTGAAGCACGTGTATAATAAATCCAATGGAAGAGCAAGACGTCATAGGCGGGTGACGTCATAGACCAGGAAACTATAAAGCACCCCTAAGAACAGACCACATCAGCTTCTGTGCCTTCAGCAAGCGATCTGTGTATTCTGTCCTTGTCATATTTATTGTTGTCTGTCAAGTTGCAATATATATATAGCTATATTATGACAAAAGGGAGCAAGCAAGCTTTGTGTTGTTCCCTGTCCACGTTATATCACGGGTGGGGACGTACATCAGCTTTTGGTTTCTGTTTGGGAGTGGAGCATGCCAACAGTCAGTTCTCGAGGGGGCTGACTGTGAGCATTGCGAAAGGCTGTCCGTGAGGACGCTCCGCTCCCGCCGGGCGTTCTTCGAGGAGGACGGTTCGGTTCGCGGGTCCCGCTGTTGCCGAGGCTCGGCGGCGACTCGCATCGTGGGGTTCGCAAACGGATCTGACAGCGTGGGTTGGGACGGGCGCCGCCCTATCTCAGCTTTCACCTGTCAGATCCAGTGTGCAATCGCAATTTTCCAGTTCCTGGAATTGGTATCGTTTGTGTTTTGTTAAGAAAAAGAGAACAAAACAAATAAAAATATGAATGAAAAGGCAGATGTGAGTTTTCAATAAATAAATTAGTCAGCTCATAACACTGTCGAATAAAGAGGAGCTTTTAAAAGGAGGTTTTATTTAGTGTTGTTGCTAGTTAAACATTTACTGTCCAGCTGAACATTATGAGAGTGAAAATAAAGAGTTTGTCAGATGAAATGTATCCAAAAACTCTGTATCTCAGCCTCCTCGTCGGGGACTGCTGTTTTTTCCCTATATCTCCACACTGAGGTGTCGAGATCGTGGAATAAACCCGTTTCTATTTTTATATGTTAATCCCCAAACGTCTAACTACAGTAATGTTATGGGTATAAGTATCATGGTATGACAGTGCCTCGTGTTAAAGAGACGCTTGCGAGCTTTCTCTCTCCCGAGTCGGCGTCATCATTAACCCCGACGTTACCCTACCAGCCATCTTAAATAATAAATAATTATTATTAGGCAGCGCTGGTGAGTAAAGTATATAAGGACATGGATGAATGTGAGGATGTCAGCACTGACGCTATTTGAGAATTGCGTCACGCAAAAAAACCCCAAAAAAAACCAAAACAGATAAACTGTATCGGGGAGGGACGGTTTCGAGAAATCGAAAGGAGTGATATATATAGAATATATCAGTAGCTATATATATATATATATATATATATATATATATATATATATTTTTTTTTTCTGATATAAAAATAAGAAAAATAAATATAAAATATGTCTGTTCCTCTGGACCCTCCGCTTTCAAAAAACGAAGAAATAAACCATTTAGCGGCATTCCAGAGGTTTCTTTCTCACCGATCTAATGTTCCTGAGACTACTGGGCGGGAGCAGTCTCGGCCTACTAAGCTCCTCGGAGCACAGAGTGCAGCAAAACAGAGCGTCGCCATTTGGGCTCCTCCACAATCGACGGGGACCTGGGTGGCGGTCGCAGTCTAGCCAGTTAGAGATATGCAAGATCTGAGGACTGTTTTCTCTCTAAAATAGCTTAGAAAGGCTATCAGGCTTCTAAGGGTGGTCCCCTTCAGGGTAGGGACGGTTTTGAGAAATCGTTTCTCCTCTGCACCCTCAGGGGTGCGACTCTCTGAGGAGGGTCGCAGCGCTGCCAGTTCGGTTGTTCCCTGCCGGTTCTCCATTCAGGGCACCGAGGCATCAGCGTCCCCATACGATCCTCTGAGGAGGGTCGTAGAACGGTCAGTTTGGTTGTTTCCTGCCGGTTCGCCGCTTCAGGATTTAGGAATGTCTGCACAAGGAGACGGGCGGCTGCTCGAAGATCTCTCCTTTGGAGAAAACTGTTGATTTTATACTCATTAATTTTTAAGGAGCGATACTTAAATTTTTTATTACCTCAGAATGAATTGCATTGTTAGCCCACCCCAAAACTTAAACAAAATAATAATATTAAATGCTGACCAATACTTAATTATATTATTTTTATACTAAAAATGATATAATTTAATAAAACAAGCTAAATGTAATTTGTTTTGTCATATATGAGATAGTTATGCATGCATACACGTGAACATCTCAATTGTCAGTGAAGCAATGAATTAATGCATACAATAATTAAATAATTAAACCCTAACCCTAACGCAGCCCACGACTGTTGTGTGTGAGGAGGAGGGATGTGTGGGAAGAGTGCGTGAAGTTAAGTGAGTGTTCGCACCTGACCACTGATGAGCGTGCAGGAGCTTTGAAACAGTAATTATCGTGAGTTTCAATGGGAGGGGGAGCGATAAAAAGGTGAGCGCAGTGAAGGGAAGAGGAGATAAGCGGTGTGTTGTTGCTAACGCAGAGCTACACTCAAGGTTGGGGGGCGGGTGCCATTCGCATGCTATTTAGGGCTGCCGGCGGCGAAGATAGTTTAGCGGGCCGGGTATAGGAGTGCGTGGGCGGCGCGGCTTCTCAGCAAGGGGTGCTCAATTTCCGCTATAGTTCGGAGGCCTCCCGAGCGCTGGACTGGTGTCTGCCTTTTCCCAAAGCCTAGACCCCGGGGGAGGGTCTCGCATCCTGGGAGAGTTAAGTGTTGAACTTTTTGTATGTGTGAGTGATTTTTTTAAATCTGGCAGTGTATCCATTTCATGACGGGGTGGGAGGGTTATGATGAACTGAATTCCTATGTAGTAGCCTGAGGGCGTCTTGGGTATGAAGTTGACGTGCATTGTGAGCGTGTGCAGTGTCCTACGGGGGTGATGTGTGTGTGTGCAATAGCTTTGTCTATTTATTATGGTGTTCTCTGTGGAGCATGCTCCATCGTGGTGTTGCTCGCCCAGGCTGATTAGCATTTGTGTTTGGGACTTCAAAAGCCTGATCCAGTCGGACATGTTGGGTAACTGCCTGAATTATATTAAATAAAGATTATGGTTTCTACCTCTGTGGTGCAGCTTGCTTTGTAGAGTGGATTCCTCTAGCTGTAACAATCTGACAACACAATCTAGGTTTATTACATTATTATAGAGATGTACAGCAGTGCTGCTTATAAACACCAGATGATTATTTTGTGCGAGTGAGATGAGTTAAGAGCGTCTGTTGCATAAATCAACGCAGTAATTGATAGAAAGGCACAGACGAAATACTCTGGAAATTATATGAAATTAAAATTACATACTAAATAATAAAAACAGTTAGCAATAATACCAAATAAAGTAACTAAAGCATACATCCATAGTCCATATTATATTATTATACTTATTTAGATCTCTGAGGATTGATATATCGCTCTACAATAGTAAACATTGATGAGGGTCGGTCGAGTGTCACACGCAGAAAGAGAGGTCAGTCATTGAGCCATTGAGTCCACCAGCAATCAGAACATAACCAGGAAATATATATATTACACACTTGAGAGTTTTATATGAATGAAGAGATTTCACTAAACGCTGACCCACAGAATCATCAAGAGAAAGAGTGAAAGATAATCTGTGTATATCCTGCACCGGCGTAAAGTGAAACCGGAAGTGTCTCTCCCTACACTCGCTGACCGGAAACCCAACATGGCGGCCGCAAGCAACTACTAGACCATTACGTTTGTTGCGAATAAACAAAATAAATGTTTGTTGTGGTTTCTGAGACTGCACACTCCACGACCCACCAGTTGAGAAATACTACTCTACTATTTATATATCTGTGATGATGAACCTGTAGGTTATCACCATGTGAACATCAGTTTACAGTGTTGTTGTGTACATTGATTTACTGTTTAATGTTATGATTGTTTTCATATCATTAATCAAAGATAAGCAATATTATTTGTGATTGTTATCTGTTTAGATGTATATGCAAGAACACTGACATTGAATGTTTCCATAGTCAGGAGAGTTAACCAACCCCTACTGTTGGTATGATCCACTAGTGTTTGGTGGGAAAATAGCATATATAAAGGAGTGAGGCTAGTTGAGCCAGGGAGAGATGGGCCAAGTGCCAGAGCTAGTACAGTCAAATGCTGTAAGATGTGAGTCTTCATTGTCAGAGGTTTGTTCCTCGAGGCTGGATTTGATGTCGTGTTTTGCTGCTTTCAGCATGTTTTATTTATGTTTTGTAACGTCTATTTTGAGTATTTTTGATGATTTGTTTATTTATTTTTAACTTGATTTGGAACACGTATGCTGAGACAGCTGTCCTAAATAAATTCACTTAAACTTTAATGATCTCCTGCATGGTACTCAAGTCATTCCATCTCTTCCCGGGCCTATCAGAAAAAAAAATTAAAAAAATGTACGCAACAACTCAGGGAAACGGTATACAACTAGCCCTCTGACAACAAGCCAGGCTGGCTTTCTTACATCAGGCGGCTGTAGTTGAAACCACATCCCGACAATATCATGTCTTCTACATTTAAAATATACACTGTGCACAATGAGGCTAAACATGTCATGGCAACACAAGCAACCCCGAGTGACTGGACAATACCATCAAGAGCCTCAACACTAGTGTTACAGGTTCCAGATTCACTGTACTGATGATCCACAGGTTACAGTAGTAAACGCACAGAAACAGCAGCTGTTGAGAGAGTTCAGCACTAGATGTGTTAATGTTACTTGGGCGCGTGTGAATAAAGGTCACCTCGAGCCTTCACGAATAAAGGCCACCTCGAGGCCCAACCTCTGGCCGACGGTGTATAGGCTGGATATGGCGTGATCATTTTTATTTTGATGTTCGTCCACGTTTCTTCTTTTATGCGTTTACTTGCGGCAAACAAACAAAAGTTGTAGGTTCATAGCGCCACCTACTGTGCTGGGGTTTATTTATAATTAAGGAAAAAAAAGAAAAGAAAAAAAAAGTACAAACTGATTTTTTTCAAAATTTTATTTTTTTATTTTTTTAAATGCTCCATCTGAAAATTAAATTGAAACAGAAACACAAGTGAATAATTTGCACAGCAGAAGATGAATCATAGAAACAGGATGAACATCCTGTCTGACAACAAGAATTCTGTCAAACAGCACCATTACCTCGGATGAACATCCTGTTTCTGAGTATAAAAGACTGCTGAATGAAATTAATATTCTTAATTATAATAACAACCACCTTTATCTTTGACGGGGGGTGGGGGTGCAGGTGCGGGAGCTGCTGCTGCTGCGCCTGCTGCTGCGCCTGCGCCTGGGGCGGGAGCTGCTGCTGCGCCTGCGCCTGTGGCGGGAGCTGCTGCTGCGCCTGCGCCTGTGGCGGGAGCTGCTGCTGCGCCTGCGCCTGTGGCGGGAGCTGCTGCTGCGCCTGCGCCTGGGGCGGGAGCTGCTGCTGCGCCTGCGCCTGGGGCGGGAGCTGCTGCTGCGCCTGCGCCTGGGGCGGGAGTTGCTGCTGCGCCTGCGCCTGGGGCGGGAGTTGCTGCTGCGCCTGCGCCTGGGGCGGGAGCTGCTGCTGCGGTGGTGCCTGGGGCGGGAGTTGCTGCTGCGCCTGCGCCTGGGGCGGGGGCTGCTGCTGCGGTGGTGCCTGGGGCGGGGGCTGCTGCTGCGGTGGTGCCTGGGGCGGGGGCTGCTGCGGGAGCTGCTGGGGGGGAGCTGCTGGGGGGTCCGGGTGCTGCTGCTGCGGTGGTGCCTGGTGCGGGGGCTGCTGCTGCGGGAGCTGCTGGGGGGGAGCTGCTGGGGGGTCCGGGTGCTGCTGCTGCGGTGGTGCCTGGGGCGGGGGCTGCTGCGGGGGCTGCTGCTGGGGGGGAGCTGCTGGGGGGTCCGGGTGCTGCGGACATCATAGATCATAGATTGAACAGGTTTCTGTCAAACAGCACCATTACTTTAAATGAGTAAACCCCACAAGATTACAGTATAAACATGAGCCTCGTTTGAAAGGCAAAGGGGGAGGTGTTGCTGTAATTTATAGTAATGTTTTAAAAACCACTAAGAAATCTAGTTTTGAATATAATTATTTTGAAGTGTTGGTGCTTAATGTAATAATATATATAGTGTAAACGATAAATCACGTTTGAGAATTCTGATGGCTACTGTATACAGGCCACCAGGGCACCATAAAGATTTTATCAAAGAATTTGCGGATTGGCTGCAGATAAAGTACTAATTGTTGGTGATTTCAATACACATGTAGATAATGAATGCATTGTGATTGGCATTTAAAAGACATTGTAAACTCTATTGGAGTTAGACAACATATGTCAGGACCTACTCATTGTCGTAATCATACTCTAGATCTAATACTATCACATGGAATAGATGTTGATGCCATTGAAACTCTGCAGCAGAGCGATGACATCTCAGATCATTATCTAGTCTTATGTTAATTACATTTAGCCAAGGCTGCAAAGCAGACTCCGTGTTATAAATATGTTAAGACCTATCACTTCTGCCACTAAAGATTGCTTTATTAATAATCTTCCATATCAGTTTCATCATCTCAGCATCCTGGATAGCTTAGAAGAACTCGATATTGCAACAAACTTTTAACTCTCTTTTCCAGCACTTTAGACACAGGTGCTCTGTTGCGCTTAAAGAATATTAAAGAAAACAGTCCAAAGTCGTGGTGCAACAAGCACACTCAGGCCCTTAAGAGAAAAATGGAGCGCAGCTGGAAGAACAAAACTAGAGGTATTTCGGATTTCATGGAAGGAGAGCTCGATTGCTTACAGAGAGGCTTTAAAAGCTGCTTGATCTGCTTATTTTTCAACCCTATTAGAAGAAAATAAACAATCCTACTGTAGGTATTTATTTGAAACAGTGGCTAAACTAACGAAAAAGAAAGCTTCAAGCCCAGAAGTGTCCAAGAAACACAGCAGTAATGACTTTATGAACTTCTTCACATATAAGATTGATAGTATCAGGGACAAAATTATAACTATGCAACCGTCTACTACAGTATCGCATCAGGGAGTGCATTGTAGTCTCCCTGAGGAAAATTATTCATTTGTTGCTATAGGAGGGGAAGAATTTTGCAAACTCGTTAATTCATCTAAATCGACAACATGTATGTTAGACCCTATACCGAGCTACCGACCCTATACCTAAGCTACTGAAAGAGATGCTTCCAGAGGTCATAGATCCTCTTCTTAATATCATTAATTCGTCTTTGTCTCTAGGACACGTACCAAAAACCTTTAAGCTGGCTATGATTAAACCGCTTGTTAAAAAACCCAACTTGATCATACAAAATGTGTCAATTACAGGCCGATCTCGAATCTGCCTTTTCTGTCAAAAGCCGCCTTCCGACCGGAGGGATTTTTGCAGTTCCTAGAACCTAACATTCCGTGTATGAAGTATTGGAGAATTAATGTTTCATTATTGACAGATGTTAATATAAGAGAGGAAATAAGGTCAGCAATAATGGAATATTTTGCTTTGAATGACAATGGAATTGTCTCACCTACTGTTCTATGGGATGCAGGAAAAGCCACAATAAGGGGGAAAATAATATCTATAGGATCACGGTTAAAGAAAGACAGACTTAAAAAACAAGTAGAATTAGAAACTGAAATCAAGAGATTGGAAAATGAACATAAGCGAAGTGGAAACCAAGAAGTATTTAATAAACTTAAAGAGAATAGAACCAAGCTAGATGAGATTCTGACCTATAGGGCAGAGGGGGCCCTTAGGTTTATCGATAGAAAATACTATGAATTGGGAAACAAGGCTAGCAGGTTATCATCATTTCAACTACAGAAAGCACAAGCTAGTCGAACAATTCCTAAAATTAAACAACCTCATTCCAAAGATGTCGAAACTAGTCCAAAAGCAGTAGCAAATACCTTTGCCAAATATTATGAACAATTATATAAGGGTCAACATCAGGAATTGAAAGAAGAAAAAATACATGATTTCTTTAAAAATCTTAAATTAGACAAGCTGACGGCGGACGAAGCCTCTGCGTTAGTAGAGCCAATTAGAGAAAAGGAGGTGAAAGAAACAATTATTAAATTAAAAAAATAATAAAACGCCAGGAATAGACGGGTTTGCAGGAGAATATTATAAAGTGTTTGTTGATGACCTCACTCCAGTATTATGTAAGTTATATAATTATGTGTTAAATTCAGGGAACCCTCCAGAGTCATGGTCTGAGGCTATCATTACAGTCCTGCATAAGGAAGGAAAAGATCCATTGCAGTGTTCTAGTTATCGTCCTATTAGCCTCCTGTGTGTGGATTATAAAATATTAACATCTATTTTAGCAACTAGAGTACAAAAATACATTAGGAAATTAGTAAAACCAGATCAGACGGGGTTCCTTTCAGGTCGCCAAGGGACAAATAATATAAGGAGAGCATTAAACCTGCAGTCACTTATGGCAAAGGATACTCAAACGTCAATGCTTCTTAGCTTAGATGCTGAGAAAGCATTTGATCGGGTAGATTGGCAATTTTTAGAACAGACATTAATTGAGATGGGCTTCAGTGAAAAATTTACCTTCTGGTTTCGGCTGTTGTATAAGAATCCCAAATCCAAAATTAGAGTTAATGGACATTGCTCTGACTTTTTTGATATAGAGAGAGGACAGGGTGACTCTCTCTCACCCATTCTCTTTGCTCTCAGTATCGAGCCTCTAGCGGAGGCAATAAGACAGGACGTCCAGATTGGGGGGGTGGAGGATGGTGGGGGGAAAGTTTATAAAATTTCTCTTTTCGCTGACGATATTCTGCTCTTTATAAAACATCCCTTTACTTCAATACCTCGACTAATGCAATGCCTAAAAGATTATGGAGACATTTCTGGATACAAAATTAATCAAAATAAATCAGAGGCAATGATGATATCAGGAGTATGGCCTAAACAACTGAACGAGATGGTGTCATTTCACTGGTCTAAACAGGGATTTAGGTACTTGGGGATTATTATCACGCCTGAAACTACAAGACTTTTTGAGGCGAACTATAATAAGCTAATTAATCAAATAAGGAGTGATCTAGTTCGATGGGAAGTTCTTCCTTTATCTCTGTTTGGAAGAGTCGAGACCGTAAGGATGAACCTGCTCCCACGTTTCCTATTTCTATTCCAGTCGTTGCCCATAAGAGTTCCAATTTCCACTTTTAATATGTTAAACAAATTAATTTCTCAATTTATATGGCAACACAAAAGACCCAGAATTAAACTTAAAACACTTCATTTGGCTAAAAATAAAGGAGGTTTGGCTTTGCCAAATATAAAATTGTATTACTGGGCGGCTCAACTAGCAGCAATTGTGACTTGGATCAGTGGAGATGAGGAAGCAAATGGGACTCAAATAGAGCAAGGGGAAGTTAAGGGTGCACAATTGTCGGTCCTACCCTTTATAGATCTAAAACAGGTCAATAAAATTAAAATTGAAAATGAATGGATAAAACAATCAATAAAGGTATGGGCAGAAGTAAAGAAAATGCTTGAGGATGTTGGAACAATTTCTCGAGCTATGCCCATTAGGGCTGTAGCGATACACTAATCTCACGATACGATACACGATATTCAGCTCACGATACGATATATATCACGATATTCAGCCAACGATACGATTCGATATAATTCGATACACTTACATCATTTTCTGAAAGATTTAAAAGGGAAAGAGTGATTTGTGACATCTTGTGAGTGTTCCATTTACTTGGATTGAATTAATTGAACTGAAAACTAAAACTAAACTAAAACTGAAAACTAAAAACATAAATTTTTATTAAAAACATCAATTACACAATATATATATATATTGACTCTGACTGGACAGAGGGTCTACAGCTTGAAAATGCAAAGTACTTTATGCAATGTTGTAAGATCATTTTTATTTTTTACATTTATCAGCCGATTTCAGTGGTTTGTATGTGGTGTACAAACAGTTCCATCTCTAGTTATTTAAAAACTCGATAGTTAGACTTATAAAATATTTTTTTAATAAGGAATTGTCAAAGCTCAGGCTTGTCATGTATCTGGCTTTTTATTCTTGGATAAGAATTGTGAAGACCCCCATTATACTAAGATATAATTTAATTTTCACATTAAATTAAATAGTTTTCTTATTGTGGAAAAAGCATTTTCTGTGATTGGCCCAATTTTACCAATAACAAAGATAACTGATGGATCATTTATGGTAATACATATGGTACAACTACAGTGCAATGCAAATAAATATCAGATAAAGTGAGAAGTAATAGTAAATAGTTTAATAGTCTAAATATAAAGTTATGAAACTTCACTTTGCCCTCGATTTGCCAGAAAACAAATTATAGATTAATGAGACCAAAGATAGCCCGTTAGATATACACAAGACGAATTATATCTCATGTTTAACCACTAACGTTAGACTAGAGCCACCAGAGCCAGCGGCACACGTCAGAAGCACTAGCCGAGGTAACGGCTGTTCCAGGCGGGGTACATGAGCGCCCGCTGATCTCCTGGATGTCACAACTCCAAAAACGTCAGATCAAAATTTTAAATAGGCGGTATCTTTATAAATAAACCACAGATTTGATCTTTAAACAACTACATTGTCGACTGAAAAACTATTAAAACTACATTTCGTGACACAATAACAGCAGTATTTTTAAATTTCGCGGCCTTTCTCCTCTGAACGTTACTATTACTAATTATATCATGATGACCAAATACAACCAGAAACAAATGTTCAGTCTTGTGAAAGGTAATTCCTCGAGACCTGTTTTCAATTGTGTGGAGTGATTTGTAAAGTCCCAAGCAGAACACGAAACAGGCATTTTTCTCAATTCCCGGTATGAGAGGTATGGGAAAGTTGCACGCTCCAGCGGCCGTCTATGTCAGCGTCTGTGTAAAGTTTACTCTACAGCGACACTAGCAGCTGGCTGAACAAATCGCTCGTCCTGCAACGCGAACGGGGGGAAACACGGGGGATTTGAATGGGACGTATGTATCGATACTCGCGGCTTAAAAATCGATACTTTCTTGGGGAAAAAAATATCGATTTATATCGCAGAATCGATTAAATTGCCCAGCCCTAATGCCCATAGTGGGTAATGTTGATTTTCCACCTTCAATGTGTGACCATGGCTTTAGGAGATGGGCAGTTAAAGGCCTCTTTATTTTTAATCAGCTCTTTGAAGAAGCACACTTAAAATCTTTCACACAACTTCAGGAACAATTCGATCTTCCCTCAAGTGATTTTTATAGATATTTGCAAATTAGGCATTACATTACAAACCATAAGAAAAAAGAAAGAATTAACAAAATCCCAAATGGTATAGAACAATATTTTATCACAATTTCAGAAAAACGCCTCCCTGTTGGTAAACATGTTTCTCATCTTTATAAAAGATTGTTAACAGACATGGTTGGAAACACTTACAATATCAAGGAAAAGTGGGAAATAGAAGCTAATATAGTAATAGAGGATGAGTTATGGGATAAACTCTGTTATAGGTGCCATAAGGGAATTAATAGTCAACAGTGGAAGGAATTTGACTGGAAAATTAAAATACGTTATTTTCATACTCCTCTGGTTATTTCAAAATTTGTAAAAGACCCTTCTAGAGCTTTATGCTGGAGACAATGTGGTAAAACAGGTCACCATACACACATATTTTGGGACTGTCCAGCAATTCTTGCGTATTGGAAAAATATTAAAGAAGAGATGGAGAAAATTGTAAAAAGAGAAGTTCCCTCAAATGTAAGTTTTTTTTACTGGGTGTTATATCAGTTGATGCTTTCAATGCTGACCAAAGATATATGTTACGTGTATTATTACTAATTGCCAAAAAAAACATTACTGCTAATTGGAAGTCTGTGAAATCACCAACTATAACTGAATGGAAACAGACTAAAACAGATTTATATGATGGAAAAAATGACTGCAACATTACAATTGAAAACTGACCTTTTTAATCAGAGGTGGCACATGGTTAAAGAATATTTAAATCTATAAATATTTTTATTTTATTTGTATTTATTTTTATATATATATTTTTGATATACGTTATATATCTTATATCATTATATGACTGTATATTATTGTATCATGTTTGTTGAGATGTGAACATTCATATTAGGTGCTGCAATATATACATACAGAATATTTGTATTTATTATTATTATTATTTATTTTTTTATTTTATTTTATTTTTATTTTATTTTCTCTCTTTGTATTACTCTTGTTATTTTATCACTTGTCTCAGATAATGTTCCTTTTGTTATGTTCTGTGAAAAATATAAATAAAAAAGTAAAAAAAATAAATAAAATAGACTCGAACATTATGTTGGCATTAGTGGAACTGCATTAGTTAAATCATACTTATCTGACTGTTATCAGTTTGTAGCATTAAATGAAGAGATGTCTTTTTGATCACAAGTTCAGTATGGAGTACCACAAAGCTCAGTAATAGGACCGTTGCTGTTCACGCTGTACATGCTACCATTAGGAGATATCATTAGGGAACATTGAATTAGCATTCACTGTTATGCCGACGATACTCAGCTCTATATTTAATACTTAACAGATACATCACAGGAGAGTTAAGTGTTGAACTTTTTGTATGAGTGTGTGAGTGATTTTAAATCTGGCAGTGTATCCATTTCATGACGAGATGGGAGGGTTATGATGAACTGAATTCCTATGTAGTAGCCTGAGGGCGTCTTGGGTATGAAGTTTACGTGCATTGTGAGCGTGTGCAGTGTCCTACGGGGGTGATGTGTGTGTGCAATAGCTTTGTCTATTTATTACGGTGTTCTCTGTGGAGCATGCTCCATCGTGGTGTTGCTCGCCCAGGCTGATTAGCATTTGTGTTTGGGACTTCAAAAGCCTGATCCAGTCGGACATGTTGGGTAACTGCCTGAATTATATTAAATAAAGATTATGGTTTCTACCTCTGTGGTGCAGCTTGCTTTGTAGAGTGGATTCCTCTAGCTGTAACAATCTGACAACACAATCTAGGTTTATTACATTATTATAGAGATGTACAGCAGTGCTGCTTATAAACACCAGATGATTATTTTGTGCGAGTGAGATGAGTTAAGAGCATCTGTTGCATAAATCAACGCAGTAATTGATAGAAAGGCACAGACGAAATACTCTGGAAATTATATGAAATTAAAATTACATACTAAATAAAAACAGTTAGCAATAATACCAAATAAAGTAACTAAAGCATACATCCATCGTCCATATTATATTATTATGCTTATTTAGATCTCTGAGGATTGATATATCGCTCTACAATAGTAAACATTGATGAGGGTCGGTCGAGTGTCACACGCAGAAAGAGAAGTCAGTCATTGAGCCATTGAGTCCACCAGCAATCACAACATAACCAGGAAATATATATATTACACACTTGAGAGTTTTATATGAATGAAGAGATTTCACTAAACGCTGACCCACAGAATCATCAAGAGAAAGAGTGAAAGATAATCTGTGTATATCCTGCACCGGCGTAAAGTGAAACCGGAAGTGTCTCTCCCTACACTCGCTGACCGGAAACCCAACATGGCGGCCGCAAGCAACTACTAGACCATTACGTTTGTTGCGAATAAACAAAATAAATGTTTGTTGTGGTTTCTGAGACTGCACACTCCACGACCCACCAGTTGAGAAATACTACTCTACTATTTATATATCTAAGTAAATAGCGGGGGGTAAGTAAATAAAGCTTATAGTAAAACCTCTCCAACCGGGAGGGAGGGTGGGCGCGACGCAGTTTGGAACACAGTCTTTCTCTCGCATGCACGCGGCATTTGACCGACCGGGTTGACACTTCCGCGTGAGAACTCGCCCGTGTGAGCGTGTGAAACCACTCAAATGCGTGTGTCTCACGGCCAAAGCTTGAGAGTTGGCAGGTATGTGGTTATCACTATGTACACAACAACACTGTAAACTGATGTTCAACATTGATTTACTGTTTAATGTTATGATTGTTTTCATATCATTAATCAAAGATAAGCAATATTATTTGTGATTGTTATCTGTTTAGATGTATATGCAAGAACACTGACATTGAATGTTTCCATAGTCAGGAGAGTTGCTGGTGCGGGAGCTGCTGGTGCGGGAGCTGCGGATGCGGTGCCTGGTGCGGGAGCTGCTGGTGCGGTGCCTGGTGCGGGAGCTGCTGGTGCGGGAGCTGCTGGTGCGGTGCCTGGTGCGGGAGCTGCTGGTGCGGTGCCTGGTGCGGGAGCTGCTGGTGCGGGAGCTGCTGGTGCGGTGCCTGGTGCGGGAGCTGCTGGTGCGGGAGCTGCTGGTGCGGGGGCTGCTGGTGCGGTGCCGCTGGTGCGGGAGCTGCTGGTGCGGTGCCTGGTGCGGGAGCTGCTGGTGCGGTGCCTGGTGCGGGAGCTGCTGGTGCGGTGCCTGGTGCGGGAGCTGCTGGGGTCCCGGGGCAGGGTGCGGGAGCTGCTGGTGCGGTGCCTGGTGCGGGAGCTGCTGGTGCGGTGCCGCTGGTGCGGGAGCTGCTGGTGCGGTGCCTGGTGCGGGAGCTGCTGGTGCGGTGCCTGGTGCGGGAGCTGCTGGTGCGGGAGCTGGTGGTGCGGGAGCTGGTGGTGTGGGAGCTGGTGGTGCGGGGGCTGGTGGTGCGGGAGCTGGTGGTGCGGGAGCTGGTGGTGCGGGAGCTGCTGGTGCGGGAGCTGCTGGTGCGGGAGCTGCTGGTGCGGTGCCTGGTGCGGGAGCTGCTGGTGCGGGAGCTGGTGCGGGGGCTGGTGCGGGGGCTGGTGCGGGAGCTGCTGGTGCGGGAGCTGCTGGTGCGGGGGCTGCTGGTGCGGGGGCTGGTGCGGGGGCTGGTGCGGGGGCTGGTGCGGGGGCTGCTGGTGCGGTGCCTGGTGCGGGAGCTGCTGGTGCGGGAGCTGCTGGTGCGGTGCCTGGTGCGGGAGCTGCTGGTGCGGGAGCTGCTGGTGCGGGGGCTGCTGGTGCGGTGCCGCTGGTGCGGGAGCTGCTGGTGCGGTGCCTGGTGCGGGAGCTGCTGGGGGGGAGCTGCTGGGGTCCCGGGGCAGGGTGCGGGAGCTGCTGGTGCGGTGCCTGGTGCGGGAGCTGCTGGTGCGGTGCCGCTGGTGCGGGAGCTGCTGGTGCGGTGCCTGGTGCGGGAGCTGCTGGTGCGGTGCCTGGTGCGGGAGCTGCTGGTGCGGTGCCTGGTGCGGGAGCTGCTGGTGCGGGAGCTGGTGGTGCGGGAGCTGGTGGTGCGGGGGCTGGTGGTGCGGGAGCTGGTGGTGCGGGAGCTGGTGGTGCGGGGGCTGGTGGTGCGGGAGCTGGTGGTGCGGGAGCTGCTGGTGCGGGAGCTGCTGGTGCGGTGCCTGGTGCGGGAGCTGCTGGTGCGGGAGCTGGTGCGGGGGCTGGTGCGGGGGCTGGTGCGGGAGCTGCTGGTGCGGGAGCTGCTGGTGCGGGAGCTGCTGGTGCGGGAGCTGCTGGTGCGGGGGCTGGTGCGGGGGCTGCTGGTGCGGGGGCTGCTGGTGCGGGGGCTGGTGCGGGGGCTGCTGGTGCGGGAGCTGCTGGGGGGTCCGGGTGCTGCGGACATCATAGATCATAGATTGAACAGGTTTCTGTCAAACAGCACCATTACTTTAAATGAGTAAACCCCACAAGATTACAGTATAAACATGAGCCTCGTTTGAAAGGCAAAGGGGGAGGTGTTGCTGTAATTTATAGTAATGTTTTAAAAACCACTAAGAAATCTAGTTTTGAATATAATTATTTTGAAGTGTTGGTGCTTAATGTAATAATATATATAGTGTAAACGATAAATCACGTTTGAGAATTCTGATGGCTACTGTATACAGGCCACCAGGGCACCATAAAGATTTTATCAAAGAATTTGCGGATTGGCTGCAGATAAAGTAGTAATTGTTGGTGATTTTAATATACATGTAGATAATGAAAAAGATGCATTGGGATTGGCATTTAAAGACATTGTAAACTCTATTGGAGTTAGACAACATATGTCAGGACCTACTCATTGTCGTAATCATACTCTAGATCTAATACTATTGCATGGAATAGATGTTGATGCCGTTGAAATTCTGCAGCAGAGCGATGACATCTCAGATCATTATCTAGTCTTATGTTAATTACATTTAGCCAAGGCTGCAAAGCAGACTCCGTGTTATAAATATGTTAAGACCTATCACTTCTGCCACTAAAGATTGCTTTATTAATAATCTTCCTAATCAGTTTCATCATCTCAGCATCCTGGATAGCTTAGAAGAACTCGATATTGCAACAGACACTTTTAACTCTCTTTTCCAGCACTTTAGACACAGTTGCTCTGTTGCGCTTAAAGAAGATTAAAGAAAACAGTCCAACGCCGTGGTACAATGAGCACACTCAGGCCCTTAAGAGAAAAATGGAGAGCAACTGGAAGAACAAAACTAGAGGTATTTCGGATTTCATGGAAGGAGAGCTTGATTGCTTACAGAGAGGCTTTAAAAGCTGCTAGATCTGCTTATTTTTCAACCCTATTCGAAGAAAATAAACAGTCCTACTGTAGGTATTTATTTGAAACAGTGGCTAAACTAACAAAAAAGAAAGCTTCAAGCCCAGAAGTGTCCAAGAAACACAGCAGTAATGACTTTATGAACTTCTTCACATATAAGATTGATAATATAATCAAAATTATAACTATGCAACCGTCTACTACAGTATCGCATCAGGGAGTGCATTGTAGTCTCCGTGAGGAAAATTATTCATTTGTTGCTATAGGAGAGGAAGAATTTTGCAAACTCGTTAATTAATCTAAATCGACAACATGTATATACCCAACCAGACCCTATACCAACTAAGCTACTGAAAGAGATGCTTCCAGAGGTCATAGATCCTCTTCTTAATATCAGGAGCCGTCAACCTCTAACAGCACATCCAGATGAGCGATATTGTGCAGTAGTTTATAGGCCTATTAAGGTAGTTCCTAAAGCTCTTTTAGACCACCTAATCCCCGAGAAACTTTTACGAGTCTTAAATAAAAGGGTTAATATTCCATTAATGTATCTTCTTTCTAGTGTAGCTACTATAGGTTAAATATTATTATTTCCCCCTTTTCCTTATTTATTTATTTTTTTATTTTTTTATTTTGCCTGCCTGAGTTGAATCTTTAAACCGGTGGGAACAGCTTAGAAATTGCCGGTGCATCGAATATCCTGAGTATTTTCTTTTGCACTGATGAGAGGCCCTTGACGGACACAAGGATTTCCTCTCAAATTGAGGATTTACTTTAAACCTCGGACTTGGATGTCTTTTAATTTTATTTTTAATTTTATTTTACTGTTCTCTTTGTTATGATTGTTCGTATATTGTTCGTTCTGTTTATTAGGTTGTCATGGGATATGTTATGCAAAGTTTTGCAAATTGAAACAAGTAAATCCATGGTCAGGAATACAAAATAATTACACTTAAATGTCAATGGCTCTCTGCTCCTCCACCTGCACCTGCAGAGCCTCCCCATGAGCGTCAGCATATTTCCTCAGGCCAGAGAGAGGCGGCTGGTGCAGGCACTCTTGCAGCTGCAGCCGCGGCCGTAAATAATTACACTTAAATGTCAATGGCTCTCTGCTCCTCCACCGGCACCTGCAGAGCCTCCCCATGAGCGTCAGCATATTTCCTCAGGCCAGAGAGAGGCGGCTGGTGCAGGCACTCTTGCAGCTGCAGCCGCGGCCGTAAATAATTACACTTAAATGTCAATGGCTCTCTGCTCCTCCACCTGCACCTGCAGAGCCTCCCCATGAGCGTCAGCATATTTCCTCAGGCCAGAGAGAGGCGGCTGGTGCAGGCACTCTTGCAGCTGCAGCCGCGGCCGTAAATAATTACACTTAAATGTCAATGGCTCTCTGCTCCTCCACCTGCACCTGCAGAGCCTCCCCATGAGCGTCAGCGTATTTCCTCAGGCCAGAGAGAGGCGGCTGGTGCAGGCACTCTTGCAGCTGCAGCCGCGGCCGTAAATAATTACACTTAAATGTCAATGGCTCTCTGCTCCTCCACCTGCACCTGCAGAGCCTCCCCATGAGCGTCAGCATATTTCCTAAGGCCAGAGAGAGGCGGCTGGTGCAGGCACTCTTGCAGCTGCAGCCGTGGCCGTCTCTGCTAGGACAGAGAAACTCTAGATTACATCATGTGACTCACAGAAAATGAAGGAGGGAATAAAAGCGTGTGGTTAGTGAACGTCTGACTCTAGGTCTGTGTTAAACTGCTGAAGCGTCTCCTATAGAAACATACGGGCCGCTACAGGTTTACTGCACTGCGTCTCGTCTGTTTGTCCTGGAATAACAGTGGAAAACAGTCCCAGACACGGATGGCTACTAGTCGCAGGAGTTTTAGCACTATTAGTGCATTTATCTGTTCCTGAACGAGTCTCTGCTGAACTAAACCCTCATGCTTCTCACTAGCGGTCAGTGTCAATCATCTCTCACAGAGACTAGATTACAGTAACTGGTGACGGTTCACTAATTAATAAAATATCATCTGAAGGGGACCGTTGACATAATTATCAGCCGATCAGTATTGAAATATGAAACAAAAGCATAAAGCTGAACTCCAGTGTGAGCAAATGAAAGAGTTTCATCCCTAATATTAAAGACTACTTTCTCCTCTTGTTCCTGCGTCTCTCTCACACACACTCTCTCACACACACTGTTTCTGTCTCTCACCCTCTCGGGCAGCGGCCCTCTCCTGCTGAGCTCCTCCAGAGCGATCTGGGCCGCTGCATGCCTGGCCACGCCCTTGGTCCACCCGGACCCCTCCGGGAACTCCTCGTCCCCGACACGGACCCGCACCGTGAACCTGACAGAGGGAAAGAGGAGGAAGGAGAATATAAATTCATGTATTCTTTGTGCACAACATGTACATGAACATCATCTACACAAACACAGCTCAGTGTGTGATCAGTCCTGACACACTTGTATGTAAATGCTTCTTCTGTCCCTCCAATAAGAGCACAGTCTATCTGTCCATCAGGTGCGCATAGAAGTTGTGTTCGTTACTATAGCAACAGTCGGCTGTCGACCAATGGTCTGTGCTCTCGACACGGTACTTTAATTCTATCAGCCGATGATAATTCTGAAAGTATACTTACTGTAGCATTACTATATATTAATTAACTAATATATAGTATAGCATTAATATACTATATATATATATATATTATATAAGCATACATCACACACACACGTATAATTTTTATTATTCTTCATTTATTTATTACAGATTAAGTGGAGTTATGCTAAGAGGCTATAATAGCCGCTGTCTGATGATCCACTAATTACTAATATTGTTTATGAAGACTTGATATGTATCCTGGAAAAGGCTGTATCCGGAACACGCAGATCTACACCTTTAATTGTTTTTAATTATTTAGCGCAGTTAACGAAAGGCTTTTTACTTCACCACATGAGTGCCCTGGAGTATTTAATAATCATTAGTATTAATTGAATTAGAATATTGTAAAAGCCTTGAAACAGCATTATTCAATGTGTGTCTTCTGGCCAAGACAGCGTATAGAGCAGCAGTTTAACCGCTAGCAAAGCCTCAACGCTTTTCCCCTTATTTTACACTTCCTGATTTATCCCGAATACTAACTACTCACTTTGTACCCTGACATCTGATTGGTGCAGAAACTTCAACAATCAAAATTATATTATGCATCCACTTTCGCTTACTTTTCTAATGTTCTTCATTCAAGTGTTCTATACTTTTCCATAATGTTTAATTTATATCTTTTCTTAAATGCATTAATAGTTTTAGAGCTGTTAAGTTGAATATGAAGACTGTTCCATAAATCAACTCCTTTAACTGATAAACACCTCCTCTTAATATTACTCTTTGCCATGGGTTTTTGTAACAAATCAATTCCTCTGAGGCTATATCTAGATTCTCTGATTCGAAACATCTAGTCAAGTCAAGTCATCCTCATTTATATAGCGCTTTTAACAATGTATATTGTTTCAAAGCAGTTTCACATAGACAAACATATAATTTAAGGTAACAGAGAATGGTTTGGTTTTATAGCGGTTCTTGAATAATGTTGTTTCCAGCTAATGTTAGTTTTGATTGATTCACTTCCGTCGAAATGATCATTTGTTATTAAATTAGGGGCCGCTAAGACGACGCCGTTCTCTCTAAACAGACTTTAAACGCGAACCTGTGATAAACGCTGATGGCGTTCACATGCTCATTAAAGGAACACTCCACCGTTTTTTGAAATAGGGCTTATTCACATTCTTTCCTACATTTAGATATGTGTGCAAATGCATTTTTGTCTCAGTGCATGCATTGTTTTAGTTTGACGGGGTCGGCGCTAGCTTAGCTTAGCACAATGAATGGAATCCTTTGTTGCCAGCTAGCATGTCCTGAGTAAAAGTGATAAAAAAAAACAAACAAACCCACGTAATTACTTCTTGTGGCCTGCGTATTCACAACGAGTACAAATAGCGATGCAGATTAACACTAGGCGATTTCCTAGGCAGATATTGACTTGGGACTATATTAGGGGGAAGCACAGGCGAAGCACTGGTGCTTAGGCGAAGCACTGCTACTTGGGCGCAGAGATATCACGCAACACATGAAATCCCACAACTTCCAAGCAGCAGTGCTTCGCCTGTGCTTCCCCCTAATATAGTCCTATTGCAGCCACAGTCCCACATTTGAAATTTCCAGTAACATGTAGAGTATTATTGCTGTTGTATTTTTAATTATAGACCAACAGCAGTAATGATAATTGCACATCCTTTTATCTATTAGACTAGAGAGGTTACATTAGGTTTAATGATGTTTGTGTGTGTGTGTGTTTTCTCCCCAGAGACAATCATTGCAACCCATCGATGAGCTAGTCCTTTTCCTAATGTACTTGTTCGTTGGTTTAAAGGAGCAGGACTTGGCAAACCGTTTCAACATTCCCAGATAGCATGGTAACATTAATTCAATGTTGAGTTTTGATCCAAATCATCATTTTGGTTGAGATTGACATTTTGATGAAAGCCGACAGCACACACGGGTGGAGACAGTGACATTGAACTAACAGTGATTTGTAGTTGATGAGCACAAGATCATGCAGGCGTGCATCTCTGCAGAACACTAGTGGGTGTTTCTCAGTCAGTGGGCGTTCTCAAACCACAATGGGCATTTTCAACCGCTTTACCCGATTTGCTCTAATCCACTGGGGGCTTGGTGTAGGGGTTGGCCTTCATGATTTTAGCAAGTCTGTTGAAAAATGGTTGAAAAACATTTATTGTAGTTTGAAATTGGCCACTGATTGGTAAACGCCCATTTTGTTTTGCATGTGCACTTCTCAGTAGTCTAAAGCTCCCTCATTAGAGAGAAAACAGGTGCATCCTATACAGAAGTCTTGTTTGTTAAATCACCTGATATTCATGACTTCTCTAGGACAGTTTCAAACAATAGGCTTGTTTGAGATGAGCAAAATCTGCGCAGAATCGATCACCGGTGATCAACGCGAGATGCATGCCGGTTAGAAATGTGTCCGAGAGCGGTCCGCCTTGCTCTGATGTCATGCTGACGTATGTCAAAAAACTCTCGCGACCGCAAGCCGCACGTGTCGGATTCTGCAGTCGCGCGCAGTTGCTCTCCACCGACTGCGCTGATCAGAAGCATGATGGGAAACGACTTGCTGACGACACAGCTTAATGCTCATTGGTTTAAACAACCGTGATGTATTGTTCTTTTTTAAAATGTTCGATTTTAAAACTCTGGTATCATTTGTTGTGTAGGCTATACATACGTTATGTGTGAATAAACTCTCTGACAGTGCGAGAGTGACAGTGCCAAATTTTTAAATGGTCAGGTATTTGTTGACGCACCATTGAAGTGTTTTTGAAATGTTAATGTTTCAACATTAACTTGGTACATCAGATGGCAACATTGTTTGACATTCCTTTTCAGTTGTATTTTCAGTGTTTCAACTAAATGTATTTAGAATCAACATCACATTGATCAAACCATATTACCAAAGATTATTTTTGTTAATTTCAGAGCTGATTCAACAGCAGTGATGTAGATTCAACATCTTAGTGTAACGTTGATTCAACAATATTACCATTGATTATTTTTGTTAATTTCAATATTGATTCAGTATCAGTGATGTAGAATCAATCGTAGTGTAATGTTGATTCAATAGCATTACCATAGATGTTTTTGTTCAACATATAGTTTCAACATTAACTGAGGGTGCAAAAGTGATGTTGATAAAATATCACTTGTAATGTTGAATCAATATTATTGTACGAGCGTATGGGACACTCAAAGGGTTCGGTTAAGCACTTGTAGAAATGGTATTATAAGTTTCCGGTTAGAGAAACTGGAGCAAGAGAGAGAGGGTCCCAGCAGAAGGGTTTATTCTGATTATTTCTGCATGTATGAAGTATTACAGGTACGTGTGCGGTCTACAATGAACAGAGAATAAAATACAATATCAATTTGCTAGTATAAACAGTATTACAAATGGCATAAAGAATATTCACTATATAAAACAGAAGTAATAGTAAATCAGGTTATCAAATGTTGAATATAAAGTAATATCTGTAAACCTTAAGTTAGCATTACTTTAGCAAAATGTATTCAAGTATCTAGAATCTAAATATATTGGATAAAGAATTTAGCTTACATATCTGAATTATACCGCAGAACATAAACAACTAAACAGTATTAAAATAGTCTCAATTTGACTTTACATGGATTTCAGTAACGTGCAATTCACACTGAAATATAATTATTCAAATTACTAGTTAAACTAATACAGTTCACAGATGACAGTAACTGAATCCACAGAATATTAAAGTTCGAACAGCATATAATGTAAAACAGATAACTTACTTCTTAATCCATCACTCACAGGAACAACAAACATGCATCAGTCCGCTTTGTGTAAGAAGCAGTCAGTCTCTCAACCTATGTATATGGACTGCCCTCTTATCCTAGTTCAGAAATGCCCTGACTTGTCCATGCCCGTGCAAGCACCAACAAAGTCACATACATAAATATACCTCCAGAGGGCATTGTTGGGCTTTCGTACATAGCCGCCCCAAAATGTTGCTCGCGACATTTGAACCTGGTAGAAAGCCCATCCTAAGTGGCAGGATTGGTGTTGTCATCATCCATGAGTTTGGGAAGTGGAATTAACCGAGCCACAGGTCTAACATAAGACCGATCTTGAACCTGAACTGCAACTGTCCTTATACGTCCATCAGGTCCAGGAAAGGTACGGGTCACCTTGCCCACTGGCCAGAGGGCTCGTGGAAGTTGTGGGTCAATGATGAGTACTACCTGGTCAACCCTGAGCTGATCAGTATCCTTTAACCATTTTTCTCTTTCCTGGAGACTTGGCATATAGTGACTAATAAATCTAGCCCAGAATTGGTCTGCAAGTATTTGGCTGTGCCTCCATCTCCTGGTTCCCAGAAGATTGCTGGAGTCATACATTACTTGTGGGAGAGAGGAGTCATGGCGACCCATGAGCAGAATGCTGGGTGTGATTGGGTCTGGGTCTGCGATATCTGATGATACGTAGCCTAATGGCTTGGCATTCATGATGCCCTCCACCTCAATCAGAACAGTGCGGAGGACGGTTTCAGGGTCTGTCTGTTCCTTTAGAAAGACTTTCAGGGCTTGTTTCACTGATTTGACTTCTCTCTCCCATATACCACCAAAATGCGGAGCACTGGGAGGATTAAATCTGCAAGAGATTTTCTGTTCGGCTAATTGCTCCTTTAATCGGGGTGCCATAGCTTCATATGCTTCTTTACTCTCTCTGTTCCCTCCAACAAAGTTGGTACCATTATCAGAGAAGAGCTCGAAGGGCTTGCCTCTTCTAGCTATAAATCGCCGTAGAGACATCAAGAAGGCATCAGTGTCGAGACTCTCAAGTAGATCCAGATGGAGGCATCGGGTGGTCATACATTTGAAGACTATCCCCCATCTCTTTTCAGTACGTCGTCCTAATTTTACTGTGAATGGGCCAAAACAGTCCATTCCAGTGGAATAGAAGGGTGGCTTGTAAAACCTAAGACGAGCTGGTGGGAGATCTGCCATCTTGGGGATGCTAGGCTGGGCACGCCACTTTTGACATTCAATACAGCTGAGTTGATGTTTCCTGATGGCTGCTCTGCTTCTCAAAATCCAATAGTGACGTCTGAGCTCTGCAAGGACTCTTTCTGGCCCAGGATGAAGGAGATTGGCATCATATTCCTTGATAAGGAGTTTTGTTATTTGCTGATTAGGATCGAGAACTATGGGATGAAGGGCATTCATGTCTATATGTTCAGCACGACGCAGTCTCCCTCCAACCCTAATTAGTCCAGCATCTTTATCATACTCGGGAGACAAAGACATTAGCCGGCTATTAGATGGTAAGGGTCGGTTTGATGAGAGAGCCTTAACCTCCTCTGGAAATTAATCTCTTTGGGATTGTTGAAGAAAGAGCCTTTCTGCAGTAACATAATGCTCAGCTACGTCTGCTTGTAAGGTGGAAGATTGAGCCGCCCCATGTTGGTACGCCACTGTGGCCTTTACCAAGTCTTTCCAGGTGTTATACTGCATTGCGTCTGGGAGACTAGAATCAGGACTAGTGCATATGTGCAGGCAGAGTGCTGACTTCTTCAATTCGGTATCTGGTTCAGGGTCAGTAACTAGCATGATTGGCCAGAATGCTTCTGATTGATACAAGAAGTCAGGTCCCTTAGCCCAATGGTATGATTGTGTCAACTCCTTTAAAGACTTTCCACGGGTAATGTCATCTGCTGGGTTATTGCCAGAATCCACATACCTCCAGGAATTAACATCTGTGAGGGACTGAATTTCAGCAACTCGGGTTCCCACAAAGACCTTATACCTGCAGGAGTCAGCCAGCAGCCAGCGAAGGACAGTGGTGGAATCTGACCATAGAATGACTTGCCTGATGGTTACTGTGAGTTCTGTTTGGAGAACTTTAGCTACTTGTGCTCCAGTAAGTGCTGCACTCAACTCAAGCCGTGGCATTGACATTTGTTTCCTGGGGGCTACACGTGAACGGGCCAGCACAAATGAAATGTGTACATGACCATCTTTGTCTTCTGTTCGCATATATGATACTGAGCCGTATGCTCTCTCTGAGGCATCACAGAAGATGTGTAGGTCTCTGGTGAATGTTTCATCATGTACTTGAAATGGAGTGTAGCATCTGGGAATCTCTTGTTGCTCCAAGTCAGGTAGTTCCTGTACCCATGTTTGCCATCTATTTCGTAAGCTGTCAAACTCAATAAGGTCATCCCATCCCACATGAATTTTCCACAGATCCTGAATGAGTATCTTGGCTTGGGTGGTGAATGGAACCAGGTACCCGAGAGGGTCATACTGCGACGCCAATACCTTGTAGATATTTCTCAAGGTAGGTTTGAGACATTCCACTTGGCGAGGCTTGTATCCTAAGGAGTCACTAATACAGTTCCATCGCAATCCAAGTGTGCCCTCTAAAAGATCTGGACTCTTCTGGGATAACCATAGCTCACTACTTTGTGACCTTGCTTCTGATGGAAGGTGTTCAATGACTTCTGGTTTGTTGCTGGCCCATTGGCGGAGATCAAACCCTCCAGTAAGCAGCAATTGCCGTAGGCCATCTACAAGAGCTCTAGCCTTTTCTGTTGATTCCATACTTTGAAGACAATTGTCTACATAGAATGACTGAGTAACTGATTCTACGAGACTGGGATCAGTTTCGCCGTTGTCATGGGCTATTCGTTGCAGTGCATATATAGCACAACAAGGACTGCACGTTGTGCCAAAAGGTAGGACTTGCCACTCATATATCTTTGGCAGCTCAGTTTTTTGCATGTTTCTCCAGAGGAAGCGCAGGATCACCTTGTCATCTGGCAGATAGAAATTGCAAACCTTTCTACTCGCCACGGGAGTTTTCCTCTCTCATTCTCGTGAATGTGTACATCCCCCCAGACGCGTGCGTGAGCGCGGCACTACAACAGCTGGCTGAACAAATAGCTGAAACGGAACAAAGGTACCCAGACTCTCTTTTAATCATTCTTGGGGATTTTAACAAATCAAATCTTTCGCGTGAACTACCAAAATACAGACAGCACGTTACATGTCCCACAAGAGACAGTAATATACTGGACCACTGTTACACCACAATAAAGAATGCGTATCACTCCGTCCCACGAGCAGCTTTGGGGCTATCTGATCACTGTTTGGTTCATCTTATACCGACCTACAGGCAGAAACTGAAATCAGCTAAACCTGTAATAAGGACTGTAAAAAGATGGACTAATGAAGCAGAGCAGAATCTACAGGCCTGCTTCGATTGCACTGATTGGACAATTTTTGAAGCTGCTGCCACCGATCTGGATGAGCTCACAGATACTGTAACATCATATATAAGTTTCTGTGAGGATACATGCATTCCTACCAGGACATTCTTATCATTCACCAATGATAAACCATGGTTTACTGGGAAACTCAAACACCTTCGTCATGCCAAAGAGGATGCTTACAGAAGTGGGGATAAGATCTTGTATAACCAGGCCAGAAACAGACTGACAAAGGAGATCAGAGTTGCTAAAAGAGCCTACTCTGAAAAGCTGAAAAACCAGTTTTCAGCCAACGACCCGGCAACAGTCTGGACTGGCCTGAGGAACATCACCAACTACAAGTCACCATCCCCCCGATCTGTGGACAATCCACACCTGGCTGATGATTTAAACTCATTTTACTGCAGGTTTGAAAAGCCCTCATTCACACCACACACCGGCTCTGATCTGCACTTCACACACCCACCATCACCTCCTGCACCCCCTCTCCTCCCCCCTCCTGCCATCCAACCTGAGCTTAAGGTCTGTGTGGAGGACGTGAGCCGCGTCTTCAAAAAACAGAAGACTAGGAAAGCCTCAGGCCCAGACGGCATCTCATCTGCTTGTTTAAAAGCCTGTGCTGACCAACTGGTCCCGGTCTTCACGCAGATCTTCAACAGATCATTGGAGCAGTGTGAAGTTCCCTGCTGCTTCAAACGCTCCACTATCATTCCACTATCATTCCTGTCCCCAAAAAACCCAAAATCACTGGACTTAACGACTACAGACCTGTCGCTCTCACGTCTGTGGTCATGAAGTCGTTTGAAAGACTGGTGTTGGCCCACCTGAAGGACATCACTGGACCCCTGCTGGATCCCTTTCAGTTTGCCTACAGAGCAAACAGGTCTGTGGATGATGCAGTCAACGTGGGACTGCATTATATCCTGCAACATCTCGACAGACCTGGGACTTATGCAAGGATTCTCTTTGTGGACTTCAGTTCGGCCTTCAATACCATCATGCCTGATCTTCTCACAGCCAAACTGACCCAGCTCTCCATTCCATCCTCTATCTGTCAGTGGATCTCCAGCTTCCTGACGAACCGGCAGCAGCTCGTGAGACTGGGGAAACACACATCCAGGACTCTCAGCACCAGCACTGGCGCCCCTCAAGGGTGCGTTCTCTCCCCACTGCTCTTCTCCCTGTACACTAACGACTGCACTTCTAAAGACCCCTCTGTCAAGCTCCTGAAATTTGCAGACGACACCACCGTCATCGGTCTTATCCGAAACGGTGACGAGTCTGCTTACAGACTGGAGGTCGAACAGCTGGCTGTCTGGTGCAGTTATAACAACCTTGAGCTGAACACGCTCAAAACAGTGGAGATGATCGTGGACTTCAGGAGGAACAGCCCAGCACTCCCCCCACTCACCATCATGAACAGCACTGTGGAAGCAGTGGAGTCATTCAGGTTCCTGGGCACTATCATCTCTCAGGACCTGAAGTGGGACAATCACATTGACTCCATTGTGAAAAAGGCCCAGCAGAGACTGTACTTCCTTCGCCAGCTGAGGAAGTTCAACCTGCCACAGGAGCTGCTGATTCAGTTCTACTCAGCCGTCATTGAGTCTGTTCTATGCACTTCCATCACTGTCTGGTTTGGTTCAGCTACCAAATCTGACATCAGGAGACTACAGCGGACAGTTCGGACTGCAGAGAGGATTATTGGTGCCCCCCTGCCAACCCTCCAGGACCTGTACTCTTCCAGAGTGAGGAAGAGAGCAGGTAAAATCACCACAGACTCCACTCACCCTGGACACCACCTGTTTGAACTGTTACCGTCAAGACAGAGACTCAGATCACTGGCCACAAGAACATCTCGGCACAGGAACAGTTTCTTCCCACAGGCCATTTCCCTCCTGAACAGTTAACACACCTCCCAAGGCATGTGCCTTTAAGTGCAATACCCCCACTGTTTTAATGCAACAACTTACAACTCAGGTGACACTTACATGTAGATTTATTTATTTATAATATTCAAAACACTGTAAATTTGTTCATAATCTGTAAATCTGTAAATGTCTATTCTGGCTAAACCCAACTGTGATACTTTTATTCTCATATTTTTATATTTTATATTTTATTCTTAAAATTTGTATTATTATGTTTCTTGTTGTAAATTATGTTTCTTGTTGTATTTGTATATGTGCACTGGAAGCCTCAGTACCAAAACAAATTCCTTGTGTGTGCAAGCACACTTGGCAATAAAGCTCTTTCTGATTCTGATTCTGATTCAGTAGGCGAACTTGGTGAAACATACCTTTCACATCTGCGCTCACAGCCACTGTGTGTTGTCTGAACCGAAGCAGAACTCCAAGCAAAGATGGACCAAGTATAGGACCAGGAATGAGGAGCTCATTCAATGATTGACCCTGATACGGGAAAGAACAGTTAAACACAATCCTGTTTTTGCCATTGTGATTCACCATATGGTGTGGAATGTACCAGGATTCTGTGGACTTTTCAGCTTCCTGAGTGGAGATTTCTGCCACGTAGCCAGCTTGCTCTAATTTGTTCATCTCAGTGCAGTATGCTTCAGAGAGGTTTGGGTCTTTGGCGAGTCTCCGTTCAGTGCTGCGAAGGCTTGCCAGCACTGCTTCCTTTGGGGCTTTAAGGGTGACAGCATTTGGTCGTCTGAGCAAAGGAGTGGCATATCTTAGAAAGCCGTCCACCTCTATCCTAGAAGTGTATGTTTGGAGTACTGTCAGAGCATGCTGGTCCTGTTTAGAACGAGTGGCTGCGGTTTCATTAATGTAGGGCAGGGTGTCAATCTGCCAGAGACGCTCAACGTTCTTGAGTAACTCAGCATTCTGAACATCTATAGAGATGTTCAGACATTGTTGATCACAAGGAGCAGTTTGGCTGTACCCCACAGGGCCTTGAAGAGTCCAACCAAGTCTGGTGTGTACAGCTATTGGTGCATTAGGAGGTCCCATTCGTATTGGTTGGGTTGGTACAAGTAAGTGAGGCATGTCCGAGCCAATGAGTAGCAAGGGTTGTGCTCGCTCAATCTGTGGCAATGGTAAGGACCGGATATGGGCATATTTGTGTTGAAGAGCAGCTACTGGATAAGAGTGTTCCGACAGTCTCAGATTCGCTGCAGTGAAGGCATGATTAATCTGAAACTTCTTAGTTGGTCTGTTTAAAGGTGACACAGAGAGAGAAACAGATGCTCCATTTAATTGATGTACATCCTGACGTATTGTACGTAATGTGAGAGTTTCAGGCACTGTGGTGAGGTTTAACTGTTCCACGGCTTGTGGAAGTACAATGCTACGCTCAGAGCCATCGTCTAACACTGCATATGTCTCCATGGCTTTATCTCCATTATGAAGTAGGAGCTTAACTACCTTAAGCATCACCTTTGGAGATCGGTTCGGACGATCTACGTATACCTGGGAATTGGGAACATTGACCAGAAGAACACTCTTTTGTGTCTGGAGTACGGCTTCATGGAGAATGGTTAGATGTAGCTCTTTGCAGGTCTTGCACCCTCGCTTCAGAGTGCAGTTGTCGGAAGTATGTGTCCTTCCACATTTCCAACAACGCTTTCCATCCATTATCCACTTCAGTATTTGCTCCGTGGTTAGTAGCTTAAATTTAGAGCAAGAGTTCAGGAAATGGTCCTTATTGTTGCAATATGGACAGTACGGTTGAAACTTGGGTGTCTTGATTCCTGCTTGTCCTTGAACAGATGAGGTACTGTTAGTAGAGTAAAGGATTGAGGTAGATCTGTCCTTAGGACGAGAAGGTGTGCGTGGATCCTTCTTAGTGGTCCTGGTTACCTCACTTTGATAAAGCGCTGCTGCTCTGTTTGAAATGCGCTTAGCCTGAGACTTTAGCTGTAGCCATGCAGAGAAATCAGATAGGGTGTAGGTGCGGTCTGTGCCAGTCTGGAGAATGCCATGGCTAAAGCAGTACTCCACAAAACTGTCACGGTATGACGGTGGCATTTTGCTCAGAAGGCGATCAACATGAGATCCACATCTTAACTCATAGCCATTTGGGCCTTCTAGAGTCCTGAGCATCCCTACGAATGAATGGATGGATAAGGCGAAGTCGTCAAAAGCTTCAGCATCTCCAAACTTTACAGCAGGAGCATTCAGTATGGCACCTAGCTCACACTGCACTAGTTGGCGTGGTTGACCATATTTATCTTGCAGTGCTTGTAATGCAGTTGTATATGGCCGGGGATCGTGCATGTATGCCTTTGTAAGCTGGAGAGCACTAGGAAGCTTTAAGTGACCTAGAAGCACTTGATACTTGTACTGTTCACTTAAGTGTTGTTGATTGTTCATTAGATTGTCCAGTGCCATTTTGAGCAGTGCAAAGTCACTTTCACGTCCAGATTCAAAAGTCGGTATGACAGGTTTTGGGACACCATAGGCAGAAGCAGCTAACATCTCTATTCCTGGCGGCTGGGCTTGAGGGACATACATTGTTGTCTGAGTTGGAAAGCCATGAGATGGAACTGGATGAGAGGCTGGGAATGCCATTTGAGTGTGAGGATACAGCACTTGATATGGTTGAGGATGTACTGAACCCCCTAAGGTTACAGGGTCCGAAGGTGAAGCTATTGAGGGAGGCACACTGACAGCTGGTATCTGATGGTGAGTTACAGTGGTGACAGGAGGGGTTGGCTGCACTGTAACTGTAGCTGGGTAAATGGTGGTAGGATAAGTGAGAACAGTTCTAGCATCTGAAATGGGCTGGGCTGCTGCAAGAGGGGGTGATGACCATGTCACTACATTCGGATGGCGCACCTCAGGAGCAAAGTCTGGAGCTTTAATGGAAACTTCAGTTGCTAAGGCTGTGGTTGGTAACACATTTGGTGCTGGAGGAGGCAATACTGATGCCTCGGATGTAAGAAAGACAGGTTGTGGCATGGAATGTCCCTGCATTTCCTGGTCAGATGATATGAAAATATCACTAGTAGCAGCTCTCTGTTCAGGTGGGCTTGCTTCAGGTAAATTACTGTAATGCTATCATGGGTTTCCTGTTTAAGGAGTGAGGTGACTAGCTTGGCAACCTCAAGCTCATTTTGTACTTTCTTGAGACGCCGTCTTGTATTGATCTGTTTAGTCAAGACTTCTCTGGCTTTTAGTGCTTCTCTGGCTTGGTCATCAAGTCTCTGACATTCTTCATCTGCTGTAGTATCCTCTGCGATCTGGCGTTGTAGTTCCTCTAGTTCTAGAGCCTTTAATCTCTCCTCTAGCAATGCAGCTTGGATGTCAGAGAGTGCGTGTCTTGGAGATCTACTTGATGCACTGTGGAGTGACCTGGATGTAGTGTTGGATGCTGTACCAGAGGATATGGACTTAGAGGAATATCTAGAATGTATCTGTGAAGAGGCGTCAGCTGGGAGTGGAGCTGAGTGCAGGTAGCTGGACTTCATAATCCTCAAGATGAGCTGGGAGATGTCGCTCTCTTTGTGAGCGGGGTCGGGCCGCGGGATCGGCTGTACTGACAGTATCAGGATCCATCTCTACTGAAGTGCATCCGGCTCGAAGGACCATGTACGAGCGTATGGGACACTCAAAGGGTTCGGTTAAGCACTTGTAGAAATGGTATTATAAGTTTCCGGTTAGAGAAACTGGAGCAAGAGAGAGAGGGTCCCAGCAGAAGGGTTTATTCTGATTATTTCTGCATGTATGAAGTATTACAGGTACGTGTGCGGTCTACAATGAACAGAGAATAAAATACAATATCAATTTGCTAGTATAAACAGTATTACAAATGGCATAAAGAATATTCACTATATAAAACAGAAGTAATAGTAAATCAGGTTATCAAATGTTGAATATAAAGTAATATCTGTAAACCTTAAGTTAGCATTACTTTAGCAAAATGTATTCAAGTATCTAGAATCTAAATATATTGGATAAAGAATTTAGCTTACATATCTGAATTATACCGCAGAACATAAACAACTAAACAGTATTAAAATAGTCTCAATTTGACTTTACATGGATTTCAGTAACGTGTAATTCACACTGAAATATAATTATTCAAATTACTAGTTAAACTAATACAGTTCACAGATGACAGTAACTGAATCCACAGAATATTAAAGTTCGAACAGCATATAATGTAAAACAGATAACTTACTTCTTAATCCATCACTCACAGGAACAACAAACATGCATCAGTCCGCTTTGTGTAAGAAGCAGTCAGTCTCTCAACCTATGTATATGGACTGCCCTCTTATCCTAGTTCAGACATGCCCTGACTTGTCCATGCCCGTGCAAGCACCAACAAAGTCACATACATAAATATACCTCCAGAGGGCATTGTTGGGCTTTCGTACAATTATTACCGTTGATTTTTGGTTGAAATCTCATAATTATTTTAACATTAACTGAGGGTGCAAAAGTAATGTTGATAAAATATCACTTTGTAATGTTGAATCAATATTATTACCGTTGATTTTTGATTGAAATCTCATAATTATTTTAACATTAACTGAGGGTGCAAAAGTGGTGTTGATAAATTATCGATTTTATTGGTTGATTCAATACTATTACCGTTGATTTTTGGTTGAAATCTCAACATTATTTCAACATTAACTGAGGGTGCAAAAGTGAAGTTGATAAAATATCACTTTGTAATGTTGATTCAATACTATTACTGTTGATTTTTGGTTGAAATCTCAACATTGCTTCACCATTAACCGAGGGTGCAAAAGTGACGTTGAAACAACATCGCTTTGTAATGTTGAAGCAATATTAACTCCATTGATTTGTGGTTGAAATCTGAACATTATTTCAATATTAACTGAGGGTACAAGAGTGATGCTAAATCAACATCACTTTCTAACGTCATTTCAATGTAATCAGCGTTGACACATCAACACTGACTCAACATTGTTTCAATGGTTACATGCTATCTGGGTTCACATCTCTACTGTAAGCCGCATTATCTGTTCGTGGACCAACTACCTGTACACACTCTTGGGCTCGGTGGCTATCTGGATTGAACCTGAAGACGTTAAAGCTCACCTTCCTGGTGATTTCAAAGACTTCTCCGATACTCAGATAATAGTTGACTGTACAGAGCTCAAGTGCCAGACGCCATCCTCACCTCTCCTCCAATGTGAGATGTTTTCTAAGTACAAATCTCACTGTACAATGAAAGGACTTATCGGGATCGCCCCTCATGGTCCAGTGACCTTCATCTCTTCACTCTATGAGGGGTCAATAAGTGATGAACTCTTTAGGCGGTCAGGGTTGGCTGACCTTTTAACTGATGACATGGCCGTGATGGTTGATAAAGGTTTCCTAATCACTGACTGTGTGAAGTGTACTGTCCACCTTTTCTCAACAAAAAAAGCCAGATGCCAGCACCCAGTGTCCTCCAAACACAGAAAAATGCTCGTGTAAGAGTGCACGTTGAGCGAGTCATCCGAAGGGTAAAGGAGAATAAACTTTTTGATTCTGTTATTCCTTTGTCAATTGCTGGAAGCATTAATGAAATTTTAGCCGTTGCTTGCCTGCTTAGCAATTATCAAAATAAACATCTTGTCACAGCATGGGCCAAGTAGTGCTGACAAGTTTACATTACAGAAACCTACAACTTTTAAATGTAAGTATTAATCATTATTTATCTCTGAATAAATTCTCATACAGTGACAACAGATGTGATCTCACACAACATTATAAACAATGATTTTTATTGTAAAATGATGCCATATTGTATAAAGTCCATGAATAAATCTGACATTACTTATTCAAATGGTTAATCAGTCATGTACTGATTAACTCAAATAAATGGTTGATTTGATTTCCATTAACTATAAAATACAAAAAAATTAAATCAATCTATCCCTTGTGGAAAGGTTGCTTGGTAGCTAAATGTAGGTCTAAGCAAGTCTTATATTTCTGTAATTCACACAGATCAAACACAAATATGCTGACTGAATAGATTGCTAGTTTATTTTGAGTATCAGCTAGCAGTTCTCTTGGCAGTTTGCTGATAATCCGGTGTCTGAAGTAAAATGCTCAAAACATCTCCTGAGAAAAATACCAACCTAGTCTTGGTTATTTCATTTTTGATTTACATTGTCATTCAAGGCCAGGGCACTTTTTGTACATTTCTGGAACTTTTGCGCGCTTCCACATCCCGTGCAACTACGGATCTCCCAGGAACATTCATATATTGCTGCGTACATTTATCCGTGTCACCTAGATGCGCATGCGCGAGCGGTGCGCGATCATGGTCGACGGTCGACTGACTACATAAGCAGCTGAAGAATACGGCCGTTTTTAAAAATTGAATTATGTATTTAAAAGTTGCAGAATGGATTCATTTGGAGACTCCGAAATCGGCAGAGATAGGCAGGCAATGCAAAACAAAATCTTACATTGGGAAATAGTGGGGGGGACAAAACTTAGATTTTGAACATGTCCCCCCCACGTATAATGGCTCCTACGCCCCCTGCTCACACACACACACACACACACACGCTTTCTTTCATACTCAGCTGTTCCTCCTATGCAATCAGTATCTTCGTTTCCACTCCTGTCCTCTCTTTCTCTCTGATTAGCTTCTCTACTTCTAGTTCCCTTCTCTCCTTTGTCCTCTGCCAGATTATTAACTTGTACACGTTCGTGATCGGTCTCTGTTAAGTCTTGTCTTGCTCCATCTGGTCTGCGTTGCCTACGTTTGTGTGTTTGTACTAACCTTGTGCTCTGCCCAGCTCTCCTGCTACTGATCGCTGAGATTGGTCCCGTGAGTACACCTGTCTACGACCGCTGCTGTTTTGCCTACGCTGTTCTCATCTACGGATCTGTATTTCCCGGTCTCGGGCCATCTCCTGTCTATGTTCATTATTATTGAAAGACTTTCTGTTTGCCAGCCTAAGCAGCCAATTGCCTAATTTCTATTAAAGACATTATTGCCTGCTTTCGCTTTTGGGTCCTCTCTCTCAGCTCTGACAGAATAATCTGGCCAACATGGACCCAGCGAAGGAGAATCCTTTTCAGGTTGCTTTTGAGATGCAGGTAGCTATGCTGGGCAGACATGAAGAGGAGTTATCCGCCGCCCGTCACGCCATGGAGACTCTGGCCGCCCAGGTTACCGATTTATCCAAGCAGCTTCACTATCTTCGTGTGGACCCGCCACCATCAAGAACTTCTGACGTTCGTGAGCCCCGAGTCAACAATCCTCCCTGCTATGCTGGTGAGCCCACCGAGTGCCGCTCTTTCTTAACCCAATGTGAGGTTGTATTTTCGCTACAGCCTTCGACTTACTCCAAGGATCGCTCTCGTATCGCTTACGTGGTCTCGCTGCTGACGGGACGAGCACGTGAATGGGGGACGGCTGTTTGGAATGCTGAAGCCGACTGTCTGGATCACTACGCGCACTTTAAGGAGGAGATGATTCGAGTGTTTGATCGTTCAGCCCATGGATCTGAAGCTTCGCATCTTCTCACACTCCGTCAAGCGAAGAGGTCCGCCGCAGATTTTTCCATTGAGTTTCGTAGGCTACTCTCGCCACTTCCTGTGAATGGAACGAACCCGCTTTAGTCGCACGCTTTCTGGAGGGTTTGAATGCTGACATTAAGGACGAGGTACTCTCCCGTGAAACTCCCTCTTGCTTAGATCCCCTCATCGACCTGGCTATCCGCGTTGAGAAGCGCTTCGAATTACGCCGCCGTGCACTAAACCTGGAGAGGACTCCTTTCTCCGATCCTGCTTCTGCTTCCTCTCCTTTCGTTAGCTCCGACTCCGAACCTATGCAGCTGGGAGGAATCCGCATCACCACCGCGGAACGTCAGCGACGAATTACTAATCGCCTCTGTTTGTACTGCGGGTCGGCAGATCACTTCGTCTCATCCTGTCAATTAAAAGCCAACGCTCGCCAGTAGAGAGAGGGTTACTGGTGAGCGCTTCTGCCGTAGACCCTCCATCACGGACTCGCACTACTTTTCCTTGATCGACTCTGGTGCTGAAGGGAGTTTCCTTCATATCACCTCTGTTATAGAGATTTTTGAAATCAGGCCTATTGAACGGTGGTCGACAGTTAGGAAAATGTTAGCAACGTGTCCATTTCAGGTGTCTAATTTGTGCTGCCTTTGAATGTAAAGCTGTAGGCCTAAGTCACTTGTCCTAGTTGTCCTGGCATACAATATTTTGAACAATTTCTAATTTCCTTAAATCTTTAGATCTTTCTTTACAATAGACAGGTTCATGGGAAATACCCTAGGTTTTAAATAAACCACAATTATCAATATAAAACATATCCTCTAATACTCACAGGTTGCTTTATTGCTGCAAATAACTATATCAGTAACTTTTTGATTGAACTTTGCTCACTGTAAACTGTGTGTTGGGCTTCTTCTAATCTCAATGTAACTCAGAGTGCTGTATAGAAACGACAGACAACAGGATAAAGCTTGATGAGGAGGATATAGTCAAAGCTTTTAAAGGTAAACGAGAAGTCAACGGAATTCTAATGCATTTCTATGCAAATTATTATACATATTCAAACATGTATACAAAAATGTTAATCACTGGTTAATTTTATGAATTATTCTTCCCTTTCAAAGATCTTCTGATAAAGCAGTCTTCAAATACTACAAGCCCTCAAAGAAGTCGAACTCAAAGAAGTGATGGTCCACTTGAAGATGAAGATGTGACTAACTCTTCTGTTTCTCTGGTTCAGCCATTTGTAGGCCTAAGTTTGTAAATAATGCATTCACTTCTGCACATTATTTTTCTGAAACTTATTTTTATTTTTTCAGAAAATTGCTTTGTAATGCTTATTTAGTGATGTAAAATTCATAGTGTACTTTTCAGTAATGCATGTATAACTGAAATGTTCTACAAAAATTATAAATATAGCTCTGCCATAGCATTTCACTGATCTTTTTAATTGACTTTTTTTTACTCTCATGTAATTTACACAAGATACTATATTAAAGTTTTCTTGATTTTCAAAGTCTGTGTATGTCTTAATGTTTATATTTAATTATTTTTGCACTTTTAATATACCGTTTTAAATACTGAATAAAACCGCTTTATATTAAGCTATTAGTGTAATGCTAATACACTTTTAATGCTGTTTAAATGTTCAATTATGCTTCACATTCATATTATAACTAGTTTAAGACATGAAAGTATATTTAATGAACTGCAAAGAAATACACTTAAATGTACTGGAAGTGGTTCCATTTTAGCATAATTTAGTATATTAAAATATAGTACAAATATGTTTCTAAGACAGTCATAATGAATTTGTAATGTACTTGTAACACAAATAAAGTACACTTTAAGCATGTAATTAGTCCCTACACAGGCATTTACTTAAATGTAAACGTTTAAGTTGTTCCACTTTAGCACATAAAAGTACACTAAATACACTTCAAGTTGAGCTTTTCTACAATTTAATTACTACTAAAATATATTTAGTACAAAATTAGTTCCAAAATAGGTAACTAATCATGAACACACTTGAAGTATAATGATGATTAGTGTGGCTTCAAGTACACAAGTATGCAAAATTTTAGTACACTTAGCACATTTATTTTTCACCTGGGTAGTTAATTTATCTTAAGAAAAAAAGAATTCTTGCCTTATTTTAAGATTTTTTAACTCGGCAAGATTTCATTTTTTGCAGTGTGGCTAAAGACTCGGCAGCTCTGGTTGAGTAATGCAGATCTTTCCACAAGCAGGGAACAGTCCAGGTAAAGCTCAGAGGAAGAGATTTTGTGCCTTTTTGAGATGGCACCACAAGACGTCATTCACAGGTTAAAAATTTATTATTATTATTTTTTTTAAATTCACCAGGTTGGGTGAATCCAGACCCTATAGCTCCATGAACACATTCTGAATGGTATCAAAAGTGTACTTGAGGTTTATACTTGAGAGATGAAAAGTTGAGAGCATAGAGAAGGCCAAACATGTAGGCCAGAGCAGTAGAGGGATCCGGGAGACCTTCCAGAACAACAAACTCCTCTCCTCCAGTACAACTGCGATGTTCTGGATCATTGGGGATGTTGTTTGTGTGTTATCTTCCAACAAAAAGAATGCCAACAGAGACCCATTTTGTCCCATCTTCAGTTTCCTGTGACACAAACACAAAAAATATATATTTTAGTTTAAAATTCAAGTTGTTAGTGTTTTATTCTCAAAAAGTAAAAAGCAAGTGGTATTTTAATGTTTTAAGAGTATGAACACACTATGCATTAGACTAGTTTTCAGCATTGTAGTGGTAGACGGTTTTATAATGTGAAATCATTCATCAAAAGTGAATATTATAAAAGAACAGACAACACAAAGAATGGCAAGAGCAGGTTTAGAACAAGTAAATAAGCAGAAAACACCAAATCTGGAAACGCTTTAAACTAGGGGTGTCCAATCCTGCTCTATGGGTCACTGTGCTGCTGAGTTCAGCTTTAACTCCAATTAAACATATCTGAACCAGATAATCAAGATGACTAGAAACTTCCAGGTAGGTTGGAGCTACACTCTGCAGGACATTGGCCCTGCCTACAGGAAGAAGGTTTGGACATCCCTGCTTTAAATTGTTGGTTTACCCAAAATTTTTTATTCTGTTTAAATCATTTACTCACCCTCATGTCGATCCAAACCCGTAAGACCTTCGTTCAGCTTCAAAAGAGAAATGAGGATATTTTAAATGAACTCAAAGCTTTCTGTCCCTCTATTGAAAGGCTACACGACTACCACTTTCAAGGCCCAGAAAGGTAGTAAAGACATCATTAAAGTAATCTGGCTCCAGCTGATAGACAGACACATACGAGTTCGCCGTGATCTCGCTCTTGTCTCCAATAACCAGTGTGCTTTTATACCACAGACCATTTTATACCTTGCCACAGACGTCTTTATTCACAAAAATACATCTCCCAACGCACCTTCACGAGAGCACCGTGACGCATGCGTGTTGTGTTGACTTATTCAATTCTACATTCATGTTGCTTTAGGTCTTGGTTTGTTTTCTAAAATTGGTGCTTCCAGGATGGGTGAGAACATCTGCTCTTGCATCAACACAACACGCATGCATGGTGCTCTAGTGAACGTGCATTGGGAGATTTATTTTTTGTGAATATAGAAGTTTTTTTCTATTCTCACATAAATCATTTGCGTCACTTCACAAAATTGAGGTTAAACCACTGGAGTCACATGGACTACTTAAATGGTTTTACTACCTTTCTGGCCCTTGAAAGTGATAGTTGTGTAGCTCTCAATAGAGGGAAAGAAATCTCTCAAGATTACACATATCATTTGTGTTTCGAAGATAAACAAAAGTCTTACATGTTTGGAATGACACAAAATTGAATAATTCATGACAGAATTCAAAATTGTTGGTGAACTAAGCCTTTTCAAGTCTTTGATACCAGCCTGATCTCATGAGCACGCATTGTGTTTATCGTGCAATTTATACGCCAAAATGAGTTTTTACATGCATATGATACGCACTTTATTGCGTGTAATACACACGCACCCCACACCACTAAACCTACCCAAACGTATAATCAGGGCCGGCTTTGCCGACAGGCGACACAGGCGGCCGCCTGGGGCGCCATCTGCTGGATGGGGCGCAAAATTGCAGAATAAAAAAAAAAAAGTTAATTAAATGTTATGAAAGCTGCGCACACGCTGTACACTTTTACTGTGCACTGTCCACACACTGCTTGTATTTGTCCATTTCTTTTACTAGATTATACAATCCTAAAAAACGACTGAGTCACTCTGACTGACAGGCAGCTGTCAAACTCACGCGCGTTGCTCAGCAACCGGGAGTGGCGCGAAAACATCTGACAGCTGGTTTTAGCGCTTTAAATGCGCTTTAAACGCCCCTTGGCGGTGGAGTAGGCGCCCTCATAAGATTTCATCATAGAATTTTGACAGGGACCCCCCTCCAATAATATCGCTAGCGGGCGCGGGCGCCGTGAGCGCTGAGCAAACAGGCACGAGTAGTGAGTTGTCGTCGAAAAAGATGGACAAAGCAAAAAAGCGGCCGGTGGCTAAAATAGAAATAGCCCATTCGTTTTGTTTTGTTTTGTTTTGCTTAATCGGCGGCGCTGGGTTTTTATTTTATGGGTATTATCATGGGATTAATATTATAACTATTATTATGTAATGTAGACAGACACTAACTAAAAGAGGTTTGATTTTTTTCTTTGTTTAATTTGAACACTTAATATGGGTTGGAGCTTTTAATTTTGAACTCTCAAAGTGCACCAAATTGATGAATTTAACATTAAAATGCAAAAAAAATTCTTACGAGGGAGCATGGCCCCGAACCCCCCTAGCCTTGTAGCAGCCTAATAGATTAGTAATAATAGTAGTGGTGGTAGTAATTGTCATTTATGTACATGGTCGGTCAGATAAAATGTATTTGTACAATGCAACTAGGATGATTTAAATATCCTTGAACGTTCTTTGTAGCATTCGTATAAACAATTTATTACAGTTCAAGTCATAATTTGCTTGTTGAAGTTTTGGAGTGACTATAAGAGCATTTTTGTTTTGTTAAATAAATACTCATTATTTTTAAAGGAGGGGGGGTTGGGGGGGGGGGGCGCAAAAATTAATCTCGCCTAGGGCAACCAAAGGGCTAGAGCCGGCCCTGCGTATAATACACACGCACCCCACACCACTACTAAACCTACCCATGCTACGCATGTGTATCATATGCACGTAGAAACTCATTTTGGCGTATAAATTGCACGATAAACACAATGCGTGCTATAGAGACGCATTTAGTGTGATCGGGTTGTTGATACATACCTTACACTTGAATAGCTCGGTTGTTTCTTCTCGCAAAGAAACACAGTCAGGCCTTCCAAAGCAGCAGTCCTCCTGTGATTAACTATGTCGTCTTGAAATTCAAAATTATAAACAAAATGAAATAATTAATAAACTAGACAATTTGGAAAGATCAATTAAAGAAAATCAAAACCCTTTAGATTTCCCCATAACAATGAAAGAATTGGAAGACAAATTAGGAGTCCTTGAGCCCAAGAAAGCCTGTGGTGTCGACAGCATCCTGAACGAGATGCTGAAACACACAGACCAAAGCTTCAGACTGGCCTTGCTGAAACTGTTCAACGATGTTCTGTGTGTAGGGTTCTTCTCTGAGATCTGGAACAAAGGCCTCATCAGCCCCATCCACAAGAACGGAGACAAATTAGACCCCAACAACTACCGAGGCATCTGTGTGAACAGTAACCTGGGGAAGGTTCTCTGCAGCATCCTGAACTCCAGACTTCTAGACTTCCTTATGAAGCACAATGCCTTCAGTAAATGCCAAATCGGCTTTCTTCCAAAATGTTGCACATCCGACCACATTTTTACATTACAAACACTAATTGACAAATATGTACATCAAAACAAAGAACAAATTTTCGCTTGTTTCATCGATTTCAAGAAAGCATTTGATTCAATCTGGCATGAAGGACTATACCTAAAACTCATCGACAGTGGAATAGGGGGGAAATTCTATGATTTGATCAAATCGATGTACACAACCAGCCAATGCGCTGTTAAAATTGGAAACCAAAGAACCAAATTTTTCCCCCAGGGGCGCGGAGTGAGACAGGGCTGCAGTTTAAGCCCCACCCTCTTCAACATTTACATCAACCAATTGGCTGATACGTTAGAACATGCTCCCTTCCAAGGTCTCACTCTACACGACACAGAGGTCAAGTGTCTTCTCTACGCATACGACCTGGTCCTCCTGTCGCCCACTAAAGAGGGGCTTCAGGACAGCCTGGATCTGCTGGAGGATTACTGTCAGTCCTGGGCCCTGACCGTCAACCTCCAGAAGACTAGAGTCATGATGTTCCAGAAACGCTCCAGATCTCAGGGACCAACACACACATTCACACTATCACACAGAACCATCGAGAGCACAAAAACATACACTTACCTCGGCCTGAAAATAACTCCAACTGGCAACTTTACTTTGGCTGTGAATGAACTCAAAGAGAAAGCTCAAAGGGCTTTCTACGCCATAAAAAGATCAATCAAAATTGACATACCAATCAAAATGTGGCTCAAACTTTTCAAATCAATAATTGAACCAATTGTTTTATATGGCAGTGAAGTGTGGGGTCCTTCTATCAAATTTGATTTTTTTAATTTGGGAAAACATCCGATTGAAACTCTACATTTAGATTTCTGTAAACGAATTCTCAAAGTCCAAAGGAAAACACAGAACAACGGATGCAGGGCAGAATTAGGCCAATACCCTCTCCTTCTAAACATCCAAAAAAGAGCCATCAAATTCTGGAAACACCTAAAAACAAGCGACCCCAACACATACCATTACCAAGCCCTAAAACACCAAGAGCTGAGCGTAGAGAGGAGTCCCCTGTGCCGGCTGGTGCTGAGACTGACTGGGCTCTCTCTCTCACACACACACACACACCTGAGCGTAGAGAGGAGTCCCCTGTGCCGGCTGGTGCTGAGACTGACTGGGCTCTCTCTCTCACACACACACACACCTGAGCGTAGAGAGGAGTCCCCTGTGCCGGTTGGTGCTGAGACTGACTGAGCTCTCTCTCTCACACACACAAACACACACACACCTGAGCGTAGAGAGGAGTCCCCTGTGCCAGCTGGTGCTGAGACTGACTGGGCTCTCTCTCTCACACACACACACACACCTGAGCGTAGAGAGGAGTCCCCTGTGCCGGTTGGTGCTGAGACTGACTGAGCTCTCTCTCTCTCACACACACACACACACACACACACACACACACACACACCTGAGCGTAGAGAGGAGTCCCCTGTGCCAGCTGGTGCTGAGACTGACTGAGCTCTCTCTCTCTCACACACACACACACACACACACACACACCTGAGCGTAGAGAGGAGTCCCCTGTGCCGGTTGGTGCTGAGACTGGGTATCTGTGTGAGCAGTAATCTGGGGAAGATGTTCTGCAGCATCATCAACACCAGACTCGTCCACTTCCTCACAGACCACAATGTCCTGAGCAAAAGCCAGATCGGATTTTTACCAAATTTTAGAACATCAGATCATATCTTCACCCTACATACCCTGATCGATAAATACGTCAACCAAAACAAAACAAAAATATTCGCTTGCTTTGTAGATTTCCATGAAGGCCTTCTTTCTAAACTTCTAGAATCAGGTATCGGGGGCAAAACATACAACATTATAAAAACAATGTACTCAAACAATCAATGTGTTATTAAAATTGCTGTACGCAGATGATCTGGTCCTGCTGTCTCCAACAGAAGAGGGTCTACAGCAGAACCTGGACACCCTGCATCAGTTCTGTCAGACCTGGGCCCTGAACAGTTTCATTATGGCCAATTTGAATTTGGGGTTTATATTTTTTAGCATTTCGTTGAGGATGCCGTCTGGTCCTCTTGCCTTTTTTGTTGGCAGAGCCTGTATTTTATCCATCAGCTCTTTTTCTGTGATTGGGTAATCTAGCGGGTTTTGGTATTTGCCAATTATGTTTTCTATGGTTTAATTTTTCATATATTTGTGTTTGTTTTATATTCATGTCTAATTTGTTATAAAGTTGTTCAAAGTGATTTTTCCATGTGTCTCCATCTTGTATAGTCATTTGTTCATGTTTCTTTTTATTCAGGAGATTCCAGTTGTCCCAGAAACTGTTTGAATGGACAGATTCTTCAATAGTTTTGAGCTGATTTTTGATGTACTGTTCTTTCTTCTTTCTGAGTGTATTTTTGTATTTTTTAAGCTCCTCACAGTAATGAAGACGTAAATCTGAATCGTCTGGTTGTCTGTGTTTTTGATTTGCAAGCTGTCTTAAATTTTTCTTTATTCTTTTACAATCCAAATCAAACCATTTTTCATTCTTTTGTTTTTGCTTATGATTTTTCTTAGTGGTTTTAAGATTAGATATTGTTGCTAGATAATCAAATATGTCATTTATGTTTTCTACAGCTAGATTTACGCCATTTTCATTATGAGAATAATCATATTCTATGAAGTTATCCATAAGTACGCACACTTGGGGGTGGTCGAGTGCGGTCAGGTATTTTTCAGTGCTGTTTTGAACCCACCGTTAAATCTTTTGGATGTTATACCAGCTTACTGGGTTGTGGGCCTATATTAGTATTCTTTTTCCTTTTTAGATACAGAGTAATTTGGCTGTGATCTGATAGGGGTGTTATTGGCTTGACCGTGAATGCTCTGAAAGAGAATATATCTAAGTCTGTGATCATGTAGTCAACTGTTGAGCAGCCATGAGATGAGCTGTAGGTGTATCTCCCCAGGGAGTCCCCTCTCACCCGGCCGTTGACGAGGCACAGGCCGAGGCTTCGACAGAGCTCAAGTAGAAGTCTTCTGTTTTTATTCACTTGAGCATCAGAGTTAGTCCTTGAAAAATGTACACTGTTTTGTTGAAAGCTCTGTCCAAATATATAATTATTCCCGTTGTCTGTGGTGTAGTCGGGTAGGGATCCTGTCCTGGCGTTGAGATCCCCACACATCAGCACACTTCCCTGGGCCTGGAAGTGGTTGATTTGGCTGTGGAGGGTCTCAAAGAAATGAAAATGGCGGCGCGCATAGACGCAGCGGCTCGGTGCTCTCCTTTTCGGTGCTTTGTTTGTTTTTTTATGTATGTAATTTTACTAGTTCTGACAACGTCCTGCTGGGCATATAACATCTATAGCCGGCACGATCTTATAAAGATAGGACTACGCAGTGAGCGGACTGTTACAGCGGAGTTTTTCTGCTTCCATGATATCCCGGTGAATATAGCCAGACGCCCGGGCTCTCCGTGCGTTATTATCCCGGCAGGCAGGAGACAGAGGCGGCGCAAATACAGGAAGCAAAAGCGAGGCTGCAGGGCCGGCGTGCTTGCGAGGCTACGGCGGAGCGCACACAAGCCGCCGCTTCCTAGTATTTTTCTTACCAACGCAAGGTCCCTCATAAACAAGATGGACGAACTGAAGCTACAGGTTGAAATGAACAAGGACATTAAAGACTGTTGCATTATGTTAATCACAGAGACGTGGCTTCATTCACTTATCCCGGATGCAGCTATCGCGCTACCAGGCCGTATATTTCACCGACATGACAGGACCAGAGATTCTGGTAAGAGCAAAGGAGGGGGATTATGCTTGTTTGTCAACAACAGGTGTACTAACACTAAGACCGTAGATAGCCATTGCTCCCCGGATCTGGAGTTTATGACTGTTAAATGCAGGTCCATATATCTTCCCCGGGAGTTTAATGTGGTTATGATAACTGCTGTGTATATTCCACCGGATGCCAATGCTAACTCGGCTCTTGGACATTAATATAACATCATTAGCAGGCAACAGAGCATGTATCCTGAGGCTGTTCACATCACAGCGGGGGACTTTAATCATGCTGATTTAAAAGTGGTACTCCCTAAACTACACCAGCACATAAGAGGAATAAACACACTGGACAAGCTCTACTCCAATATCAAACAGGGGTTCAGGCAGTGGTGTAGTGCAGGGTATACGCAGGTATACGGCGTACACCCACTTCTAAATCCCCTCTGATGCGCATCATTTAGTAGCTTATCCAATCTCATGTGAACAAAAAACACCCAGTAGCCTAAGGGTCGTTTTTTTGAGTGTAGCTTATATAGTGATAGTAAAACGATTCGCCCATCGCGACGATAACTGACCTGCTCATCTGAGCTGCTTCAGCACTCAAACACACGCTCGTCAATGTCTAAATGTTTTAGACCAAAGCAAGCGAGATTTTTGTTCACAGAAGCGCGAATCCCAACGCGACGCTTCACTTCAGTTAACGATCATACTATGCGGGATAATATGCAAGTAGCTAAAATAAACAGCTGTGGGTTTTTTTGTTGATAGAAGTTTTAAATGACCGACAGAAATAATCAGTTTGAGACAGTTTGAAAGACAGTGGAAATTATAAGCTCAATTTAACAACACAAGCACCCTATTATAAATATATTGACATTTATTATTGTATAAATATATTTGTATAACATTACCTCGAATGTGTTGTTTGTATCACTCACGCTTGTCTGTGTTTGCGCAACTTGCATCATTAAGCCAGAAGGTGGCGACAAGTGACTATTTATGAGTGAGCAATTGAACCATTGATTAAATTAACAGATTAGTCCAAAAACATTGATTAATTTAGGAAAGTGTTAATTTAAACATTGATGCTTATGTGCCTCTGGACACAGAAGGATTGCATTGGCGTTTGTTTGAAATGTAACATATGCAAAATAATCCTTGAATCATTTCTTATTCAAGGCCATTCAGACATTTAAACTGATTCTCATGTTTAAGAATCTGATCAAATACTTCATGCTACTGGCCACCGACATGCTTTTAAAGCTACTGTTGTCCATTTTTTTGGCCTTCAAAACACCTTAAAATACTCATGTCGAGATCAGGAAAATATATATTTTTCTAATTTATGGGAACTCTGTATTTATAAAACCCTGTGTAGATTTCCACTGAATGAAGCCTTAGCTTGACGCTTTATCCACTCCCTTCTTCCACACGCACTTCAATAAATCCACAGGACAACTCGTGAAAAATATATCCGTTTACTTGGTAAAACATCGGCACAGGAATATTACAAGAAATAAAAATGATTGATTAGGAAGAATGAAAGGTAAAGTAAAGGTCAAAAAACTGTGTGGCTCCACTCTCTGCTTGCCCGACTGTTCACACAGACCAACTAACTTCAATAACTCTTGCTCACTAACTCTCGCACACTAACACTCATCATTAACTCTCGCGAGAGTATTCCCAGCACTTAAAGATGCATGCAGTTAAAGATAAAAATGCAATAACGATCCTATATTTCCAAATATAACCAATACAAAATAATACACTCTAAATTATCAACACACATTTTAGATAATTACACAATTAACTCCTTGCATTACTGTAAATATTAACTGCATCGAACTGTAAATATGCCCTATAAAATATGTCAATTTTCTCCACATAAAATGAATCATGCAAATTATTGTTTAACATATAAATTAAATTATTTATCAATTAACTGCATTTAGGCTCCTACATTACCGGCCCCTAATTGTTATCAATGTCCTTGAAACAATTACTCAAAACTTAAATTAAAAGAGCCTATATGCTAACTAATAAACTATCTAAAGAAATATTCTTGGTCTTCGCCCTATTCGAAATAGGGTCTTTCCTTTGGAACAGCTTATACATTGTCCTCAGATCCTTGAAGACATAGCTTTGTTATCGGGCGACAAAGCTCGTTGCTCTTAGTCTTGACTTTCACCTGACGAACGAAACCTTTCTTGTCAGGAAAAATCTCCACAATTCTTCCAAGCGGCCATGAATTTCTGGGCGATGTATCATCCACAATCAGCACTACGTCATCAACACTGAAGTTTCTTCCAGGTGTGAACCATCGTTGACGTTCTTGGAGCTGCATAAGATATTCTTTACACCAACGCTTCCAGAAGACATCCGCGAGGTACTGTACTTGCCTCCATCTGCGGTTAGCATACTGGTCATCCTTGCTAAACACTCCTGGGGGTAACTCAGGCTTGACCTTGAGTAACAACAGGTGGTTGGGCGTTAAGGCCTCTAAATCATTAAGATCTGAAGATGCCTGAGTGATTGGCCTGCTGTTTATGATGGCCTCAGCTTCACACAGCAAGGTATGGGAGACCTTCTTCATCCAAAAGTTGTTCCTTCACTGTGATGTTCAGAATTTTCCTCACCGAACGAATCAGCCGTTCCCAGCTTCCTCCATGGTGAGAACCTGCTGGCGGATTAAAGTGCCACTGAACTCCCTTCTCTTGCAAATTCTTTGCTATCTTGCTGGTGTTCCATTCCTTTATTGATCTTTTCAACTCACAGTCAGCCGACCTAAAGTTGGTTCCATTATCAGAATACATCTCTTTGACTTGTCCTCTTCTTGCAAGAAATCTTCTAATTGCATTAAGGCATGCATCAGTGTCAAGTGAAGATGCGACTTCTAGATGTACAGCTCGTATGGCAAGACATGTAAAGATGACACCATATCTCTTTACTTGCGCTCTTCCTCTTTTCACCAGAAATGGACCAAAGTAGTCAACACCGACTCTTGTGAATGGAGGACTGTCAGGCAGGACCCTGCATCTTGGTAGATCAGCCATGAGTTGCTTACCAGCAGTTCCGTGTAGTTTCTTACAGCTGATGCACCTGGACAAGAACTTTCTAATAGCGCCGTTTGCTCCGGGGACCCAGAATCTTTGACGCAGTTGTGCCAACATATGATTTCTCCCGGCATGAGCTGTAACATCGTGAATGTGCTTCAGCACAAGCATTGTGATGTGCTTGGAATCCTCTGGCATTGCTGCACGGCTCATCCTTCCACCAACTCTGATGACTCCGTCTTGAAGTACAGGATTCAGCTTGTAAAGCAAACTACTTTTCTTTACCCTTTGATGTTCCTTTAGCATAATCAAGTCTTCTTTGAAACATTGTTTTTGACAGTATTTCACAATTTCTCTTTCTGCTTCAGTCAAACCTTCACAGGTTAGGTGTGTTCCTTTGAAAACTTTCTTGAATTGATTAATTTGGTTTTCTCCGTGTGAGTTAAGTTCCTTTCTTTTTGCTGTCAGTTCCTTAAGCAAATCTTTGAACTTCAGAAACCATGCCACCACGCGTTTTAGTTTTGTCCAGGATGAGTAGTAGTTCATCAACTGTTCCGTAGCATTTTTGGGCTCTTGCGTCTGAATAACATACGCTTGAACTACCTTTTTAACCTCCGAGTCATCAATGTCCAGCATTCCAGGATCTGGATTTTTGGGCCACTGGTCTTGTGAACAGAGCAGAAAACTTGGTCCTGAAAGCCAGCTTTCGTTATTCAAGAACGCTTCAACAGTCTGTCCTCTCGAGACATGATCAGCAGGATTCAAATTGGTATTAATGTATCTCCACTGTGAAGTCTGAGAATGCTCCAGGATTGTTGTGATCCTATTGGCAACGAAAGTCTTGAATCTTGTGCCTTCGCTGTTCAAGTACTTCAGCACAGCCGTGCTGTCTGTCCAAAAGATTGATTCGTTAAGTTCCAGTTCAAGCTCTTTCTTCAGAAGCTTGTCCATCTTGACGGCAACTGTGGCTGCAGTCAATTCCATTCTTGGTATGGTTGGAGACTTTAAAGGCGCAACCCTTGCCTTTGCCATAATCAGAGTGGATTGAGCTTCACCGCTTGCAGTGCGTAACAGTAGGTAGCTGGTTGTTCCGTATGCGTCTTCACTAGCATCAGCGAAATGATTTAACTGTGCAAAGACTGGCGCACCAAACTGCTTTGACTTAACACATCTGTCAACTCCAAAGGTCTCAAGCTGTTGCAATCCAGACATCCACTTTTTCCAGCTCTTAATGACATTATCAGGCAGTTCTTCATCCCAGCTATACTTCTGCCGGCATAAGTCTTGCAAGATTCTTTTGGCAGGTAGTATCACTGGAGCAAGAAAACCCAACGGATCAAAAATGGAACAGACAAGGGAAAGTAAGCCTCTCCTAGTGTGTGGTCGAACTTTGAGGTTGATTTTGAACTTGAACTGATCTGTTTCGGCACACCACTGGATTCCCAATGCTCTCTCCATCGGCAAGTTATCCTCATCCAAGTCCAAAACCTGAAAACCCTGGGCCTTTTCCTCTTCAGGAATGGAGTTGAGCAACCTTCGACTGTTACTCGACCATTTCGTTAGTCGAAATCCACCTTCTGCCAACATATTCCTTAAGTCAGCGCAAAGAGTGATTGCGGTGTCTTCAGCTGTAACTGACTTAAGACAATCGTCTACATAAAAGTTTGTCTTCACTGTTTTGGCAGCTTCTTGACCAAATTTATGCACAAAATCCGTAGCACATTTTTAAAGTGCAAAAGTTGCAACACTTGGCGAAGACGTTGCGCCGAAGATGTGGACCAACATCTTGTGTTCGACAAGTGCCTGATCGTAGTTCCCATCAGGCCACCAAAGAAACCTGAAGAGATCAGTGTCTTCATTGCTGACTCTGATCTGATGGAACATAGCCTCCACGTCAGCCATGAACGCCACGGTCTCTTGTCGGAACCTTAAGAGGACCCCCACCAGCGAGCTTGTTAGGTCCGGTCCCTGCAGGAGCTGTTGGTTGAGCGATGTTCCTTGAAAGCTTGCTCCACAATCAAAAACGACACGCAGTTTTTGCTTAACTGGATGTCTAACTCCGTGATGAGGCAGATACCATGTTCGTCCCTCATTTGGCTGACGTTCAACGCTATCCAGCTTCACTGCGTAGCCTTTCTTGAGAATGTCATCCATAAATGCAACGTATTCTGCGTGAAACTTGACATCTCTGGAGAATCTTTTCCGTAAGTTCAGCGCACGTTGCTCTGCGACTGATCTGTTGTTTGGCATATACAATGACTTGTTCTTCACCGGCAGGCAAACACTATAATGACCATCCACAAGTTTTGAGGACCGAGACACCATGTCAATAAACTGGTGATCATCTTTGGACATTTCAATGTCTTCATTTTGTCCAGCATCAGGAAAGTCCTGCTTGAACTGCAGTTGCCAGAGCTCTTCTAGTTTGGCTACTGAGATACGATTGGTGGTGACTCCTGTCAATGTGTTTGTCTCCCTCATATCGCTTTCACCTCTGAGTGGCCCATTTACTGTCCATCCTAATATTGTTCTCACGGCGTATGGGCCGTCATCCACGCTGTTAACCACCTGCAGTGGCTCCATCGCCTTGGGAACATTTGCTCCTATGAGTAATCCAACCTCTGCTTGGATAGTGGGGAGTTTCACCTCCTTTAAATGAGGCCAACTGTCAACATCCTCTTGACGGGGAATATTGTCTTTGGTTACAGGTATGTTTTTCTGTGAAAACACCTCTGAAAGTTCAATAAAGTGGTTGCCATCCAAGCTACTGATTTCCAGTCCATTCACAATGCAAGTGTTAACAATAGATTCATTCCCCATTGTTTGCAACAAAATGCTTGTATTGCGTCCATTCATACTCAGTTGGTTTATTAATGACTCCGTAGCAAAAGTAGCTGAGCTGCCTGGTTACAAAAAAGCGTACGTTGTCACTGCCTTGGTTCCCTTTTGTGCCTTGACACACACTGGAATGATCGAAAGAGCACAGTTTTCCTTACCGGCCCCGATGACAGCAAAAGTTTCCTTCATGTGTACAAGAGCACTTGAAACAGACTGCGGTACACAACGCTCACTTGTTGTTTCTTCTCGCAAGCCTTTAGTGTTCATGTGCAACAGTGTGGGATGCAGTCGAGAGCATTCTTGACATTGAGCTTTCTCTTTACAGCTGCTGCTCATGTGACCATGTTTCAAGCATGCAAAACACAGACCTTTGCTTCGCAAGAAATCAATTTTTTCTTTGTGTGGCTTGCACTTGAGTTTTCTGCAGACTGCGAGACTGTGTTGCTCTCCCTTGCAATAAACACAGGGCTTGCTGTTTGCGTCCACTGAGACAGTCTGTGTTTTTGGCATTGGTTGTTGGTCATGTTCAATCTTGAATTTGTTTTCAGTTTGGGAGGAGACAATGGCTGCTGTGAATACTTTCTTTGGTCTGAATGTCTCTGCGTATTGTAGGTTTGGTTTCTGTTGTACTGGTTGTTTTGGCCTGGTGGTGGTTTCTTGTATGTTTCCATAGAGTGGGTTTAGTATATATCTGACTTGCTTGTTGACAAATTCGACAAAATCCTTGAACTTCACCCTTTTCTTTGTTTTTTCTTGTAGGTCGCATGCAGATTTTCTCCAAGCTTCTTTGAGTTTGTATGGCAGCTTGTTAGCCAGTGCCTTTATGTTAGCTGTGTTGTCCAAGTCTTCCATGTAGCTTATATCAGTCATTGTGTTGCAGCAGCCTGTAAGAAACAATGCAAACGACTGCAGTGCAACGCCATCTTCTGCCCTAATTGTCTGCCAATCCAAAGCCTCCTTTATGTAAGCTTCTGCTATCTTGTAATCATCACCAAAAAACTCCTTTAGCATTTCTTTCGCTTTAGCATAACCTGCTGAGGGTTCCATGTGAATGCAGCTTTTTACCAACTCATGTGGTTGTCCACTTGTGTACTGCAACAAAAACTGTAGGCGATCACAACTGTCACCAGTGCGGCCTTCAACTCCATGTTCAATAGATCTGATGAAGGATTTATACTCAAGCGGGTCACCCTTGAATGTTAAAATGGTGAGCTCAGGGAGCAATGTGGCTTTGTGATTCTTCACGAGGTACTCCGTGACGTCAACTTGCTGAGAGATAGCCTTGCATAAACTATCAAGCACTGGTCCATCATTAAGGTCCATGTTCGATGCAGACGGGACTATTTGTGGCCTTGCTAGCTGAACCTTGTTTTCAAGCTTGGGTGTAGGCGAGGTGTGCGGTGTTGGTGGTTGGTAGGTGATGTTCACCTTTGTTTCAGCGATCTGTTCATTAGTTTCTATATTGCTTTCGCCTGCTTGTGTACATTCATATTTTTGCAAAACTTCCATCTTTGCATCTGACTCTGCAAGAGCAGTCTGCATTGCATGCATCTCCTTTCTAGCCTTTATTGCAGCTTCTATTCTCTTTTGCTCAGCATCAAACTCCGCCTCTCGCCGCTTTTCTTCTGCTTGCAGCTGAGCTTCTCTGCATCTCTTTTCTGCATGCCAATCTGCTTCTTTCTTTTCTATGGCTAACTTCTCTCTTAAAGCTGCCGCCTTTGCCTTTAATGAAGCACGCTCCATTTCTGCCTTTATTCTGACTGAAGATGATGATGACACACTTCCACATTGTGAACTGGTTCTACTTGAGCGTTTCATGGTGGTTTTTGATGATGTAGACCTACTATCTGTAGGCATTACGCGCTTATCACACTCTTCAGCCTGCTCCGAGCGTTTCATGACCTCTTTCATCCATTCCTCACATTTCCAGAAGAAATCATTTATTGACATTTATTTTTAAGATCAAACCAATTCCTTTGATCATCCAAGAATTCTTCATCAGACATAAATCTTCTCAAAACTGAATTTAAGTCGGCAAATTCTTGTTGCAAACCACTGAAGTCCACACGCAATTTATTTTTAACGATGTCACCATTTGCATCATCTTCCATTAATTGCTCAATCTGCTTTACCATGCTCGTTAGCTGGGATAGCTTATACCTGCGTGCATGAAGTTGTCTGGACTTGTGTTCTTCCACAGCTTTCTCAGTCATTTTTACCATCCGTTTTTCACTGTCTTGTTCATCCATAACGAGCGAATGTTTACACACTTTATTAGTGCAAATATCAAAATCGTAGGTCACTAGGGTGAGCTTAACACACACACACTGCGTTCCACTTCGTCGTTCAGCCGAACGGCGTCCTTTTATTTATTTATTTTTCCCTCACGGCGGCGCGCGCACCCGCGAACACAGTCCTCTCAGTTTCGATTAACGATCCAAAGCAGAGCAAGGAAAGCTACGACTTACAGTTTCACCGTGAAAGTTTCCTCCTTCCGTCTTTTATCTCGAGTCAGGCAATTCCAAAGTCCAATAATCCGTGCAGAGCAAGTTTTTTGACTAATATGTAGATTTCCACTGAATGAAGCCTTAGCTTGACGCTTTATCCACTCCCTTCTTCCACACGCACTTCAATAAATCCACAGGACAACTCGTGAAAAATATATCCGTTTACTTGGTAAAACATCGGCACAGGAATATTACAAGAAATAAAAATGATTGATTAGGAAGAATGAAAGGTAAAGTAAAGGTCAAAAAACTGTGTGGCTCCACTCTCTGCTTGCCCGACTGTTCACACAGACCAACTAACTTCAATAACTCTTGCTCACTAACTCTCGCACACTAACACTCATCATTAACTCTCGCGAGAGTATTCCCAGCACTTAAAGATGCATGCAGTTAAAGATAAAAATGCAATAACGATCCTATATTTCCAAATATAACCAATGCAAAATAATACACTCTAAATTATCAACACACATTTTAGATAATTACACAATTAACTCCTTGCATTACTGTAAATATTAACTGCATCGAACTGTAAATATGCCCTATAAAATATGTCAATTTTCTCCACATAAAATGAATCATGCAAATTATTGTTTAACATATAAATTAAATTATTTATCAATTAACTGCATTTAGGCTCCTACACCCTGTGTATGGCCCTGAAATGCAAGAATACTAGTAAGTCTATGTTCTATTCTATTAATTCTATTCTATATTATATAGTCTTGCATATTCAATACTAATATAATATGCAAGTAATATAATAAAATAATAATATGCAAGACTAGTCTTACATGTCACTGTTTATAACACAGAGCGTTCATCCTTTGCTGGGACGCTTAAAAAAAATATTGGGGTCATAAATTAAGAGTATACCCACTTCTCCAGGCACCACTACATCACTGGGTTCAGGGCTAAAGTACTACCACATCTGGGCCAGTCTGACCATATATCCCTGCTTTTAATTCCGGCATACACCTCACGCAGGAAAAGTGCTCTTACCACATCAAAAACTATTAAAATATGGCCTGAAGGTGCCTCTCATCAGCTGCAGGACTGTTTTGCAAGAACAAACTGGGACATTTTCGAGCATCAGGACCTGGAGGAATACACAGCAACTGTACTGGGCTATATCAAACACTGCATGGACACTGTCACTGTGGACAAGTGTATCCGGGTATATCCCAATCAGAAACCCTGGATGACGAAAGAGGTTAGGTGCCTGCTCAGGGACAGAAACACTGCTTTCAAGTCTGGTGATGGGATACAATATAGCACTGCCAGAGCCAATCTGAAAAAGGCATCAGGAAGGCCAAGGCTGCTTATAAACGGAGGATTGAGGACTACTTCAACACTAACAACACAAGGCAGGGGTGGCAGGGGGTCCAGCACATCACCAGCTACAAAACCGGAAACTGCTCAGTCGCAGTCGGAGATGCTTCGCTGGCGAAGGAGTTGAACCACTTCTTTGCCCGCTTAGAGGTGGAGAAACTGGAAACAACCACATTACACCCACCAGTTCAAAGCAGCCACGTCTTCACTGTGGAGGAGCAGGAGGTGAGGCGCACACTGAGGGCGGTGAATTTAAGGAAAGCGGCGGGACCCGATGCCATCGCGGGAAAGGTGCTGAAGGACTGTGCATTAGATCCTGTCTAGGATCTTTATCTCTAAAATAGCTTAGAAAGGCTATCAGGCTTCTAAGGGTGGTCCCCTCCAGGGTAGGGACGGTTTTGAGAAATCGTTTCTCCTCTGCACCCTCTGGGGTGCGACTCTCTGAGGAGGGTCGCAGCGCTGCCAGTTCGGTTGTTCCCTGCCGGTTCTCCATTCAGGGCACCGAGGCATCCGGCATGGCTACCGGACCCTGATCAAAACCATCTGGCTCCCGACAACGTTTAGGCATTTTGAAATCAGATCTTTTTATTTTATTTTTTTAAATCACATTTAGTCACACCTTAAAAACTATGGATAATAAACCCTGTGTCCATACAGTGAAAAAGATACCTAACCAACAACTATACATACATAACCAACAACGAACGATACAGTCATGCTAAAATCACACCCAGTGTGTGACAAATGTTGATGAAGAAAAGAAAAAAAAACATAGTATGCAAAAAAAATATATATATAAAACGTTCACAACTCACCCAAGTTTATTTTTAAGCATGAGCACAAGTTGCTTTAACAATTCTATAGTCAGGCTTTGAGGCTTTCAGGCTTTCAGTGCCACTATGCAACCGTTGCGCTGCTATGCCTTGTTTAATCCAAATATACCCTGTTGTTGTTGTGCTGACTCATAAGCATCTAAACGTCTCTCAATGGCATTAAGGCCTTTGTCAAAACGTACCTCGAAGGCATTCAATGCGGTCTTGACAGAGTCCTGTATCAGTCCGGCTATGTGTTGATTGTCTATATTGCGTTGTGATTCCCGTCTGTAAGCCTCCTGATTTGAAGGCAGCTGTTCAGGGTCGGATTCTTCCACGGCCACCACACGTTCGCTGGATGGAACAGACTGCGGTGTTTCTTTAGGGATGTTTGTAAATACACAGTCATCCCACGATTGTATCAGACCATCACTCCAGCTCTGAACATCATTTATATCGGGAACTGCATTGTCAACTACGACCACCTCTGTTCAGAAGAAGAAATGGTGAAAACAAAAAAAGTTAGTACAGATGTGTGTTAATATTATAATAATAATAGTACTATTATTAATTATTATATTTTTTAAGACGAAAAAATAAAATAAAAATCAGACTGGTACTATTGTAACATTAAAAGCAATACGCAGTGTCAAAGTCTATATATATATAACAGATATATAAACAGACAATTAAATAAGACCAGGCTAACAACGATTATGGAACGGACCCTGTAATACTAGTGCACCCCTATAGAGGGCGCAACAGGCTAAAAATCAACATGTCTACACTTTTTTACACACAGTTCTCCATTGGTGTCAGCTAACATTATTATAAACACCTACTCTAAGAGATATGCAGGTTTGTGTTTTTTCAACAATTAATGCAAATGTATGATAACAACAGTTCTAAACTAACGTATTGGCACATTATACATCCACAAACACATTCGACCTCTCACTATTACATCCAAATAAAAATATTTATCTTTCTGATTTAGTGGAACAGAAAACAATCCAACAGCTTTTGTTCGTTACTTACTTTTAACAGCTGATCGTCTTGGCTTTTTCGGGACAGATGCAGAGACGCGGGAAGCCATTTTCAACAGGGGGTGCTGGGTGGCGGGTGGCGGGGTCGATCTTTATAGTTAAAATCAGAAAACAAATACACACACACAAAAAAAAGTCTAGTAGGCCTATCTAGATATGTTGCCGCTTGCATATAAACTAAAATGTCATTTATAACCAATGTATAAATGTATGTGATATTATATATTATTAGCAATACATATGCATAATCAAAATGTCTAAAAACAAGGAGGTCGAAACCAGGATCGGTTTTCTAGATGGCAATGTATGTTTATTTTAAAACAACCACAAGTAATTGTGTTCATAAACCGCGTAACGGCCAAAAAAAGGCCTAAGTGCCACAAAGTAACAGACTATGCAAAATCAGTTTTATCCGACAGTAATATGTGATTCTAAATTAATTAAAATGCTAAAAAGTTACAGACTATTCGTTTCTTTATAATAGGCATGCTAATCACATTCATATAGGCAACCATCTGACTCGAGCCTGCACGGCGGCAGGAAAAAGACGCAGAGATGTAAGACACCGTGTCTCTACCTTACGATGATTTCGGAACACCAAAAGTAGATTTGCGCTCTGGAGTTCGGCTGATAAACTCTGCCATGAGACCCTGAATATCCAGATCATCCAAAATGTTTTTGTGGATGTGAAGCAGTGCCATGTGAGAAAGTCTATTCTGAGAGATAGTGCTACGGAGCCAGGTTTTCAGGCGGCGAAGAGCTGAGAAAGACCTTTCGGAGCCAGCAGTAGACACTGGTAAACAAAGGCACAAGTGGATCAGCCGTTCCACCTCGGTGAAAAGTCCTCTTGTTTGTGGATGTAGAGCTGATACAAAGCGAGCAAGTTCTTGGACTGAGTGGAATGCATGTTGTTTGGTGAGGCCACCCAGCATCCTCAGTTGCAGGCCTAGGGACGCAATGTCCATCTGTGGAAGCTGAAGGTTACTCAAGTCATCATCTGAAACAAGGCCCTTTGCAGAATCCAGCAGCACTCTCTCCCTCTTTGCAGCTGTTGACAAGCCAGCTTGATCGAATCTGCGCTCCATTTCCAAATTCATTAAATCCACGGCTTCAAAAAAGTCCCGTCGCCACTTTAATTCACCACTGTCTGCTAAATCCTCCAGCACCGTGGTGTCCCGAAAACGATTTGGTGTTCTGCTGACCCTGGAATCTTTTGGCCACTTCAGGCTGAGAGCTGATGCAGACGCTTTTGCTTTCAACAAAATAGTGTCCACAACTCCTTCTCCCCTCAGTGCATCTATAATAATAATAAAAATACATGTTATTATTTACGTTTAACCCTCTGAGGTCGCCGGCGCGTTTTGCTGGATTTTCTTCACATTGTAGCACAATAAACTTAAATTACTTCGTCATTTATGCTCATACAGAAAGAAGAAATAATTATGAAAAAAGAATCTGTGATATTTCTACTTTTTTATGTGTCCACTTACAATCAAATCAAAACATTGTGCTTTTGTTAAATAAAGAAAATAAACAGGGTGTGCTTTCTTCCTCCCCGTCTGAACTTTTTTTTTTACCACGCCAACGCACGTAAAATTAGATTTTTAATTTGACCACACCAACGCACGCAAAAGACATTGACATGCAAATCGTCCACAAAAAAAAAGCAATTATAGGTAACAAAAGCAAAGAATAAAGCTTACCTATGCGCTCTTTGAGAACTTTAATGCACTCAAGTGCACCAGAAACGCTTGCATCAGCCTTCTGCAAACTTCTTGCCACAGCCTCACAAGGTCCAAACATAGCCTCACAGCACAACAGCCCGAAGACAGTTCTGCCCTTCATAGCTTGCTTGAGAAGTCCTGATATTTTCGACCTTGTCTCCCCACGAACACTCCGGTCCTTTTCGAGAGCTTGTAGGGTCTCCAACAGCGGCCCATATCCTTGCAGGAGTCTGGATATCGCCTTGGTCCTTACGCACCATCTTGTCGGACACAGAGCTGCGACATTGGACACGGGTTCTCCGTCGGGGAAAAGAGACTGGTACAAACTCTTGCGTTTTGCTGACTCTCGGATGAGGTTGGAGGTGTTCTGTACAAAGTTAAATACGTCTGCGACGAGAGCCACATCCCGAGCCACCTCTTGCAAAGCAAGATCCAACGAGTGATTGCAACAATGGACAAACAAGGAGCCAGGGCAGACTTCTGCAAGACGCGCACGTACGCCGGTGAAACGTCCAGACATATTACTTGCCCCGTCAAAACAGTAGCCTTGAAGCTTTTCAATCGGCAGGTGCAAGCGCAAAAATATGTCAGTGATGCACCTGAATAGAGTGTCTGCTTTCGAATCTGGTGCGCTGTAAAATCCCCAAAACACACTCTGTTGACACAAATCAGCATCCACATAATGCACATGGCAGGAAAACTGCTCGGATGAGCTAATGTCTGTAGTGCCATCAGCCGTCAGTCCAAAGTAATGAGAAACCATTGCCCCAGAAACCAACCTTCGCTGCACAGCATGTGCAAGCAGTTCGATCATCTCGTTTTGGATCGTATCTGACAGCCAGTTATCCCTGCGGAGCATCCACTGGCGAGCTGCGGGAAGCGACTCGGTGCGGTCAATCATCATCCGCCAGAAATGTCCTTCACGGTGATCGCGGCCTCGGAGAGGTAAGCCCTGTCGGACCAAATAGCGTACTGACTTGAAGGCATCTTGGAGAAGTCAAGTCAAGTCAAGTCACCTTTATTTATATAGCGCTTTTTACAATACAAATTGTTTCAAAGCAGCTTTACAGAGATAACAGGAAAACAATGTTGTAATAGTATTGTTAAATTCAAAATTAAATGTTAAATGTCCCCAACTAAGCAAGCCAAAAGCCAATGGCGACAAAAGCGAAGAGAGGCGAAAAAGGCAACAGTGGCAAGGAACCAAAACTCCATCAGGGACAGAATGGAGAAAAAAACCTTGGGAGAACCCAGGCTCAGTCAGGGGGCCAGTCCTCCTTTGGCCAACGAACGAACAGTGTATGATTATGAGTTAGGCAGCATAATGTCAGGAGTCAGATGTGATCAGAACTTTCACGATATTTATCCAGTTCATCTGGTTGGGTTGGGTCATCTGGCCGGTGAGGAGATGAGTGTGTTGAGGTGTTCATGGGCCTTCACAGTGTTGATGGGGCCGGCTCATCAGGGATGCGTTGTCGTCGTGTCCATGTGATGGTCCTTCCTCAGATCTGGATATGGCCTGGATCCGGCGGTTCGCGGTAAACCTCGGGATAAACAGAGAGACTAATATTAGCGTAGACGCCATCCTTCTTATGATGTACAAAGTACATCAGGAATTATGGGAAGTGTTCCCGGTTCCGGCTGATCTAAACTATGCAGCCTAACATTGAATTATAGAAATCTATAATGTGTTATGTGTATGCTAAGCCAAAGAGATGTGTTTTTAGTCTAGATTTAAACTGACAGACTGTATCTGCTTCCCGGACTGTGTTAGGAAGATTGTTCCAAAGTTTTGGTGCTAAATAGGAAAAGGATCTACCGCCAGCAGTCGATTTTGATATTCTAGGTATTATCAACTGGCCAGAATTTTGAGATCGCAATAGACGTGAAGGACTATAATGCGTTAAGAGCTCGCTCAAGTACTGGGGAGCTAAACCATTTAGTGCTTTGTAAGTAATCAGCAATATTTTAAAATGTATACGAGAACAGCTCTGCCAGCTCTGAGAACAGCTCTGCCAGTATTCTGCTCCTTCGCAACCGCGTCTGAGAGCAGGGCACTGATCGGTGTACTATTTAGCGCAGCGATTTTGTTCACAGCTTCAAGGTGGAATAATGACTTTTCGTGATCTCTGAATTTTTCTGTGGCTTTACGCCAATTAGAAAATCCCCCTCTGATGAATACGGCGTCAGCTCTGTAAAAGTCATGTACCAACTTTTTGGCTAACACAGAGCAACAAATAAAACACAGTGCTTTGTCAGTGTCATTAACATAATGGAGCCATTTCCATCTTTCAAACCAAGCTGAATTAAACGATCTTGAAAAACCTTCAGTCCCAAAACGCTTGGTGGGGAAGTCGAAATTCCTTGGCTGAAATGGCTCAGATGGTAAAGGTGATGTCCCTGCTGCAGCAGTCTCACTCTTGTCGGGGGCAGACTGAGAATTTTTTGAATATGAAGTGCTAGCATTAGTGTCACCAGCAGCCTGGTCGTATTGGCTAGCACCGGGAACAAAACAGAAGCTAGCTTGTCCTGCTCCGGTGTAGGGGCTGTAACGTTACCTCTGGATGAGGAGTCAGTTGGAGAATTCTCGCTAGTCCTTGGCCTCTGGTTTTTGGGGTTGGATTGAAAAAAATCCAAAATTCTCTTTTGTGACATTGCTAACTAATTATATTGGTATAGACTAACGTAATATCACTAGCAGTTTTTTAGACTAGGTATTTTTTGTTTGTTTTTTGTGTTGCGTAGGCTGAATCGTAATCGCGTGATTCGCGTCAAGACACCTGTTTGGCTAATACTACACACTTTAGATAAATTAAATACTTTTTAATTAAATAATTACTAAAAATATCCCTCTCTTCATCCCACACCCCAAACATAACATGCAAAATGTTGTGGAACAGAAACAATAACCAAAGATATATTTATAAGATATCATTTTATTGTCATCACAGTTTGCCAACAGGGGGTGCTGCAGCACCTGCAGCACCCCTACTTCCCGCGTCCATGGACAGATGTCTGTGGCACGTCTCTCGAAGACCCATCAGCAGAAGCTTTTGCGTCCGCATGGAACACCACAGCAGCTTTACGTTTCAGCCTATTTTTCGGTTTTGCAACTATTCCCTTCAAACCACCCTTATCCGGATCATTCGCACATTCAGACGCACCAACCTTGCTCACAACGTTTGATAAACCTTCTGGAAATACATATGTTAAAGTTTTCAAATAAATTCAACAAACCATAGCAGCATATAATAATGTTTGATAAAGCCGAATTACAAAGCACTTACCGAGGGGCGTAGCGGGCGCGCTGTCTCGCGGAGGTGCATGTACTAACGCGGTGATAGTTCCCCGTTTCGGCCCTGGTAAAAACAAAAACACAAAGAAGATAAGATATTTTTACACATCCACAACACCGTTTAAGCACGGGTGTAACAACATTTCACATTACCGGTCACAAGCGCGTCAGTGTTCCCTAGTAAAGATGCACCAACGTTGAGCGAAGCTCTTTTATCTTTCTAATAAAAGATAATGAATTTCAAACCTGAACCAAACATTGTTTTATTCAAAGATCAGTCTGACACACACACAAAAAAAACATTAAAATCATGAACTCAAATGTCATTGTTCATTGCCGATGTATTGCCGAATTATTTTTTTTCACAGTGCTGCGACAAATCAATCACTCCTTTAGCCTACGACTGGCTGCCTGCACATTCACTGAGCTCGCGGCTGCTGAAACTTGCGCTCTCTTCATTTTTTTGCTTTTTCGCAGCGGGTTGGGATTCCGGACCGGTACACCAGCCATCTCATCGAAACGAATGACTGAAAGCTTATCAGTGCATATCTGAATTCGCGCCTATGGTATCTTTGTAGAACTTAAAAAAAAATATATATAAAAAAAGATGCTGCAGCCAAAACGAGCAGCCGGCGTTTTAAAAAAAATGTTTTAAACGGACAGTTTTTAACTCCACGGACAGTTCCCTATCAAGGGAACTCCCACTGCGTTTTCACGCTATGGGAACACCCCTGTGTGATTGCGTCGTGAAGCACGTGTATAATAAATCCAATGGAAGAGCAAGACGTCATAGGCGGGTGACGTCATAGACCAGGAAACTATAAAGCACCCCTAAGAACAGACCACATCAGCTTCTGTGCCTTCAGCAAGCGATCTGTGTATTCTGTCCTTGTCATATTTATTGTTGTCTGTCAAGTTGCAATATATATATAGCTATATTATGACAAAAGGGAGCAAGCAAGCTTTGTGTTGTTCCCTGTCCACGTTATATCACGGGTGGGGACGTACATCAGCTTTTGGTTTCTGTTTGGGAGTGGAGCATGCCAACAGTCAGTTCTCGAGGGGGCTGACTGTGAGCATTGCGAAAGGCTGTCCGTGAGGACGCTCCGCTCCCGCCGGGCGTTCTTCGAGGAGGACGGTTCGGTTCGCGGGTCCCGCTGTTGCCGAGGCTCGGCGGCGACTCGCATCGTGGGGTTCGCAAACGGATCTGACAGCGTGGGTTGGGACGGGCGCCGCCCTATCTCAGCTTTCACCTGTCAGATCCAGTGTGCAATCGCAATTTTCCAGTTCCTGGAATTGGTATCGTTTGTGTTTTGTTAAGAAAAAGAGAACAAAACAAATAAAAATATGAATGAAAAGGCAGATGTGAGTTTTCAATAAATAAATTAGTCAGCTCATAACACTGTCGAATAAAGAGGAGCTTTTAAAAGGAGGTTTTATTTAGTGTTGTTGCTAGTTAAACATTTACTGTCCAGCTGAACATTATGAGAGTGAAAATAAAGAGTTTGTCAGATGAAATGTATCCAAAAACTCTGTATCTCAGCCTCCTCGTCGGGGACTGCTGTTTTTTCCCTATATCTCCACACTGAGGTGTCGAGATCGTGGAATAAACCCGTTTCTATTTTTATATGTTAATCCCCAAACGTCTAACTACAGTAATGTTATGGGTATAAGTATCATGGTATGACAGTGCCTCGTGTTAAAGAGACGCTTGCGAGCTTTCTCTCTCCCGAGTCGGCGTCATCATTAACCCCGACGTTACCCTACCAGCCATCTTAAATAATAAATAATTATTATTAGGCAGCGCTGGTGAGTAAAGTATATAAGGACATGGATGAATGTGAGGATGTCAGCACTGACGCTATTTGAGAATTGCGTCACGCAAAAAAACCCCAAAAAAAACCAAAACAGATAAACTGTATCGGGGAGGGACGGTTTCGAGAAATCGAAAGGAGTGATATATATAGAATATATCAGTAGCTATATATATATATATATATATATATATTTTTTTTTTTCTGATATAAAAATAAGAAAAATAAATATAAAAATATGTCTGTTCCTCTGGACCCTCCGCTTTCAAAAAACGAAGAAATAAACCATTTAGCGGCATTCCAGAGGTTTCTTTCTCACCGATCTAATGTTCCTGAGACTACTGGGCGGGAGCAGTCTCGGCCTACTAAGCTCCTCGGAGCACAGAGTGCAGCAAAACAGAGCGTCGCCATTTGGGCTCCTCCACAATCGACGGGGACCTGGGTGGCGGTCGCAGTCTAGCCAGTTAGAGATATGCAAGATCTGAGGACTGTTTTCTCTCTAAAATAGCTTAGAAAGGCTATCAGGCTTCTAAGGGTGGTCCCCTTCAGGGTAGGGACGGTTTTGAGAAATCGTTTCTCCTCTGCACCCTCTGGGGTGCGACTCTCTGAGGAGGGTCGCAGCGCTGCCAGTTCGGTTGTTCCCTGCCGGTTCTCCATTCAGGGCACCGAGGCATCAGCGTCCCCATACGATCAAGCCCGGATTATCCAATGGGCATTATGGGCACGGGCCCAGGGGCCCATGCGCACTTGGGGCCTGTCACGTAAACCTGTTACGATCTGTGATTGGGCATACATATCTACGTATAGGTACGTAGGGACTGAAAGTAAACAATGCAGATTCACGTGTGTTAGGTTACGACATGTTGGAATAAAGTCGAGCAAAAGACAATCTTCTGTCTCCTCGTAAATATATATATTATACGAAGATAGTGATACTTCACATGGTGTCAGAAGTTAACTGAAACGGCACGCTGACTCGGAGATTAGTTTTCACTGGAGGAAACCGCCCAGAATGGCAAAGTTTTCGGCGCCGGAGCAGCTTAACTTCGCTAAACCGGAGGATTGGCCCGATTGGAAACAACGCTTCTCCAGGTACCGAATAGCAACGAAGCTTAACAAAGAGCCAGCCGATGTCCAGGTCAGCGCATTGATTTATTCTATGGGCCCGGAGGCAGAACAAGTGTACAAATCATTCGTCTTAGAGGATGACGAGGAAGAGGATTTTGACTATGTGCTGAGGCTGTTTGACGAGCACTTTGTGCCGAAAAGGAACGTGATTTTCGAGAGAGCACGTTTCCACTCGCGAACGCAAGAGGCGGGTGAGTCCGTTGAGCAGTACATAAGGCACCTGTATGAACTCGCAGCTCACTGTGACTTTCATGAGAAGGAAGAGGAAATAAGAGATAGACTGGTCATAGGGATTAAAGACAAAGATCTTTCATTGAAATTACAAATGACAAGTGACCTCACTCTGAAAAAGGCAGTCGACATGGCCAGACACTCTGAGCTAGTGAAGCAACAGAACAGCGAGGCTGGCGCATCAGGGCACGTTGATGAAGTAAAATCAAAGCCTAATAAAAGTAAGTGGAAAAAAACACAGTTTGAGGCAACAGGAGGAAGAAAAGAAAATGAACGGCACAACTGTGGAAGATGTGGGCGCAGACATGCAAGAGACAAATGCCCAGCTAAAGACAGAGAATGTAATAAATGCCACAAAATTGGTCACTTTGCAAACAAATGCAAAACCAGAATGGTACAGGAAGTGACTGAAGAAGTTGACAGCTTATTCTTAGGCTCAATAGATGAGACTACAACCAAGAATAAGGCTACAGTGGATGAAGTAATCACTGATACAGAGCCACCATGGCGCACAACTCTAGTGATATGCCATACTCCAGTTAGCTTCAAGATAGATTCTGGTGCTGACACAACGATAATAAATGAGGCTACATATAGCCGCCTCCGTGTTAAGCCAAAACTTAGTCCAGTTACCTCTAAACTGGAAAGTCCAGGAGGAAAAGTGGTGCATTTGGGGCAATTCCTAGCTAAAACACAAGAAGTAAAAGGGAGAAAAATAACAGACTGTTACTTTAGGGTAATAGTGGCAAAGTCTACATGTGATAACCTACTGAGCAGATCTGTCGGTGTTCGCCTGGGTCTGATACAACACATCGAAGAAATCAGTGTGTTTGGGGAGTTAGGACTGTTTAAAGGAGACCCCATAAAAATAGTCCTAAAAGAAAACGCTAAGCCATACAGCGTCGCAGCCCCTCGCCGGATACCCATTCCGCTGCTACCTAAAGTAGAAGAGGAGCTGAAGCGAATGGAAGAAAATGGCATAATAGAGCGCGTGACGGAGCCCACAGAATGGGTAGCGCCTATGGTGCCTGTGATTAAGCCGACTGGAAAAGTAAGAATCTGTGTAGGTCTTACTAAACTGAATGAGAACGTGAAAAGGGAAAAGTTCATCTTGCCGACCACAGACAGCATCTTGCACAAACTGGCGGGAAGTAAGGTGTACACAACTCTGGATGCTGCCAGTGGATTTTGGCAGATGGCCCTAGATGAAGAAAGTTCAAAGTTAACTACCTTCATAACACCAAATGGTCGCTACTGCTTTAAACGGCTCCCATTTGGAATAACATCGGCACCAGAGATATTCCAAAGGAGGATGCAAGAACTGCTGCAGGATCACGAGGGCACGGTAGTTTACATGGACGACATATTAGTGTTCGGAGCCACTCTGGAAGAGCACGACCGCCGCCTGAAAAAGGTGATGGAGACAATCCGCGCATCTGGCCTAAAACTCAACCGCCAGAAGTGTAAGTTCAGACAGGCTTCCCTTCACTTCCTGGGCCAGGTTATCAGTCAGGAGGGTGTGACTCCAAGCCCAGAAAGAGTGTCTGCCATCACCGCCTTAGAGACACCTACAAATGTAAGTGAGTTAAAAAGGGTACTTGGTATGGTGAATTATGTTGGCAGATACATACCCAACTTGTCACAAATCCTTCATCCCCTCAACGAGCTGTTGAAAAATACAGTAGCATGGGTGTGGGACTCGCAGCAAGAGGCAGCCTTCAAGAAGGTAAAGACACTGATATCCTCTGCACCTGTTCTTCAGTACTTTGATCCAAAACTGCCCACTGTAGTAGGTGCTGACGCGTCCAGTTATGGATTAGGAGGAGTACTGCTGCAAAATCATGGAGGCACACTCAAACCAGTAGCCTACTGCTCTCGTACACTAAATGAAGCGGAAAAAAAGTACGCACAGATAGAAAAGGAGTGTCTTGCTAGTGTATGGGCTTCAGAAAAGTTCTATCTATATCTGTGTGGTCTGGAAAGCTACAAATTACTTACCGACCATAAACCACTGGTGACACTCATCAACCACAGAGACCTAGACAAAACTCCACTGAGGTGTCAACGACTTCTGATCCGCCTAATGAAGTTCAACCCTGTCGCTGAGTACATCCCAGGTAAGAACCTGATAGTACCTGACGTGCTGTCAAGGCACCCGGAGTCAAAAGTGGATGACACAAAACTGAGCGAGGACATCCAGGCATACGTGGACGCCATCGAAGAGCTGGAAAGGCCTAAAACAGTGCTGGAGCGCATAAAGGCAGAGACAGAGAAGGATGAAACCCTGCAGAAGGTCAGACTATACATTAAGTCTGGCTGGCCGCGATATCAAAGGGACGTCGTCACACCAGCTTTAGACTATTTCATAGAGAGAAGTAGTCTTAGTGAGCATAATGGACTGGTAAAGAAGGGACACCAAATAGTGATTCCACAAACAATGAGAACTGAGATGCTGGAGAGGATCCACCATGGGCATCAAGGCTTAAACAAATCCAGGGAGAGATACAAAGATGCCATCTGGTGGCCAAAGATTAGCCATGCGGTAAAGGAGAAAGTCTCCTCATGCCCACACTGTAATGAGCACAAACCAAGCCAAAACCGGGAACCACTCATCACAACGCCTTTGCCGGAACTCCCTTGGCAAAAACTAGCTGCAGATCTTTGTGAGTTTAAAGGAAAGCACTTCCTGGTTGTTATTGACTATTATTCAAGATGGCTTGAAGTATTGAGTCTCGCCCAGACCACAAGTGAAGCAGTTATTAGTAAGCTGATGAGCATATTCACACGGTTCGGGATACCTGAAGAGCTGATTACGGATAACGGCCCGCAGTTTACCTCACATCGGTTTCAGGTCTTCACATCCAAGTATGACATCCAGCATACTAAATCGAGCCCATACTATCCCCAAGCTAATGGGATGGCGGAGCGAGCTGTCAGGACCGCTAAAAGCATCCTTAGGCAACAAGATCCCCAGCTAGCTCTCCTGATCTACAGGGACACAGCCACGGAGCCGACAAAAGAAAGCCCAGCCAGACTCCTAATGGGAAGGAGACTGCGAACCACAGTCCCCAAGCTCCACCATCAGTTGAGACCAGCATGGCCTAATCTGTCAACAGTCAGGCAGACAGATGCCAAAGCTAAGCAGGCCTACGAATACACCTACAACAGGAGATACACAGCAAAGCCGCTTCCTGCCTTAGGTGTCGGCGACAGAGTGCGACTGAAAACAGACTCAGAAAAGACATGGAGAGGGACCGGGGTAATACAAGCTTCGTGTTCCACTCCACGTTCGTTTGTGGTGAAAACGCCACAAGGAGACACCACCAGACGAAATCGGAGGCATCTGCAGATCGTGAACCAAGAAAGGAACGACACTCCGACACAGTCACCAGAAGTCTCCACCCCACCGGGTAACATGGCATCCGCCACCCGTCCAACCCAAACTGATTCTGAGACTGGTAGCATAACATCGTCACCCAGAGTTTTGAGAACACGCTCTGGACGTGCTGTGAAACCTGCTGTCAAGCTGACATACTAGTCAGAAGAAAAGAGTTAACTAGTAATGGTTACAAATGATTACAGACCAGTTAGGTTAAAAGGAAAAAAAAGAAAGGTCTGAGCAGAATGTTTGTTTGGTTATACTTGCTTGTTCATTTGTATACTGTTAATGTCTACTTAAACAGGAAGTGTGAAAAGAATAATATTGATAAATAGAACAAGAGAAATTATGCTTATTTGATACATGGTTTCTTAAAAAGAAGAATACGGAAAATATTGTGTTGTCATACAAAAGTAATTTCAGAGTATGTTTCTTAGAAACAGTTGTTTTGTTTAATACTATTATGAGACCCCAGACTAAAAGGGGGAGATGTCACGTAAACCTGTTACGATCTGTGATTGGGCATACATATCTACGTATAGGTACGTAGGGACTGAAAGTAAACAATGCAGATTCACGTGTGTTAGGTTACGACATGTTGGAATAAAGTCGAGCAAAAGACAATCTTCTGTCTCCTCGTAAATATATATATTATACGAAGATAGTGATACTTCACAGGGCCCAAGCGAGGGGAAGAAAATGGTTGTTATTATTTTTTTACATTTCCGATAACGGAGCGTATTTGTGCACTAAGTTCCGATCTTTCCAGCAAAAAGACGATCGCTACTAAATAGCTACAGTGGCGTAGGTTGTAGAGCGTGAGGTGCTTGATAGGAGCTTTTGACTTGTTCGACCTGAGTTCGAATCCGCCTTTTGCCGAACTCGCTCTTTTCCCAAAACATATGAGATTTAAAATGTATAGCCTAAGCCTAACATAAAGGTCTCTAGAGTTATATTTTGCCAACGAACTAAAATCGAAACCGTGATATTGCTTTGTGCCTTTATAAAACCGCACAAGACTTTAAGTAGCCAATAGGCATTCTGTTTGTGCTGCGTGATTTAAAGAGAAATGCGTTCTTTGCTTACACAATCAGCTTGGTGATCTGGTGTTTTCTCCAAAATAAAAGCTCAAGTGTTTATTTCTTGCAAGTGAAGAAATTAGGACAAAAGTATTGTAATTGTCCTATACTATAGTGTAATGTAAATATACTTTTGAAATATTCATTTTCATTTATACAGTACATTTATAGGCTATATGGATTTTTCGTCATAGGAATAATTATATAAATCATTATTATTATAATTGTTTGGCATCCTAAAACACCAGTGATAATATAGACTGAGACTCTATACCATAACTAAAAAGATGTTTGAGCCCTCTTTAATTTCTAGGTACAAGTCAATGCTTTTTCTTTGTTCAGTGTGCACAGTTCATGGGTTAAAGCCGGTGGAAGCTCTCAAAGTGCACCAGATTGATGCATTTACCCTTAAAATGTACAAAACTTTCTTGCGGGGGAGCATGCCCCCGAACCCCCCTAGAGGGACAGAGGTCCACCCAACATTTTACAAAATCCTATGGAAAAGAACCATCATTTATTAACTTTACTCCAGCATAGTACAACAAAGTTCCTTTTAAGTCAGTAAAACTATTAATGCCAAATTAAAATGTCCTATATATTAAAAACTAGCCTATATATTTGGCCTGCAAAAGGGGGGTCCTTCAAGACATTGTGCCCAGGGGCCTCTGAATTCTTAATCCGGCCCTGCATACGATCCTCTGAGGAGGGTCGTAGAACGGTCAGTTTGGTTGTTTCCTGCCGGTTCTCCATTCAGGATTTAGGAATGTCTGCACAAGGAGACGGGCGGCTGCTCGAAGATCTCTCCTTTGGAGAAAACTGTTGATTTTATACTCATTAATTTTTAAGGAGCGATACTTACACATTTTTTATTACCTCAGAATGAATTGCATTGTTAGCCCACCCCAAAACTTAAACAAAATAATAATATTAAATGCTGACCAATACTTAATTATATTATTTTTATACTAAAAATGATATAATTTAATAAAACAAGCTAAATGTAATTTGTTTTGTCATATATGAGATAGTTATGCATGCATACACGTGAACATCTCAATTGTCAGTGAAGCAATGAATTAATGCATACAATAATTAAATAATTAAACCCTAACCCTAACGCAGCCCACGACTGTTGTGTGTGAGGAGGAGGGATGTGTGGGAAGAGTGCGTGAAGTTAAGTGAGTGTTCGCACCTGACCACTGATGAGCGTGCAGGAGCTTTGAAACAGTAATTATCGTGAGTTTCAATGGGAGGGGGAGCGATAAAAAGGTGAGCGCAGTGAAGGGAAGAGGAGATAAGCGGTGTGTTGTTGCTAACGCAGAGCTACACTCAAGGTTGGGGGGCGGGTGCCATTCGCATGCTATTTAGGGCTGCCGGCGGCGAAGATAGTTTAGCGGGCCGGGTATAGGAGTGCGTGGGCGGCGCGGCTTCTCAGCAAGGGGTGCTCAATTTCCGCTATAGTTCGGAGGCCTCCCGAGCGCTGGACTGGTGTCTGCCTTTTCCCAAAGCCTAGACCCCGGGGGAGGGTCTCGCATCCTGGGAGAGTTAAGTGTTGAACTTTTTGTATGAGTGTGTGAGTGATTTTAAATCTGGCAGTGTATCCATTTCATGACGGGGTGGGAGGGTTATGATGAACTGAATTCCTATGTAGTAGCCTGAGGGCGTCTTGGGTATGAAGTTGACGTGCATTGTGAGCGTGTGCAGTGTCCTACGGGGGTGATGTGTGTGTGCAATAGCTTTGTCTATTTATTATGGTGTTCTCTGTGGAGCATGCTCCATCGTGGTGTTGCTCGCCCAGGCTGATTAGCATTTGTGTTTGGGACTTCAAAAGCCTGATCCAGTCGGACATGTTGGGTAACTGCCTGAATTATATTAAATAAAGATTATGGTTTCTACCTCTGTGGTGCAGCTTGCTTTGTAGAGTGGATTCCTCTAGCTGTAACAATCTGACAACACAATCTAGGTTTATTACATTATTATAGAGATGTACAGCAGTGCTGCTTATAAACACCAGATTATTTTGTGCGAGTGAGATGAGTTAAGAGCATCTGTTGCATAAATCAACGCAGTAATTGATAGAAAGGCACAGACGAAATACTCTGGAAATTATATGAAATTAAAATTACATACTAAATAATAAAAACAGTTAGCAATAATACCAAATAAAGTAACTAAAGCATACATCCATAGTCCATATTATATTATTATACTTATTTAGATCTCTGAGGATTGATATATCGCTCTACAATAGTAAACATTGATGAGGGTCGGTCGAGTGTCACACGCAGAAAGAGAAGTCAGTCATTGAGCCATTGAGTCCACCAGCAATCAGAACATAACCAGGAAATATATATTACACACTTGAGAGTTTTATATGAATGAAGAGATTTCACTAAACGCTGACCCACAGAATCATCAAGAGAAAGAGTGAAAGATAATCTGTGTATATCCTGCACCGGCGTAAAGTGAAACCGGAAGTGTCTCTCCCTACACTCGCTGACCGGAAACCCAACATGGCGGCCGCAAGCAACTACTAGACCATTACGTTTGTTGCGAATAAACAAAATAAATGTTTGTTGTGGTTTCTGAGACTGCACACTCCACGACCCACCAGTTGAGAAATACTACTCTACTATTTATATATCTGTGATGATGAACCTGTAGGTTATCACCATGTGAACATCAGTTTACAGTGTTGTTGTGTACATTGATTTACTGTTTAATGTTATGATTGTTTTCATATCATTAATCAAAGATAAGCAATATTATTTGTGATTGTTATCTGTTTAGATGTATATGCAAGAACACTGACATTGAATGTTTCCATAGTCAGGAGAGTTAACCAACCCCTACTGTTGGTATGATCCACTAGTGTTTGGTGGGAAAATAGCATATATAAAGGAGTGAGGCTAGTTGAGCCAGGGAGAGATGGGCCAAGTGCCAGAGCTAGTACAGTCAAATGCTGTAAGATGTGAGTCTTCATTGTCAGAGGTTTGTTCCTCGAGGCTGGATTTGATGTCGTGTTTTGCTGCTTTCAGCATGTTTTATTTATGTTTTGTAACGTCTATTTTGAGTATTTTTGATGATTTGTTTATTTATTTTTAACTTGATTTGGAACACGTATGCTGAGACAGCTGTCCTAAATAAATTCACTTAAACTTTAATGATCTCCTGCATGGTACTCAAGTCATTCCATCTCTTCCCGGGCCTATCAGAAAAAAAAATTAAAAAAATGTACGCAACAACTCAGGGAAACGGTATACAACTAGCCCTCTGACAACAAGCCAGGCTGGCTTTCTTACATCAGGCGGCTGTAGTTGAAACCACATCCCGACAATATCATGTCTTCTACATTTAAAATATACACTGTGCACAATGAGGCTAAACATGTCATGGCAACACAAGCAACCCCGAGTGACTGGACAATACCATCAAGAGCCTCAACACTAGTGTTACAGGTTCCAGATTCACTGTACTGATGATCCACAGGTTACAGTAGTAAACGCACAGAAACAGCAGCTGTTGAGAGAGTTCAGCACTAGATGTGTTAATGTTACTTGGGCGCGTGTGAATAAAGGTCACCTCGAGCCTTCACGAATAAAGGCCACCTCGAGGCCCAACCTCTGGCCGACGGTGTATAGGCTGGATATGGCGTGATCATTTTTATTTTGATGTTCGTCCACGTTTCTTCTTTTATGCGTTTACTTGCGGCAAACAAACAAAAGTTGTAGGTTCATAGCGCCACCTACTGTGCTGGGGTTTATTTATAATTAAGAAAAAAAAAGAAAAGAAAAAAAAAGTACAAACTGATTTTTTTCAAAATTTTATTTTTTTATTTTTTTAAATGCTCCATCTGAAAATTAAATTGAAACAGAAACACAAGTGAATAATTTGCACAGCAGAAGATGAATCATAGAAACAGGATGAACATCCTGTCTGACAACAAGAATTCTGTCAAACAGCACCATTACCTCGGATGAACATCCTGTTTCTGAGTATAAAAGACTGCTGAATGAAATTAATATTCTTAATTATAATAACAACCACCTTTATCTTTGACGGGGGGTGGGGGTGCAGGTGCGGGAGCTGCTGCGCCTGCTGCTGCGGGGCCTGCTGCTGCTGCGCCTGCTGCTGCGGGGCCTGCTGCTGCTGCGCCTGCTGCTGCGGGGCCTGCTGCTGCTGCGCCTGCTGCTGCGGGGCCTGCTGCTGCTGGGCCTGCTGCTGCTGCGCCTGCTGCTGCGGGGCCTGCTGCTGCTGCGCCTGCTGCTGCGGGGCCTGCTGCTGCTGGGCCTGCTGCTGCTGCGCCTGCTGCTGCGGGGCCTGCTGCTGCTGCGCCTGCTGCTGCGGGGCCTGCTGCTGCTGCGCCTGCTGCTGCTGCGCCTGCTGCTGCTGCGCCTGCTGCTGCGGCGCCTGCTGCTGCTGCGCCTGCTGCTGCGGGGCCTGCTGCTGCTGCGCCTGCTGCTGCTGCGCCTGCTGCTGCGGGGCCTGCTGCTGCTGCGCCTGCGCCTGGGGCGGGAGCTGCTGCGCCTGCTGCTGCGGGGCCTGCTGGGGTGCGGGGGCTGCTGCTGCGGTGGTGCCTGGGGCGGGGGCTGCTGCGGGAGCTGCTGGGGGGGAGCTGCTGGGGGGTCCGGGTGCTGCGGACATCATAGATCATAGATTGAACAGGTTTCTGTCAAACAGCACCATTACTTTAAATGAGTAAACCCCACAAGATTACAGTATAAACATGAGCCTCGTTTGAAAGGCAAAGGGGGAGGTGTTGCTGTAATTTATAGTAATGTTTTAAAAACCACTAAGAAATCTAGTTTTGAATATAATTATTTTGAAGTGTTGGTGCTTAATGTAATAATATATATAGTGTAAACGATAAATCACGTTTGAGAATTCTGATGGCTACTGTATACAGGCCACCAGGGCACCATAAAGATTTTATCAAAGAATTTGCGGATTGGCTGCAGATAAAGTACTAATTGTTGGTGATTTCAATACACATGTAGATAATGAAAAAGATGCATTGTGATTGGCATTTAAAAGACATTGTAAACTCTATTGGAGTTAGACAACATATGTCAGGACCTACTCATTGTCGTAATCATACTCTAGATCTAATACTATCACATGGAATAGATGTTGATGCCATTGAAACTCTGCAGCAGAGCGATGACATCTCAGATCATTATCTAGTCTTATGTTAATTACATTTAGCCAAGGCTGCAAAGCCGACTCCGTGTTATAAATATGTTAAGACCTATCACTTCTGCCACTAAAGATTGCTTTATTAATAATCTTCCATATCAGTTTCATCATCTCAGCATCCTGGATAGCTTAGAAGAACTCGATATTGCAACAAACTTTTAACTCTCTTTTCCAGCACTTTAGACACAGGTGCTCTGTTGCGCTTAAAGAATATTAAAGAAAACAGTCCAACGTCGTGGTGCAACAAGCACACTCAGGCCCTTAAGAGAAAAATGGAGCGCAACTGGAAGAACAAAACTAGAGGTATTTCGGATTTCATGGAAGGAGAGCTCGATTGCTTACAGAGAGGCTTTAAAAGCTGCTAGATCTGCTTATTTTTCAACCCTATTAGAAGAAAATAAACAATCCTACTGTAGGTATTTATTTGAAACAGTGGCTAAACTAACAAAAAAGAAAGCTTCAAGCCCAGAAGTGTCCAAGAAACACAGCAGTAATGACTTTATGAACTTCTTCACATATAAGATTGATAGTATCAGGGACAAAATTATAACTATGCAACCGTCTACTACAGTAGATGTATGTTAGACCCTATACCGAGCTACCGACCCTATACCTAAGCTACTGAAAGAGATGCTTCCAGAGGTCATAGATCCTCTTCTTAATATCATTAATTCGTCTTTGTCTCTAGGACACGTACCAAAAACCTTTAAGCTGGCTATGATTAAACCGCTTGTTAAAAAACCCAACTTGATCATACAAAATGTGTCAATTACAGGCCGATCTCGAATCTGCCTTTTCTGTCAAAAGCCGCTTTCCGACCGGAGGGATTTTTGCAGTTCCTAGAACCTAACATTCCGTGTATGAAGTATTGGAGAATTAATGTTTCATTATTGACAGATGTTAATATAAGAGAGGAAATAAGGTCAGCAATAATGGAATATTTTGCTTTTGAATGACAATGGAATGGTCTCACCTACTGTTCTATGGGATGCAGGAAAAGCCACAATAAGGGGGAAAATAATATCTATAGGATCACGGTTAAAGAAAGACAGACTTAAAAAACAAGTAGAATTAGAAACTGAAATCAAGAGATTGGAAAATGAACATAAGCGAAGTGGAAACCAAGAAGTATTTAATAAACTTAAAGAGAATAGAACCAAGCTAGATGAGATTCTGACCTATAGGGCAGAGGGGGCCCTTAGGTTTATCGATAGAAAATACTATGAATTGGGAAACAAGGCTAGCAGGTTATCATCATTTCAACTACAGAAAGCACAAGCTAGTCGAACAATTCCTAAAATTAAACAACCTCATTCCAAAGATGTCGAAACTAGTCCAAAAGCAGTAGCAAATACCTTTGCCAAATATTATGAACAATTATATAAGGGTCAACATCAGGAATTGAAAGAAGAAAAAATACATGATTTCTTTAAAAATCTTAAATTAGACAAGCTGACGGCGGACGAAGCCTCTGCGTTAGTAGAGCCAATTAGAGAAAAGGAGGTGAAAGAAACAATTATTAAATTAAAAAAATAATAAAACGCCAGGAATAGACGGGTTTGCAGGAGAATATTATAAAGTGTTTGTTGATGACCTCACTCCAGTATTATGTAAGTTATATAATTATGTGTTAAATTCAGGGAACCCTCCAGAGTCATGGTCTGAGGCTATCATTACAGTCCTGCATAAGGAAGGAAAAGATCCATTGCAGTGTTCTAGTTATCGTCCTATTAGCCTCCTGTGTGTGGATTATAAAATATTAACATCTATTTTAGCAACTAGAGTACAAAAATACATTAGGAAATTAGTAAAACCAGATCAGACGGGGTTCCTTTCAGGTCGCCAAGGGACAAATAATATAAGGAGAGCATTAAACCTGCAGTCACTTATGGCAAAGGATACTCAAACGTCAATGCTTCTTAGCTTAGATGCTGAGAAAGCATTTGATCGGGTAGATTGGCAATTTTTAGAACAGACATTAATTGAGATGGGCTTCAGTGAAAAATTTACCTTCTGGTTTCGGCTGTTGTATAAGAATCCCAAATCCAAAATTAGAGTTAATGGACATTGCTCTGACTTTTTTGATATAGAGAGAGGACAGGGTGACTCTCTCTCACCCATTCTCTTTGCTCTCAGTATCGAGCCTCTAGCGGAGGCAATAAGACAGGACGTCCAGATTGGGGGGGTGGAGGATGGTGGGGGGAAAGTTTATAAAATTTCTCTTTTCGCTGACGATATTCTGCTCTTTATAAAACATCCCTTTACTTCAATACCTCGACTAATGCAATGCCTAAAAGATTATGGAGACATTTCTGGATACAAAATTAATCAAAATAAATCAGAGGCAATGATGATATCAGGAGTATGGCCTAAACAACTGAACGAGATGGTGTCATTTCACTGGTCTAAACAGGGATTTAGGTACTTGGGGATTATTATCACGCCTGAAACTACAAGACTTTTTGAGGCGAACTATAATAAGCTAATTAATCAAATAAGGAGTGATCTAGTTCGATGGGAAGTTCTTCCTTTATCTCTGTTTGGAAGAGTCGAGACCGTAAGGATGAACCTGCTCCCACGTTTCCTATTTCTATTCCAGTCGTTGCCCATAAGAGTTCCAATTTCCACTTTTAATATGTTAAACAAATTAATTTCTCAATTTATATGGCAACACAAAAGACCCAGAATTAAACTTAAAACACTTCATTTGGCTAAAAATAAAGGAGGTTTGGCTTTGCCAAATATAAAATTGTATTACTGGGCGGCTCAACTAGCAGCAATTGTGACTTGGATCAGTGGAGATGAGGAAGCAAATGGGACTCAAATAGAGCAAGGGGAAGTTAAGGGTGCACAATTGTCGGTCCTACCCTTTATAGATCTAAAACAGGTCAATAAAATTAAAATTGAAAATGAATGGATAAAACAATCAATAAAGGTATGGGCAGAAGTAAAGAAAATGCTTGACGATACTCAGCTCTATATTTAATAATAATCTCACAGAGACTAGATTACAGTAACTGGTGACGGTTCACTAATTAATAAAATATCATCTGAAGGGGACCGTTGACATAATTATCAGCCGATCAGTATTGAAATATGAAACAAAAGCATAAAGCTGAACTCCAGTGTGAGTTTCATCCCTAATATTAAAGACTACTTTCTCCTCTTGTTCCTGCGTCTCTCTCACACACACTCTCTCTCACACACACTCTCTCTCACACACACACTGTTTCTGTCTCTCACCCTCTCCGGCAGCGGCCCTCTCCTGCTGAGCTCCTCCAGAGCGATCTGGGCCGCTGCGTGCCTCGCCACGCCCTTGGTCCACCCGGACCCCTCCGGGAACTCCTCGTCCCCGACCCGGGCACGCACCGTGAACCTGACAGAGGAAGGAGAATATAATTCATGTATTCTTTGTGCACATGCACAACATGTACATCATCTACACAAACACAGCTCAGTGTGTGATCAGTCCTGACACACTTGTATGTAAATGCTTCTTCTGTCCCTCCAATAAGAGCACAGTCTATCTGTCCATCAGGTGCGCATAGAAGTTGTGTTCGTTACTATAGCAACAGTCGGCTGTCGACCAATGATCTGTGCCCTCGACACGGTACTTTCAGAATTATCATTGACTGATAGAATTAAAGTATACTGTAGCATTACTATACATTAATTAACTAATATACTAATATATAGTATAGCATGAATATACTCATATATATATATATTTATTATATAAGCATATATCACACACCCGTATAATTTTTATTATTCTTCATTTATTTATTACAGATTAAGTGGAGTTATGCTAAGAGGCTATAATAGCCGCTGTCTGATGATCCACTAATTACTAATATTGTTTATGAAGACTTGATATGTATCCTGGAAAAGGCTGTATCCGGAACACGCAGATCTACACCTTTAATTGTTTTTAATTATTTAGCGCAGTTAACGAAAGGCTTTTTACTTCACCACATGAGTGCCCTGGAGTATTTAATAATCATTACTATTAATTTAATTAGAATATTGTAAAAGCCTTGAAACAGCATTATTCAATGTGTGTCTTCTGGCCAAGACAGCGTATAGAGCAGCAGTTTAACCGCTAGCAAAGCCTCAACGCTTTTCCCCTTATTTTACACTTCCTGATTTATCCCGAATACTAACTCACTTTGTACCCTGACATCTGATTGGTGCAGATTAGAAACGACTGTAATGAAGGCTAAATAAGAGACGCTGACACGGAAAGACACGGAACAGTTTATTCATCAGTGGCATCTGCAAAAAACACGTAGAGCCTACATTAAAAATCATAACATGTTATAGATGTAAAATAATCAATATTAGGACTGTCACTAACCATTATTTTGGTAGAGTAATCCATCAATTTTTATATATTTTTGTGGTAATAAAAATAGGCCAACACAAAAAAAAGCCTACTATCTTTTTTAAATTCATTTTAATAAAAAAACACACACATATATACATATCCTATATATATATATATATATATATATATATATATATATATATATATAAGGGATAATGTAGAGCGAGGCTTCGCGTCGGGGTCTTGAATCAGGGCCTGAAGGGTTTGTATTCGCTAACAACCGCCTCATTATCCCGCTTATTACATGGCTACCTACCAAATAAATCAATAATTTGACAAAATATTGATTTAAAAAGGAGTTTATGGATTTAAAAACTATTGTATTGCTTCTGCTAAAGAGCAACGGTGTGTTATCTAGAAAAAGGCCACATTCTACATTAGAATTCAACCAAGCCATGTAATAAATATAAAATAACAATGAGGCAATAGTGTTTAGTTCAAATAAAGTATCAAAAGCAAGAAGTCATATGGTTTTATAGAACAACTGTTAAATACATGTAAACCATCTTGTGAACATGTATTATAACACACGCCTGCAGAGGGCGCCACTGTCCTGCTGATTATTACACTCTACAGCAGATCTAATCCTTAAATACTGGACTAACATTTCATTTACATGTTCAGTTCATCTGTAATATTTGCCCACTTTACGATAGAAATGCTACAGCGACTAATTTCTTCAAGAACATGTGGACTTCAAAACATGCAAACTCAGAGTGATGATTGAAACTTATTTAGAAACCGCGAGGAACAGTTTGCATATATTTAGAAACATATTGATGTATTCTCCTGTGTTGGCGTAGGTTTACAACTGATTGACCTTACACATCTGATGAAACGGCTCACATTCGTCTGATAGACCACCATCTTCTCTCATATTAAAACATTCATTATATCTAGACAAGTTTCAGATAAGCATTTCTCCTTACAGCAGTGGTCACTCACCAACCTTTTCAAGCCTAAGATCACATCCCAAGTCCAAATGTAAACCAAGATCTACCACTTGCAAAAAAACAAGGCCACAATGTAGTTCTACTTTGACATTCTTTGTTGCCTGTGTTAGTCACTAGCAAAATATTTAACTACGCAAATAGTATATAACTACAAACTGTCAACTATAATTCAACATTTTCAACAGTAATATAACATTAAGTATTGCACAGGGCCTCGCGCCACCAGGGGGCCTCGCAATCCTGCGGTTTTTATTTTAACAAATTAAGCGGGTTTTTCACGGGCTGTAATCTCCCAGTCGATTAGTTGTTTTATTGGTCGATACGTTCTGGACATCGACAGTGTGGCAGCATTTTATGAAAATAGATAACGGGAAAAAAGTCGAATGCAAAGTTTGCAAGCAACAGTTTGCATATCACAGCTCGACTACAAACATGGCATAGCTAGCCTATCACCTAAAAACGATGAGCTAACTTGTCTGCGTTAGGTTGCCCCATCTGTTTTGAGTAGGCTATATGAATGAACATTTAAGAATTGGCATTGAAATATGCCAATTACTAATAATCGTGTTTATAACTGCAGGCGCGCGCGCGCACGCAACGACGGTATTGCGTAATTGTGCTGTATTTGAAATTATTTTTGTATTTTGCATTGTTTTGAGCCAGTAAAAAAAAAAAATAAGTTAATGATCTCCATACGGGTGATCCGCTTATCATTATTTAATCTACCCACGAACTAAATTTACACTCTATTCAACATATTTCAATGTAATAGCCTACCTTTTAAACATTTGAAACGAAGCTGAGCTTCAGCATCGCTCTGCGAGGACATGCACAGAGCGGCTGAATGAACCGTAGTGTCTGTCAGTTATTATAACATTATGACAAAAACAATTGTCTGAATTATGTTGCATATTCCTCAACAGTTCTTGTGCCGATATCACTAGTTGACATAGTAGGCTACTATTTTCGGAAATCATATTATATTGCGCAGGTGCACGTGATGCAACGCCGTCAGAGTGTGTAATTTCGGTGCCAAATAATTAGGTCAAAAACGATTTAATATACTGCAAATAACCTATTAGTTATGTTTATTTATAATTCATTTAAGCGGACAAAGGCTAACAAGTAGGCTGCGCAGCCAATTATTCTAACGTTCAGAGCCTGGGAGGGGCCTCGCATTTCAAGTCCGCACAGGGCCTGCGACGGCACTGATTACTCATATAAAAACACAATAATTAGTCAATTAGGCTACAGGCGCTTTCACTTTGAAAACATATTTCAAACACTTAAAAATGGAAATACTCCGTACAAAATGTTATGACAACAGTCATCCTTCAATTCTTCAAAAATATATTCACACAAATTTCAGGCTATTATTCATTACTAACTCATTACCTCAATACTCAATCAATTACAGGCCTAAAACAATCATGTACAACACTGATTATCTTTCCCCTTTTTCAACAATATAAAATACAGATCTCCTTTTAACAACCGATTTCAAACTAGCAATACTCCCTCACTCTGAGGGCTCAGATGAGGTTCTCTCCCCACACATATATTCAATGTGATGGCTGTGATTGCACACTACACTATCAGCAAGTGCTCTGTAGTCTGGCTTATAGTTTGACAGCAAATCTTACACAGCCATCGTTTCGTACAGCTTGCGTATCGTTAGCTTGAAGAGCTTGATGTGAGCGTAGTGTGAAGTGGCTGAGCTGGTTAAAGCGTAAACCCTTGTTTATACTCGACGCGTCCGCATGAGCGCGAATTGTGCGCGCGGCAAAAATTATGTGATTGTAACAGCGCGCGCGCCTCCGCATCCCCTAGACACCATGTGCATTTTAAATTAATAAATAATAATGAATAAAAATATTGTTTTGTTTTTTTCTCTGATTACTCTTCGCGATAGACTAAAAATGCTTCCAAGATCGACTTGTCGATCGCGATCGACGGGGTGGTGACCACTGCCTTACAGCAAATGACCGTCGCAGACCGGAGAGTATAGATGGGTTTCCGATGACGTCACATACACACGTGCTATAAATTCCTAATTTCGATTCCAATAAGGTTAAAAAATTAAATTAAATAAAAACCTTGGATATCATTCACATTTAGTCTTATTGCAAACCATTTATTTGTAGCTAAATATGAACAAAAATCATCAAGTCAAAGGACACTTACGGAATGTTTGACTGGTTTAAAAACACCATAAAAACACAACTAGCCTAATATGCATTCTTACAGTAGTAAACGCAGAGTAACAGCAGCTGTGGAGAGTTTTCTCTAGATGTGGTAATCTTACCTGGGCGCGTGAGGAGCGCCACTACACCCTTCCCTAACGAAGGCGACCTCCACCCCCCTCCTCTGGCCGAGGGTGTGCAAGGCCGACACGGGGTGCTGGGGGTGTTGCTGCTGCTGCTGGGGATGGGGCTGTTGTTGCTGCTGCTGCTGCTGCTGGGGATGGGGCTGTTGTTGCTGCTGCTGCTGCTGGGGATGGGGCGGCTGGGGCTGGGGCGGCTGGGGCTGGGGCGGCTGCTGCGGCTGCGGCTGCTGCTGGGGCTGGGGTGGCTGCTGCGGCTGCGGCTGCTGCTGGGGCTGGGGTGGCTGCTGCTGCTGCTGCTGCTGCTGGGGCTGGGGCTGGGGCTGGGGCTGGGGCTGGGGCTGGGGTGGCTGCGGCTGCTGCTGCTGCTGCTGCTGCTGCTGCTCCATATTGTTTGTTTTTTGAAGTTCGTCCGCTTTCTTTTATGCGTTTACTGGCGGCTATCAAACAAACAAAGATTGTAGGTTCATAGCGCCACCTACTGTGCTGGGGTTTAATTAAACATTTTTTTAAATTTTTTTTAGTAATGCCAGAGAAGGTCTAATACAGAGCCGTAATAGTACTTAAAATGCAAAATCCTTAAATTCCATCTGACCTTTCTTTTTTAACAAGGTAATTTAGTTGCCATTAAAGTGAAATTACTGAACCTAAATAAAGGAGCTATATATTTAAAAAAAAAAGCTAATTTAAAAAAAAAAAAACGTCAGATGGACTTTTTGGTTTTTGCATCTTAAGTCTTCATTTGATTACCATTAATACTACACTGACTGCAGTTATTCTGTATTATTGTGCGACACGAATTATTTCAAAATGTGAATACAAAACTTTTTTTTTGCGTAATTAGAGCTTCAGCCATAAAAGTTATTGTACAGTTTGTATCAGATTTTGTTGCTGATTTTAAAGGTGTAATTTAGTTGGGAGTTCGGCAAGCAGTTTGAGAGGTCAGGATTCCTCCATTTGTATGGATAGGACTTGTTGTCCACTGCCGGAACCGGAACCATTGGCTGCTGCTCACGCGACACCGGGAGGAATTGGAGGTTGCGCTCTATGCATACATGAAACGGATCCGAGGTGAGGGTGAATTACGCTCGTATTCGCTTTCATTAATGTTTTTACTCCTGTGTTGTGAACAGTCTTAACATAATTGATGTATGTGTGCCAGTTTTAATCAACTGAACTATAAAAGAGCGTTTAACCAATCGCGAGTCTTATAGTTTGATATCGAGTCTATAAACATTTGAGTTTCTACAGTCTATGGTCGTGATTCTGCTAATGAAGTAAAGAGACGTGTGGGTTTCAGTCACTCTGCTCTTTCTCACACAGCTGATCTGCAGGATGTCTTCAGTGATTCCTCATGGATTTCAGAGCAGTAAACAGGACTTCCGGTTCGGCCCGTGGACCGTCACCGCTGTCAGGACTCACATCATGAAGTCCAAAGACATCGAGAGGTGATGCTGGAGAAATGAGATTTAACAGATTCTGTCATCTACTCATCCTGTGGTTCCAACCTGTTCTGGAAGATATTTTGAAGAATGTTAGTAGGCGAGGAGCACCATTACCTCATAGTATGCAGAAAAATACTATGGAAATTCTTCAAATTTGTGAATTTTTGTGTTCAGCAGAAGAAATAAGCTCATACAGGTTTGGAACAGCGTCAGGGTGAGTAAATGTGACAGAGTTATAATTTTTGGGTGAACTGGCCCTTTAATATGATGACTGACATTAGGGCGATCTTCCCAATTTTGAGATTTACTATGGAGAATATCCAGACTGGAACAAGCCTGTGGACTTTCTCGATTTGCACAATTTATAACATAGTATTGCAGTAAATAATAATTTGTCAAAATAGTAATTAAACCCGGAGTTAAACTTTAAATCACTGCATAGTCTTTAGCGTATGAATTAGATATGCATTGATTATTATTAAAGATGCCAAGATGGACATTGAAATATTTTTGAGTGTATTTGAGGTTTAGGAGTATTCTCTGCTCGTCCATGTTTCACAGAAAGCACATCTTCCACAGTGGATGCGCTTTAATAACTGTAGAATAGAGCCTGTCCCGCAGTACTGCTCACCTCAGTCACACCACTGACTGATCTGGGCTTGGGTTTAGGCTTTCAGGAGGGGTGAAGGACACCGGAACATTGATCAATGATCATTTTATCTTGATTATCACATTTTCGTTATTGTTGGAAGCCAAAATCTAAACCGAAACTAAACTTTGATTCATCACAGAGCCCTGGTGCTGTTCCACACGAGTCACATGATCTAATCCGGCCAGGGAGCCGTTGCTCTCTCTGAACATTATTACCAGCTCATAAGAGTAATGGCAGCAGATTGTGGATGATGAAGAGGATGATGATGATATCTGATGTGTCGCAGGCTGGCGGAGACGATGCACATGCCGGCTCTGCCAGAGATGCTGTTCGGGGAGAATGTGTTGCGTATTCAGCACAGCGACGGCTTCGGGATCGAGTTCAATGCGATCGACGCGCTCAAACGTGTCAACAACACGCAGGACTCGCTGAAGGTGGCCTGTGCGCAGGAGTGGCAGGACAGCAGGTACAGTTGTGTTTCTCATGAGGCTCTGCAAAGAGGCAGTGACGCAGGAGAATGTGTGTGTTCAGGGCCGACTCGGAGCATTCCCGGGACGTGGTGAAGCGCTACGACTGGACTTACACCACCGACTACAGAGGGACTTTAGTGGGAGAGCACGTGCAGATCAAGGTATTCTGTGCTTTAACACTCAAACCAGCTCTTGTGGAGCGTCTCTCACTCACATTTAATATTCAACAATATTATTGATCTCCTGCATGGACACCATTATATAAGAACTGAACTGAGCTGGACGGCTCACGGATCACGGTTTTCTCCAGAGCGGCTCTATATGAAGAGTTCAGATGCAAAAGCCTCTAAGTGCCATTTGAAATTTTCTTCTAGAATGATCATTTTTATCAAGCTTGTATATTTAAGTTCAGTAATTTCACTTAAATGGCAATGAAGATTACCTATTAATTGTCATTTAAGTGAAATTACTGAACTTAAATATACAGGCTTGATAAAAATTATCATTCTAGAAGAAAATTTCAAATGGCACTTAGAGGCTTTTGCATCTGAACTCTTCATATATATATATATATATATATGTGTGTGTTTTATATGAACTAAATAATAACTTTTTTACAACAAAAATGAACCATCACTGAATGTACTTAAGCTAGACTGTGATGCTATTTTCTTGTGGAAACAAACTCTTGCATTATTTCCCTGTAATCTCTGTGAAGCTGCTCTGAAACTCTCGGTGTTGTAAAAGCACTGTATAAATAAAGGAGCTTGCGTTGCACAGGTGATGCCGACCGCAGAGCGCATAGACATGGAGAAGCTGAAGGCACGAGAACAGATCCAGTTCTTCGAGGACGTGCTGCTGTTCGAGGACGAGCTGCATGATCACGGCGTGTCGATGATCAGTGCCAAGATCGTGAGTGTTCTCGGCTTGGTGTGCAAATTTGCAGCATCGCTGCTTGCGTGTGAACGCTGGTGTGTGTTTCAGAGAGTGAGCGTGTGTTTCAGAGAGTGGGCGTGTGTTTCAGAGAGTGAGCGTGTGTTTCAGAGAGTGAGCGTGTGTTTCAGAGAGTGAGCGTGTGTTTCAGAGAGTGAGCGTGTGTTTCAGAGAGTGAGCGTGTGTTTCAGAGAGTGAGCGTGTGTTTCAGAGAGTGAGCGTGTGTTTCAGAGAGTGAGCGTGTGTTTCAGAGAGTGAGCGTGTGTTTCAGAGAGAGAGCGTGTGTTTCAGAGAGTGAGCGTGTGATTCAGAGAGTGAGCGTGTGATTCAGAGAGTGAGCGTGTGATTCAGAGAGTGAGCGTGTGATTCAGAGAGAGAGCGTGTGTTTCAGAGAGTGAGCGTGTGATTCAGAGAGTGAGCGTGTGTTTCAGAGAGTGAGCGTGTGTTTCAGAGAGTGAGCGTGTGATTCAGAGAGTGAGCGTGTGATTCAGAGAGTGAGCGTGTGTTTCAGAGAGTGAGCGTGTGTTTCAGAGAGTGAGCGTGTGTTTCAGAGAGTGAGCGTGTGTTTCAGAGAGTGAGCGTGTGTTTCAGAGAGTGAGCGTGTGTTTCAGAGAGTGAGCGTGTGTTTCAGAGAGTGAGCGTGTGTTTCAGAGAGTGAGCGTGTGATTCAGAGAGTGAGCGTGTGTTTCAGAGAGTGAGCGTGTGTTTCAGAGAGTGAGCGTGTGATTCAGAGAGTGAGCGTGTGATTCAGAGAGTGAGCGTGTGTTTCAGAGAGTGAGCGTGTGTTTCAGAGAGTGAGCGTGTGTTTCAGAGAGTGAGCGTGTGTTTCAGAGAGTGAGCGTGTGATTCAGAGAGTGAGCGTGTGTTTCAGAGAGTGAGCGTGTGATTCAGAGAGTGAGCGTGTGTTTCAGAGAGTGAGCGTGTGATTCAGAGAGTGAGCGTGTGATTCAGAGAGTGAGCGTGTGTTTCAGAGAGTGAGCGTGTGTTTCAGAGAGTGAGCGTGTGATTCAGAGAGTGAGCGTGTGTTTCAGAGAGTGAGCGTGTGATTCAGAGAGTGAGCGTGTGATTCAGAGAGTGAGCGTGTGATTCAGAGAGTGAGCGTGTGATTCAGAGAGTGAGCGTGTGATTCAGAGAGTGAGCGTGTGATTCAGAGAGTGAGCGTGTGATTCAGAGAGTGAGCGAGAGTGAGCGTGTGATTCAGAGAGTGAGCGAGAGTGAGCGTGTGTTTCAGAGAGTGAGCGTGTGTTTCAGAGAGTGAGCGTGTGATTCAGAGAGTGAGCGTGTGTTTCAGAGAGTGAGCGTGTGTTTCAGAGAGTGAGCGTGTGTTTCAGAGAGTGAGCGAGCGTGTGTTTCAGAGAGTGAGCGTGTGTTTCAGAGAGTGAGCGTGTGTTTCAGAGAGTGAGCGTGTGTTTCAGAGAGTGAGCGTGTGTTTCAGAGAGTGAGCGTGTGTAGGACTGGGGCGGTATGGATTTTTTCTTACCGCGGTTGAAAAGCAAGAAATTCCCGCGGTATTGCGGTAAACCGCTATTAGCACCATCCCGTGAAAAACTACGTCCCTCCCTCGCGCCAGCCCGCGCGCAATACATCCCGCGTGCACACAAGCGCACACACAAAAGGCTAGCCTTGTTTATACTCGACGCGTCCGCTTGAGCGCGAGTCTCCGCTGACTGCGCGCGTAGCTCCCCAGAAGGACGAGGCGTTTATACTTGACGCGCTCGCTGTTGTGCTATTCTGTGAAACGACATCGGCCGACTGAAGTAATTGTCCTCTTAACCATCATCAACGTGAGAAGAAGAAAGGTCCACACGTGACAATGTTTATTTTAGTACATCACCACCAATAACACTACAAAAAGAATAGAGTAAAATCCAGTAAACCCTGCGATTATTACCTCAGTGATATTAGAAGAAAATATGTGGATATAAAAACATGTAGGCCTATGTATTTCATACAACTCAATTAACGATCTCTTAAATATTTCTTATTTCACTAAACAATTAAAGGTATTGTAGGTAGAATTTTTATAAAAAACTTTTTTTCCAAATTTGTTTAAACTTTCTGTATATATCAATGCATAATTAAAATGTAAGTACTCTGAAAAAGAAAGTATAAAAATCGAGTGTCTGTAGACCTCTCACGACTGTTTTAAAGACAGCTCATTATTTCCATTCACTCCACCCCCTCCCTTCTGGGCTCCTTCCAAAGCCACGCCCCCAAAACACATGAACGCGTGACTCCAACCGCTGAGCTGAAGACGCATTATTTACCTGAGACGACGAGCGGAGAGGAAGGAGCGCAGTGCATGTAGTGACATCATGTCAGAATCACATGTAATAAAAAAATCTAACTTATAAACAAATAAGATGTATTTTAGTACTCACTATCAAGATAGCATATTGATATGGGTAAAGTTTAAAATATATATTTATTGATTCGCTAACGAGCTAGTTATCTATAAGGCAAAGCTAAACAGGTTGCATGATACACGTTTTTCCATTAATGAATGGAGATAGGAGCAGGCTTCACTCAATGATTGCACTTAAACTTTAAGAGTGCTGGCCTGATGATTAGAATATACAGTATAAATAGGAAAGAGGCCGCACTATGCATAAACTGTTTTATTTGCACAAACGCGTTTCGGCGCGTGCCTTCTTCAGTGTTCACAAACGCGTCTCGGCGCGTGCCTTCGCGCACCGAAACGCGTTTGTGCAAATAAAACAGTTTATACACGTTTTTCCATTGCCATCATTTACACTGTGATGAAGATGAATTTCGTGTAAGATTCATAACATATGGTGTTCTGCATGTAAGAGTTTCCATGATGAAAGCATTGTTGACTCTGATGAGGACTACACTCCAGAGACAAGTACCGCATCGTCAGCTCGAGGACAGATCCGGGGTCGGGGTTACTTATAGTAACGTTACTGTCTTCCTTTTCTTTCCTGGTTTGCCTTTTGCGAACTGCATATGTGAATTTTGATTGGTCTTTCTCTGCCGTTGTTTTGCTATTCCTAGGTTCAGTGCGGTGCCTCTTGAATTCCTCAAATCAAACGGGTACGCGCAAGTGGGCAGGTCATGTGTGGCAAAAGGGTGGTTGCCATGGTTGCGAGAGAGTGACAGTCGCCTAAGCCAATCCTTTGTTTCGTCCCGAATGGAAATAATGAGCTGTGTTTAGTGCAGATTAAACGGTCTAGAGTCACTCGATTTTTATACTCTTTTTATCAGAGTACTTACATTTTAATTATGCATTGATATATATAGAAAGTTTAAACAAATTTGGAAAAAAGTTTTTATAAAAATCTTACCTACAATACCTTTAAGTTTCATGGACATTTTATAAAACATGGAACTTTATTTTTTATTAAAATGGCTTATGTCTGCTATAGGCTCATTTTGTAAATGTAAGAAACTAATTTTAGACGCACAAACTGGGTGCCGATGCAGTGAGACATACATGCTTGCTCAGCCAGATTCGGCTCGAAGTCGTTCATCTTCGGATGCGGGGCCGTGCGCGATGTTACAAAGAGTCTTGCGCACCCAACGCGCGCGACCGCCCACACCGCAATGACGTCATTTTTGCCGTGCGCACCTTCGCGCTCGTGCGGACGCGTCGAGTATAAACAAGGCTTTTGGCAATTGAACTTAATAAGAAACATGTTTATTTAACATTTATTATTTCACATTTAGAAACAGGAACATTTAGAACAGAAATGGAATGATGTCTAGACAAAACGTGCACATGTGCAGGCACTTTTCTTTTCTTTTTTTTTTCTTTTTTTTTGCGGTGATGACGGTGACGACGGTGACGAGCTCAGACCCGCGGTAGGGGTCACGTGACCGCGGTAATGCGGTAACCGTCCCAGCCCTTAGCGTGTGTTTCAGAGAGTGAGCGTGTGTTTCAGAGAGTGAGCGTGTGTTTCAGAGAGTGAGCGTGTGTTTCAGAGAGTGAGCGTGTGAACGCTGATGTGTGTTTCAGAGAGTGAGCGTGTGAACGCTGATGTGTGTTTCAGAGAGTGAGCGTGTGTTTCAGAGAGTGAGCGTGTGAACGCTGATGTGTGTTTCAGAGAGTGAACGTGTGAACGCTGATGTGTGTTTTAGAGAGTGAGCGTGAACGCTGATGTGTGTTTCAGAGAGTGAGCGTGTGAACGCTGATGTGTGTTTCAGAGAGTGAGCGTGTGAACGCTGATGTGTGTTTCAGAGAGTGAGCGTGTGAACGCTGATGTGTGTTTCAGAGAGTGAGCGTGTGAACGCTGATGTGTGTTTCAGAGAGTGAGCGTGTGAACGCTGATGTGTGTTTCAGAGTGAGCGTGTGAACGCTGATGTGTGTTTCAGAGAGTGAACGTGTGAACGCTGATGTGTGTTTCAGAGAGTGAGCGTGAACGCTGATGTGTGTTTCAGAGAGTGAGCGTGTGTTTCAGAGAGTGAGCGTGAACGCTGATGTGTGTTTCAGAGAGTGAGCGTGTGAACGCTGATGTGTGTTTCAGAGTGAGCGTGTGAACGCTGATGTGTGTTTCAGATAGTGAGCGTGTGAACGCTGATGTGTTTCAGAGAGTGAGCGTGTGAACGCTGATGTGTTTCAGAGAGTGAGCGTGTGAACGCTGGTGTGTTTCAGAGAGTGAGCGTGTGAACGCTGATGTGTTTCAGAGAGTGAGCGTGTGAACGCTGGTGTGTTTCAGAGAGTGAGCGTGTGAACGCTGGTGTGTTTCAGAGAGTGAGCGTGTGAACGCTGGTGTGTTTCAGAGAGTGAGCGTGTGTTTCAGAGAGTGCGTGTGTGAACGCTGATGTGTTTCAGAGAGTGAGCGTGTGAACGCTGGTGTGTGTTTCAGAGAGTGAGCGTGTGAACGCTGGTGTGTGTTTCAGAGAGTGAGCGTGTGTTTCAGAGAGTGAGCGTGTGAACGCTGGTGTGTTTCAGAGAGTGAGCGTGTGAACGCTGGTGTGTTTCAGAGAGTGCGTGTGTGAACGCTGGTGTGTTTCAGAGAGTGAGCGTGTGAACGCTGGTGTGTTTCAGAGAGTGAGCGTGTGAACGCTGGTGTGTTTCAGAGAGTGAGCGTGTGAACGCTGGTGTGTTTCAGAGAGTGAGCGTGTGTTTCAGAGAGTGAGCGTGTGAACGCTGGTGTGTTTCAGAGAGTGAGCGTGTGTTTCAGAGAGTGAGCGTGTGAACGCTGGTGTGTTTCAGAGAGTGAGCGTGTGTTTCAGAGAGTGAGCGTGTGAACGCTGATGTGTTTCAGAGTGAGTGTGTGAACGCTGATGTGTGTTTCAGAGTGAGCGTGTGAACGCTGATGTGTGTTTCAGAGTGAGCGTGTGAACGCTGATGTGTTTCAGAGTGAGCGTGTGAACGCTGATGTGTGTTTCAGAGTGAGCGTGTGAACGCTGATGTGTGTTTCAGAGTGAGCGTGTGAACGCTGATGTGTTTCAGAGAGTGAGCGTGTGAACGCTGGTGTGTTTCAGAGAGTGAGCGTGTGAACGCTCGTGTGTTTCAGAGAGTGAGTGTGTGAACGCTGGTGTGTTTCAGAGAGTGAGCATGTGTTTCAGAGAGTGAGCGTGTGAACGCTGGTGTGTTTCAGAGAGTGAGCGTGTGAACGCTGGTGTGTTTCAGAGAGTGAGCGTGTGAACGCTGGTGTGTTTCAGAGAGTGAGCGTGTGTTTCAGAGAGTGAGCGTGTGAACGCTGGTGTGTTTCAGAGAGTGAGCGTGTGAACGCTGGTGTGTTTCAGAGAGTGAGCATGTGTTTCAGAGAGTGAGCGTGTGAACGCTGGTGTGTTTCAGAGAGTGAGCGTGTGAACGCTGGTGTGTTTCAGAGAGTGCGTGTGTGAACGCTGGTGTGTTTCAGAGAGTGAGCGTGTGAACGCTGGTGTGTTTCAGAGAGTGAGCGTGTGAACGCTGGTGTGTTTCAGAGAGTGAGCGTGTGAACGCTGGTGTGTTTCAGAGAGTGAGCGTGTGTTTCAGAGAGTGAGCGTGTGAACGCTGGTGTGTTTCAGAGAGTGAGCGTGTGTTTCAGAGAGTGAGCGTGTGAACGCTGGTGTGTTTCAGAGAGTGAGCGTGTGTTTCAGAGAGTGAGCGTGTGAACGCTGATGTGTTTCAGAGTGAGTGTGTGAACGCTGATGTGTGTTTCAGAGTGAGCGTGTGAACGCTGATGTGTGTTTCAGAGTGAGCGTGTGAACGCTGATGTGTTTCAGAGTGAGCGTGTGAACGCTGATGTGTGTTTCAGAGTGAGCGTGTGAACGCTGATGTGTGTTTCAGAGTGAGCGTGTGAACGCTGATGTGTTTCAGAGAGTGAGCGTGTGAACGCTGATGTGTTTCAGAGTGAGCGTGTGAACGCTGATGTGTTTCAGAGTGAGCGTGTGAACGCTGATGTGTGTTTCAGAGAGTGAGCGTGTGAACGCTGATGTGTTTCAGAGTGAGCGTGTGAACGCTGATGTGTGTTTCAGAGAGTGAGCGTGTGAACGCTGATGTGTGTTTCAGAGTGAGCGTGTGTTTCAGAGAGTGAGCGTGTGAACGCTGATGTATGTTTCAGAGAGTGAGCGTGTGAACGCTGATGTGTGTTTCAGAGAGTGAGCGTGTGAACGCTGATGTGTGTTTCAGAGAGTGAGCGTGTGAACGCTGGTGTGTTTCAGAGAGTGAGCGTGTGAACGGTGGTGTGTTTCAGAGTGAGCGTGTGAACGCTGATGTGTGTTTCAGAGAGTGAGCGTGTGAACGCTGATGTGTGTTTCAGAGTGAGCGTGTGAACGCTGATGTGTGTTTCAGAGAGTGAGCGTGTGAACGGTGGTGTGTTTCAGAGTGAGCGTGTGAACGCTGATGTGTGTTTCAGAGAGTGAGCGTGTGAACGCTGATGTGTGTTTCAGAGTGAGCGTGTGAACGCTGATGTGTGTTTCAGAGAGTGAGCGTGTGAACGCTGGTATGTTTCAGAGAGTGAGCGTGTGAACGGTGGTGTGTTTCAGAGAGTGAGCGTGTGAACGCTGATGTGTGTTTCAGAGAGTGAGCGTGTGAACGGTGGTGTGTTTCAGAGTGAGCGTGTGAACGCTGATGTGTGTTTCAGAGAGTGAGCGTGTGAACGCTGGTATGTTTCAGAGAGTGAGCGTGTGAACGGTGGTGTGTTTCAGAGTGAGCGTGTGAACGCTGATGTGTGTTTCAGAGAGTGAGCGTGTGAACGCTGATGTGTGTTTCAGAGAGTGAGCGTGTGAACGCTGGTATGTTTCAGAGAGTGAGCGTGTGAACGGTGGTGTGTTTCAGAGAGTGAGCGTGTGAACGCTGATGTGTGTTTCAGAGAGTGAGCGTGTGAACGCTGATGTGTGTTTCAGAGTGAGCGTGTGAACGCTGATGTGTGTTTCAGAGTGAGCGTGTGAACGCTGATGTGTGTTTCAGAGAGTGAGCGTGTGAACGCTGATGTGTGTTTCAGAGAGTGAGCGTGTGAACGCTGATGTGTGTTTCAGAGAGTGAGCGTGTGAACGCTGATGTGTGTTTCAGAGTGAGCGTGTGAACGCTGATGTGTGTTTCAGAGAGTGAGCGTGTGAACGCTGGTGTGTTTCAGAGAGTGAGCGTGTGAACGCTGGTGTGTTTCAGAGAGTGAGCGTGTGAACGCTGGTATGTTTCAGAGAGTGAGCGTGTGAACGCTGATGTGTGTTTCAGAGAGTGAGCGTGTGAACGCTGATGTGTGTTTCAGAGAGTGAGCGTGTGAACGCTGATGTGTGTTTCAGAGTGAGCGTGTGAACGCTGATGTGTCTTTCAGAGAGTGAGCGTGTGAACGCTGATGTGTGTTTCAGAGTGAGCGTGTGAACGCTGATGTGTGTTTCAGAGAGTGAGCGTGTGAACGCTGGTGTGTTTCAGAGAGTGAGCGTGTGAACGCTGGTGTGTTTCAGAGAGTGAGCGTGTGAACGCTGGTGTGTTTCAGAGAGTGAGCGTGTGTTTCAGAGAGTGAGCGTGTGAACGCTGGTGTGTTTCAGAGAGTGAGCGTGTGTTTCAGAGAGTGAGCGTGTGAACGCTGATGTGTGTTTCAGAGAGTGATGCCCACCAGCTTCTTCCTCCTGTTGCGGTTCTTCCTGCGAGTGGATGGAGTGATGATCAGGATCAACGACACACGTCTTTATCACGAGGCAAGAATACCAACTGTTGAATGCTTTAATGTTCAAATATGATTTTAGCGGTTCTTAAACTTTATTGTTCTGCAGGCTGGAAGAAACCACATGCTTCGAGAATTCAGCACACGTGAAAGTAAAATATCAGATCTTCAGGTGAGTGCTGCTTTAACTGCTTTCTGCTTTAACTTGACTTGACTAGAAGTGGTTTGGCCCCTTCTCATGTGCTTTCTCCAGAACTCAGTCATCCTTTCCTGTTCAAATAATTTAGTTAAAGATTCCTCCAGACGGTATAGAGCTGCAGCTCTGCGGGACAGCGGATCAGAACCTATACAACATTTGTCATTGAATCATTAATTCAAGAAATTCGTTCAAAACGCTAATTCATCCAGTGTTTGAGTCATTGAATCATTCATTCAACCATTTTTAATTAGTTAGAATTATTAAATATTTTCTAATTAGACTGAAGCAATTAAATTTTTTTCAGAACTTCTAGTTGTCTAATGTCTTTTTTCTTCAGAATCATGGGAGAAGCGTGATCTCTGTTTTCCTCAGTTTATATGTAGCCTGCTGGTTTGTTCATGGTAATCAGCTGCAACTACTTTTTTTACAAAAAGAAACAGAATAAATATTTTATATCTAAATATTTGACTTCATTTTTTAACCACATTGGAATTGAAACTGGGAATCTCACAATGATAATTAATAATCGGAATCTATAACATTCAACCGATCCCCAACCTGCACTATCTCAGCATCACAGGTTTCTATTTACAGTGTTGAGCACTGTAGCCAATCACAATCATATCTGTCGAGCGTGTGATCACACTGGCGAATCAGAGGTGTTCAGGTGTTTTTTGTTCAACACAAGCCTTTATTATAAAGTCTAACGCAATATAAGTAAGAGATCCACTGTACAATTAAGACCTTTTGTCATTATAATGGCAGTTTTGCGAGAGACCCTGTGCTTTAAGTCTTTGTGATTTATAATGGTTTTTCTCTTCTCTTGCTTTTTGCTTTTTGTTCTTGCTGAACACTGGTGTGCTTTTTCACAGTCTGAACACTGGTGTGCTTTTTCACAGTCTGAACACTGGTGTGGTTTTTCACAGTCTGAACACTGGTGTGCTTTTTCACAGTCTGAACACTGGTGTGCTTTTTCACAGTCTGAACACTGGTGTGCTTTTTCACAGTCTGAACACTGGTGTAGTTTTGTAGTTTTTCACAGTCTGAACACTGGTGTGGTTTTTCACAGTCTGAACACTGGTGTAGTTTTTCACAGTCTGAACACTGGTGTGGTTTTTCACAGTCTGAACACTGGTGTGGTTTTTCACAGTCTGAACACTGGTGTGGTTTTTCACAGTCTGAACACTGGTGTGGTTTTTCACAGTCTGAACACTGGTGTGGTTTTTCACAGTCTGAACACTGGTGTAGTTTTTCAGTCTGAACACTGGTGTGGTTTTTCACAGTCTGAACACTGGTGTGGTTTTTCACAGTCTGAACACTGGTGTGCTTTTTCACAGTCTGAACACTGGTGTAGTTTTTCACAGTCTGAACACTGGTGTGCTTTTTCACAGTCTGAACACTGGTGTGCTTTTTCACAGTCTGAACACTGGTGTGCTTTTTCACAGTCTGAACACTGGTGTGCTTTTTCACAGTCTGAACACTGGTGTGCTTTTTCACAGTCTGAACACTGGTGTGCTTTTTCACAGTCTGAACACTGGTGTAGTTTTTCACAGTCTGAACACTGGTGTAGTTTTTCACAGTCTGAACACTGGTGTGCTTTTTCACAGTCTGAACACTGGTGTGCTTTTTCACAGTCTGAACACTGGTGTAGTTTTTCACAGTCTGAACACTGGTGTGCTTTTTCACAGTCTGAACACTGGTGTGGTTTTTCACAGTCTGAACACTGGTGTGGTTTTTCACAGTCTGAACACTGGTGTGGTTTTTCACAGTCTGAACACTGGTGTGGTTTTTCACAGTCTGAACACTGGTGTGCTTTTTCACAGTCTGAACACTGGTGTGCTTTTTCACAGTCTGAACACTGGTGTGCTTTTTCACAGTCTGAACACTGGTGTGCTTTTTCACAGTCTGAACACTGGTGTGCTTTTTCACAGTCTGAACACTGGTGTAGTTTTTCAGTCTGAACACTGGTGTGGTTTTTCAGTCTGAACACTGGTGTGGTTTTTCAGTCTGAACACTGGTGTGGTTTTTCACAGTCTGAACACTGGTGTGGTTTTTCAGTCTGAACACTGGTGTGGTTTTTCACAGTCTGAACACTGGTGTAGTTTTTCAGTCTGAACACTGGTGTGGTTTTTCACAGTCTGAACACTGGTGTGCTTTTTCACAGTCTGAACACTGGTGTAGTTTTTCACAGTCTGAACACTGGTGTAGGTTTTCACAGTCTGAACACTGGTGTAGTTTTTCACAGTCTGAACACTGGTGTAGGTTTTCACAGTCTGAACACTGGTGTGGTTTTTCACAGTCTGAACACTGGTGTAGTTTTTCAGTCTGAACACTGGTGTGGTTTTTCACAGTCTGAACACTGGTGTAGTTTTTCAGTCTGAACACTGGTGTGGTTTTTCAGTCTGAACACTGGTGTGGTTTTTCAGTCTGAACACTGGTGTGGTTTTTCACAGTCTGAACACTGGTGTAGTTTTTCAGTCTGAACACTGGTGTGGTTTTTCAGTCTGAACACTGGTGTGGTTTTTCACAGTCTGAACACTGGTGTAGTTTTTCAGTCTGAACACTGGTGTGGTTTTTCACAGTCTGAACACTGGTGTAGTTTTTCAGTCTGAACACTGGTGTGGTTTTTCACAGTCTGAACACTGGTGTAGTTTTTCAGTCTGAACACTGGTGTGGTTTTTCAGTCTGAACACTGGTGTAGTTTTTCAGTCTGAACACTGGTGTAGTTTTTCAGTCTGAACACTGGTGTGGTTTTTCACAGTCTGAACACTGGTGTAGTTTTTCACAGTCTGAACACTGGTGTAGGTTTTCACAGTCTGAACACTGGTGTAGTTTTTCACAGTCTGAACACTGGTGTAGGTTTTCACAGTCTGAACACTGGTGTGGTTTTTCACAGTCTGAACACTGGTGTAGTTTTTCAGTCTGAACACTGGTGTGGTTTTTCACAGTCTGAACACTGGTGTAGTTTTTCAGTCTGAACACTGGTGTGGTTTTTCAGTCTGAACACTGGTGTGGTTTTTCAGTCTGAACACTGGTGTGGTTTTTCACAGTCTGAACACTGGTGTAGTTTTTCAGTCTGAACACTGGTGTGGTTTTTCAGTCTGAACACTGGTGTGGTTTTTCACAGTCTGAACACTGGTGTAGTTTTTCAGTCTGAACACTGGTGTGGTTTTTCACAGTCTGAACACTGGTGTAGTTTTTCAGTCTGAACACTGGTGTGGTTTTTCACAGTCTGAACACTGGTGTAGTTTTTCAGTCTGAACACTGGTGTGGTTTTTGAGTCTGAACACTGGTGTGGTTTTTCAGTCTGAACACTGGTGTAGTTTTTCAGTCTGAACACTGGTGTGGTTTTTCACAGTCTGAACACTGGTGTAGTTTTTCAGTCTGAACACTGGTGTAGTTTTTCAGTCTGAACACTGGTGTAGTTTTTCATTTATTACATTTTTTTGTAAAAGACCCTTCTAGAGCTTTATGCTGGAGACAATGTGGTAAAACAGGTCACCATACACACATATTTTGGGACTGTCCAGCAATTCTTGCGTATTGGAAAAATATTAAAGAAGAGATGGAGAAAATTGTAAAAAGAGAAGTTCCCTCAAATGTAAGTTTTTTTTACTGGGTGTTATATCAGTTGATGCTTTCAATGCTGACCAAAGATATATGTTACGTGTATTATTACTAATTGCCAAAAAAAACATTACTGCTAATTGGAAGTCTGTGAAATCACCAACTATAACTGAATGGAAACAGACTAAAACAGATTTATATGATGGAAAAAATGACTGCAACATTACAATTGAAAACTGACCTTTTTAATCAGAGGTGGCACATGGTTAAAGAATATTTAAATCTATAAATATTTTTATTTTATTTGTATTTGTATTTATTTTTATATATATATTTTTGATATACGTTATATATATCTTATATCATTATATGACTGTATATTATTGTATCATGTTTGTTGAGATGTGAACATTCATATTAGGTGCTGCAATATATACATACAGAATATTTGTATTTATTATTATTATTATTTATTTTTTTATTTTATTTTATTTTTATTTTATTTTCTCTCTTTGTATTACTCTTGTTATTTTATCACTTGTCTCAGATAATGTTCCTTTTGTTATGTTCTGTGAAAAATATAAATAAAAAAGTAAAAAAAATAAATAAAATAGACTCGAACATTATGTTGGCATTAGTGGAACTGCATTAGTTAAATCATACTTATCTGACTGTTATCAGTTTGTAGCATTAAATGAAGAGATGACAAGATCACTTTTCGATCACAAGTTCAGTATGGAGTACCACAAAGCTCAGTAATAGGACCGTTGCTGTTCACGCTGTACATGCTACCATTAGGAGATATCATTAGGGAACATTGAATTAGCATTCACTGTTATGCCGACGATACTCAGCTCTATATTTAATACTTAACAGATACATCACAGGAGAGTTAAGTGTTGAACTTTTTGTATGAGTGTGTGAGTGATTTTAAATCTGGCAGTGTATCCATTTCATGACGAGATGGGAGGGTTATGATGAACTGAATTCCTATGTAGTAGCCTGAGGGCGTCTTGGGTATGAAGTTTACGTGCATTGTGAGCGTGTGCAGTGTCCTACGGGGGTGATGTGTGTGTGCAATAGCTTTGTCTATTTATTATGGTGTTCTCTGTGGAGCATGCTCCATCGTGGTGTTGCTCGCCCAGGCTGATTAGCATTTGTGTTTGGGACTTCAAAAGCCTGATCCAGTCGGACATGTTGGGTAACTGCCTGAATTATATTAAATAAAGATTATGGTTTCTACCTCTGTGGTGCAGCTTGCTTTGTAGAGTGGATTCCTCTAGCTGTAACAATCTGACAACACAATCTAGGTTTATTACATTATTATAGAGATGTACAGCAGTGCTGCTTATAAACACCAGATGATTATTTTGTGCGAGTGAGATGAGTTAGGAGCGTCTGTTGCATAAATCAACGCAGTAATTGATAGAAAGGCACAGACGAAATACTCTGGAAATTATATGAAATTAAAATTACATACTAAATAAAAACAGTTAGCAATAATACCAAATAAAGTAACTAAAGCATACATCCATCGTCCATATTATATTATTATGCTTATTTATATCTCTGAGGATTGATATATCGCTCTACAATAGTAAACATTGATGAGGGTCGGTCGAGTGTCACACGCAGAAAGAGAAGTCAGTCATTGAGCCATTGAGTCCACCAGCAATCAGAACATAACCAGGAAATATATATATTACACACTTGAGAGTTTTATATGAATGAAGAGATTTCACTAAACGCTGACCCACAGAATCATCAAGAGAAAGAGTGAAAGATAATCTGTGTATATCCTGCACCGGCGTAAAGTGAAACCGGAAGTGTCTCTCCCTACACTCGCTGACCGGAAACCCAACATGGCGGCCGCAAGCAACTACTAGACCATTACGTTTGTTGCGAATAAACAAAATAAATGTTTGTTGTGGTTTCTGAGACTGCACACTCCACGACCCACCAGTTGAGAAATACTACTCTACTATTTATATATCTGTGATGATGAACCTGTAGGTTATCACCATGTGAACATCAGTTTACAGTGTTGTTGTGTACATTGATTTACTGTTTAATGTTATGATTGTTTTCATATCATTAATCAAAGATAAGCAATATTATTTGTGATTGTTATCTGTTTAGATGTATATGCAAGAACACTGACATTGAATGTTTCCATAGTCAGGAGAGTTAACCAACCCCTACTGTTGGTATGATCCACTAGTGTTTGGTGGGAAAATAGCATATATAAAGGAGTGAGGCTAGTTGAGCCAGGGAGAGATGGGCCAAGTGCCAGAGCTAGTACAGTCAAATGCTGTAAGATGTGAGTCTTCATTGTCAGAGGTTTGTTCCTCGAGGCTGGATTTGATGTCGTGTTTTGCTGCTTTCAGCATGTTTTATTTATGTTTTGTAAAGTCTATTTTGAGTATTTTTGATGATTTGTTTATTTTTAACTTGATTTGGAACACGTATGCTGAGACAGCTGTCCTAAATAAATTCACTTAAACTTTAATGATCTCCTGCATGGTGCTCAAGTCATTCCATCTCTTCCCGGGCCTATCAGAAAAAAAAATAAAAAAAATGTACGCAACAACTCAGGGAAACGGTATACAACTAGCCCTCTGACAACAAGCCAGGCTGGCTTTCTTACATCAGGCGGCTGTAGTTGAAACCACATCCCGACAAAATCATGTCTTCTACATTTAAAATATACACTGTGCACAATGAGGCTAAACATGTCATGGCAACACAAGCAACCCCGAGTGACTGGACAATACCATCAAGAGCCTCAACACTAGTGTTACAGGTTCCAGATTCACTGTACTGATGATCCACAGGTTACAGTAGTAAACGCACAGAAACAGCAGCTGTTGAGAGAGTTCAGCACTAGATGTGTTAATGTTACTTGGGCGCGTGTGAATAAAGGTCACCTCGAGCCTTCACGAATAAAGGCCACCTCGAGGCCCAACCTCTGGCCGACGGTGTATAGGCTGGATATGGCGTGATCATTTTTATTTTGATGTTCGTCCACGTTTCTTCTTTTATGCGTTTACTTGCGGCAAACAAACAAAAGTTGTAGGTTCATAGCGCCACCTACTGTGCTGGGGTTTATTTATAATTAAGAAAAAAAAAGAAAAGAAAAAAAAAGTACAAACTGATTTTTTTCAAAATTTTATTTTTTTATTTTTTTAAATGCTCCATCTGAAAATTAAATTGAAACAGAAACACAAGTGAATAATTTGCACAGCAGAAGATGAATCATAGAAACAGGATGAACATCCTGTCTGACAACAAGAATTCTGTCAAACAGCACCATTACCTCGGATGAACATCCTGTTTCTGAGTATAAAAGACTGCTGAATGAAATTAATATTCTTAATTATAATAACAACCACCTTTATCTTTGACGGGGGGTGGGGGTGCAGGTGCGGGAGCTGCTGCTGCTGCGCCTGCTGCTGCGCCTGGGGCGGGAGCTGCTGCGCCTGCTGCTGCGGGGCCTGCTGCTGCGCCTGCGCCTGGGGCGGGAGCTGCTGCGCCTGCTGCTGCGGGGCCTGCTGGGGTGCGGGTGCTGCTGCTGCGCCTGCGCCTGGGGCGGGAGCTGCTGCGCCTGCTGCTGCTGCGCCTGCTGCTGCGCCTGCGCCTGGGGCGGGAGCTGCTGCGCCTGCTGCTGCGGGGCCTGCTGGGGTGCGGGTGCTGCTGCTGCGGGAGCTGCTGGGGGGTCCGGGTGCTGCGGACATCATAGATCATAGATTGAACAGGTTTCTGTCAAACAGCACCATTACTTTAAATGAGTAAACCCCACAAGATTACAGTATAAACATGAGCCTCGTTTGAAAGGCAAAGGGGGAGGTGTTGCTGTAATTTATAGTAATGTTTTAAAAACCACTAAGAAATCTAGTTTTGAATATAATTATTTTGAAGTGTTGGTGCTTAATGTAATAATATATATAGTGTAAACGATAAATCACGTTTGAGAATTCTGATGGCTACTGTATACAGGCCACCAGGGCACCATAAAGATTTTATCAAAGAATTTGCGGATTGGCTGCAGATAAAGTACTAATTGTTGGTGATTTCAATACACATGTAGATAATGAAAAAGATGCATTGTGATTGGCATTTAAAAGACATTGTAAACTCTATTGGAGTTAGACAACATATGTCAGGACCTACTCATTGTCGTAATCATACTCTAGATCTAATACTATCACATGGAATAGATGTTGATGCCATTGAAACTCTGCAGCAGAGCGATGACATCTCAGATCATTATCTAGTCTTATGTTAATTACATTTAGCCAAGGCTGCAAAGCCGACTCCGTGTTATAAATATGTTAAGACCTATCACTTCTGCCACTAAAGATTGCTTTATTAATAATCTTCCATATCAGTTTCATCATCTCAGCATCCTGGATAGCTTAGAAGAACTCGATATTGCAACAAACTTTTAACTCTCTTTTCCAGCACTTTAGACACAGGTGCTCTGTTGCGCTTAAAGAATATTAAAGAAAACAGTCCAACGTCGTGGTGCAACAAGCACACTCAGGCCCTTAAGAGAAAAATGGAGCGCAACTGGAAGAACAAAACTAGAGGTATTTCGGATTTCATGGAAGGAGAGCTCGATTGCTTACAGAGAGGCTTTAAAAGCTGCTAGATCTGCTTATTTTTCAACCCTATTAGAAGAAAATAAACAATCCTACTGTAGGTATTTATTTGAAACAGTGGCTAAACTAACAAAAAAGAAAGCTTCAAGCCCAGAAGTGTCCAAGAAACACAGCAGTAATGACTTTATGAACTTCTTCACATATAAGATTGATAGTATCAGGGACAAAATTATAACTATGCAACCGTCTACTACAGTATCGCATCAGGGAGTGCATTGTAGTCTCCCTGAGGAAAATTATTCATTTGTTGCTATAGGAGGGGAAGAATTTTGCAAACTCGTTAATTCATCTAAATCGACAACATGTATGTTAGACCCTATACCGAGCTACCGACCCTATACCTAAGCTACTGAAAGAGATGCTTCCAGAGGTCATAGATCCTCTTCTTAATATCATTAATTCGTCTTTGTCTCTAGGACACGTACCAAAAACCTTTAAGCTGGCTATGATTAAACCGCTTGTTAAAAAACCCAACTTGATCATACAAAATGTGTCAATTACAGGCCGATCTCGAATCTGCCTTTTCTGTCAAAAGCCGCTTTCCGACCGGAGGGATTTTTGCAGTTCCTAGAACCTAACATTCCGTGTATGAAGTATTGGAGAATTAATGTTTCATTATTGACAGATGTTAATATAAGAGAGGAAATAAGGTCAGCAATAATGGAATATTTTGCTTTGAATGACAATGGAATTGTCTCACCTACTGTTCTATGGGATGCAGGAAAAGCCACAATAAGGGGGAAAATAATATCTATAGGATCACGGTTAAAGAAAGACAGACTTAAAAAACAAGTAGAATTAGAAACTGAAATCAAGAGATTGGAAAATGAACATAAGCGAAGTGGAAACCAAGAAGTATTTAATAAACTTAAAGAGAATAGAACCAAGCTAGATGAGATTCTGACCTATAGGGCAGAGGGGGCCCTTAGGTTTATCGATAGAAAATACTATGAATTGGGAAACAAGGCTAGCAGGTTATCATCATTTCAACTACAGAAAGCACAAGCTAGTCGAACAATTCCTAAAATTAAACAACCTCATTCCAAAGATGTCGAAACTAGTCCAAAAGCAGTAGCAAATACCTTTGCCAAATATTATGAACAATTATATAAGGGTCAACATCAGGAATTGAAAGAAGAAAAAATACATGATTTCTTTAAAAATCTTAAATTAGACAAGCTGACGGCGGACGAAGCCTCTGCGTTAGTAGAGCCAATTAGAGAAAAGGAGGTGAAAGAAACAATTATTAAATTAAAAAAATAATAAAACGCCAGGAATAGACGGGTTTGCAGGAGAATATTATAAAGTGTTTGTTGATGACCTCACTCCAGTATTATGTAAGTTATATAATTATGTGTTAAATTCAGGGAACCCTCCAGAGTCATGGTCTGAGGCTATCATTACAGTCCTGCATAAGGAAGGAAAAGATCCATTGCAGTGTTCTAGTTATCGTCCTATTAGCCTCCTGTGTGTGGATTATAAAATATTAACATCTATTTTAGCAACTAGAGTACAAAAATACATTAGGAAATTAGTAAAACCAGATCAGACGGGGTTCCTTTCAGGTCGCCAAGGGACAAATAATATAAGGAGAGCATTAAACCTGCAGTCACTTATGGCAAAGGATACTCAAACGTCAATGCTTCTTAGCTTAGATGCTGAGAAAGCATTTGATCGGGTAGATTGGCAATTTTTAGAACAGACATTAATTGAGATGGGCTTCAGTGAAAAATTTACCTTCTGGTTTCGGCTGTTGTATAAGAATCCCAAATCCAAAATTAGAGTTAATGGACATTGCTCTGACTTTTTTGATATAGAGAGAGGACAGGGTGACTCTCTCTCACCCATTCTCTTTGCTCTCAGTATCGAGCCTCTAGCGGAGGCAATAAGACAGGACGTCCAGATTGGGGGGGTGGAGGATGGTGGGGGGAAAGTTTATAAAATTTCTCTTTTCGCTGACGATATTCTGCTCTTTATAAAACATCCCTTTACTTCAATACCTCGACTAATGCAATGCCTAAAAGATTATGGAGACATTTCTGGATACAAAATTAATCAAAATAAATCAGAGGCAATGATGATATCAGGAGTATGGCCTAAACAACTGAACGAGATGGTGTCATTTCACTGGTCTAAACAGGGATTTAGGTACTTGGGGATTATTATCACGCCTGAAACTACAAGACTTTTTGAGGCGAACTATAATAAGCTAATTAATCAAATAAGGAGTGATCTAGTTCGATGGGAAGTTCTTCCTTTATCTCTGTTTGGAAGAGTCGAGACCGTAAGGATGAACCTGCTCCCACGTTTCCTATTTCTATTCCAGTCGTTGCCCATAAGAGTTCCAATTTCCACTTTTAATATGTTAAACAAATTAATTTCTCAATTTATATGGCAACACAAAAGACCCAGAATTAAACTTAAAACACTTCATTTGGCTAAAAATAAAGGAGGTTTGGCTTTGCCAAATATAAAATTGTATTACTGGGCGGCTCAACTAGCAGCAATTGTGACTTGGATCAGTGGAGATGAGGAAGCAAATGGGACTCAAATAGAGCAAGGGGAAGTTAAGGGTGCACAATTGTCGGTCCTACCCTTTATAGATCTAAAACAGGTCAATAAAATTAAAATTGAAAATGAATGGATAAAACAATCAATAAAGGTATGGGCAGAAGTAAAGAAAATGCTTGACGATACTCAGCTCTATATTTAATAATAATCTCACAGAGACTAGATTACAGTAACTGGTGACGGTTCACTAATTAATAAAATATCATCTGAAGGGGACCGTTGACATAATTATCAGCCGATCAGTATTGAAATATGAAACAAAAGCATAAAGCTGAACTCCAGTGTGAGTTTCATCCCTAATATTAAAGACTACTTTCTCCTCTTGTTCCTGCGTCTCTCTCACACACACTCTCTCTCACACACACTCTCTCTCACACACACTGTTTCTGTCTCTCACCCTCTCGGGCAGCGGCCCTCTCCTGCTGAGCTCCTCCAGAGCGATCTGGGCCGCTGCGTGCCTCGCCACGCCCTTGGTCCACCCGGACCCCTCCGGGAACTCCTCGTCCCCGACACGGGCACGCACCGTGAACCTGACAGAGGAAGGAGAATATAATTCATGTATTCTTTGTGCACATGCACAACATGTACATCATCTACACAAACACAGCTCAGTGTGTGATCAGTCCTGACACACTTGTATGTAAATGCTTCTTCTGTCCCTCCAATAAGAGCACAGTCTATCTGTCCATCAGGTGCGCATGGAAGTTGTGTTCGTTACTATAGCAACAGTCGGCTGTCGACCAATGATCTGCCCTCGACACGGTACTTTCAGAATTATCATTGACTGATAGAATTAAAGTATACTGTAGCATTACTATACATTAATTAACTAATATACTAATATATAGTATAGCATGAATATACTCATATATATATATATTTATTATATAAGCATATATCACACACCCGTATAATTTTTATTATTCTTCATTTATTTATTACAGATTAAGTGGAGTTATGCTAAGAGGCTATAATAGCCGCTGTCTGATGATCCACTAATTACTAATATTGTTTATGAAGACTTGATATGTATCCTGGAAAAGGCTGTATCCGGAACACGCAGATCTACACCTTTAATTGTTTTTAATTATTTAGCGCAGTTAACGAAAGGCTTTTTACTTCACCACATGAGTGCCCTGGAGTATTTAATAATCATTAGTATTAATTTAATTAGAATATTGTAAAAGCCTTGAAACAGCATTATTCAATGTGTGTCTTCTGGCCAAGACAGCGTATAGAGCAGCAGTTTAACCGCTAGCAAAGCCTCAACGCTTTTCCCCTTATTTTACACTTCCTGATTTATCCCGAATACTAACTCACTTTGTACCCTGACATCTGATTGGTGCAGATTAGAAACGACTGTAATGAAGGCTAAATAAGAGACGCTGACACGGAAAGACACGGAACAGTTTATTCATCAGTGGCATCTGCAAAAAACACGTAGAGCCTACATTAAAAATCATAACATGTTATAGATGTAAAATAATCAATATTAGGACTGTCACTAACCATTATTTTGGTAGAGTAATCCATCAATTTTTATATATTTTTGTGGTAATAAAAATAGGCCAACACAAAAAAAAGCCTACTATCTTTTTTAAATTCATTTTAATAAAAAAACACACACATATATACATATCCTATATATATATATATATATATATATATATATATATATATATATATATATATATATATATATATATAAGGGATAATGTAGAGCGAGGCTTCGCGTCGGGGTCTTGAATCAGGGCCTGAAGGGTTTGTATTCGCTAACAACCGCCTCATTATCCCGCTTATTACATGGCTACCTACCAAATAAATCAATAATTTGACAAAATATTGATTTAAAAAGGAGTTTATGGATTTAAAAACTATTGTATTGCTTCTGCTAAAGAGCAACGGTGTGTTATCTAGAAAAAGGCCACATTCTACATTAGAATTCAACCAAGCCATGTAATAAATATAAAATAACAATGAGGCAATAGTGTTTAGTTCAAATAAAGTATCAAAAGCAAGAAGTCATATGGTTTTATAGAACAACTGTTAAATACATGTAAACCATCTTGTGAACATGTATTATAACACACGCCTGCAGAGGGCGCCACTGTCCTGCTGATTATTACACTCTACAGCAGATCTAATCCTTAAATACTGGACTAACATTTCATTTACATGTTCAGTTCATCTGTAATATTTGCCCACTTTACGATAGAAATGCTACAGCGACTAATTTCTTCAAGAACATGTGGACTTCAAAACATGCAAACTCAGAGTGATGATTGAAACTTATTTAGAAACCGCGAGGAACAGTTTGCATATATTTAGAAACATATTGATGTATTCTCCTGTGTTGGCGTAGGTTTACAAATGATTGACCTTACACATCTGATGAAACGGCTCACATTCGTCTGATAGACCACCATCTTCTCTCATATTAAAACATTCATTATATCTAGACAAGTTTCAGATAAGCATTTCTCCTTACAGCAGTGGTCACTCACCAACCTTTTCAAGCCTAAGATCACATCCCAAGTCCAAATGTAAACCAAGATCTACCACTTGCAAAAAACTATGAAAAAACAAGGCCACAATGTAGTTCTACTTTGACATTCTTTGTTGCCTGTGTTAGTCACTAGCAAAATATTTATTTAACTACACAAATAGTATATAACTACAAACTGTCAACTATAATTCAACATTTTCAACAGTAATATAACATTAAGTATTGCACAGGGCCTCGCGCCACCAGGGGGCCTCGCAATCCTGCGGTTTTTATTTTAACAAATTAAGCGGGTTTTTCACGGGCTGTAATCTCCCAGTCGATTAGTTGTTTTATTGGTCGATACGTTCTGGACATCGACAGTGTGGCAGCATTTTATGAAAATAGATAACGGGAAAAAAGTCGAATGCAAAGTTTGCAAGCAACAGTTTGCATATCACAGCTCGACTACAAACATGGCATAGCTAGCCTATCACCTAAAAACGATGAGCTAACTTGTCTGCGTTAGGTTGCCCCATCTGTTTTGAGTAGGCTATATGAATGAACATTTAAGAATTGGCATTGAAATATGCCAATTACTAATAATCGTGTTTATAACTGCAGGCGCGCGCGCGCACGCAACGACGGTATTGCGTAATTGTGCTGTATTTGAAATTATTTTTGTATTTTGCATTGTTTTGAGCCAGTAAAAAAAAAAAATAAGTTAATGATCTCCATACGGGTGATCCGCTTATCATTATTTAATCTACCCACGAACTAAATTTACACTCTATTCAACATATTTCAATGTAATAGCCTACCTTTTAAACATTTGAAACGAAGCTGAGCTTCAGCATCGCTCTGCGAGGACATGCACAGAGCGGCTGAATGAACCGTAGTGTCTGTCAGTTATTATAACATTATGACAAAAACAATTGTCTGAATTATGTTGCATATTCCTCAACAGTTCTTGTGCCGATATCACTAGTTGACATAGTAGGCTACTATTTTCGGAAATCATATTATATTGCGCAGGTGCACGTGATGCAACGCCGTCAGAGTGTGTAATTTCGGTGCCAAATAATTAGGTCAAAAACGATTTAATATACTGCAAATAACCTATTAGTTATGTTTATTTATAATTCATTTAAGCGGACAAAGGCTAACAAGTAGGCTGCGCAGCCAATTATTCTAACGTTCAGAGCCTGGGAGGGGCCTCGCATTTCAAGTCCGCACAGGGCCTGCGACGGCACTGATTACTCATATAAAAACACAATAATTAGTCAATTAGGCTACAGGCGCTTTCACTTTGAAAACATATTTCAAACACTTAAAAATGGAAATACTCCGTACAAAATGTTATGACAACAGTCATCCTTCAATTCTTCAAAAATATATTCACACAAATTTCAGGCTATTATTCATTACTAACTCATTACCTCAATACTCAATCAATTACAGGCCTAAAACAATCATGTACAACACTGATTATCTTTCCCCTTTTTCAACAATATAAAATACAGATCTCCTTTTAACAACCGATTTCAAACTAGCAATACTCCCTCACTCTGAGGGCTCAGATGAGGTTCTCTCCCCACACATATATTCAATGTGATGGCTGTGATTGCACACTACACTATCAGCAAGTGCTCTGTAGTCTGGCTTATAGTTTGACAGCAAATCTTACACAGCCATCGTTTCGTACAGCTTGCGTATCGTTAGCTTGAAGAGCTTGATGTGAGCGTAGTGTGAAGTGGCTGAGCTGGTTAAAGCGTAAACCCTTGTTTATACTCGACGCGTCCGCATGAGCGCGAATTGTGCGCGCGGCAAAAATTATGTGATTGTAACAGCGCGCGCGCCTCCGCATCCCCTAGACACCATGTGCATTTTAAATTAATAAATAATAATGAATAAAAATATTGTTTTGTTTTTTTCTCTGATTACTCTTCGCGATAGACTAAAAATGCTTCCAAGATCGACTTGTCGATCGCGATCGACGGGGTGGTGACCACTGCCTTACAGCAAATGACCGTCGCAGACCGGAGAGTATAGATGGGTTTCCGATGACGTCACATACACACGTGCTATAAATTCCTAATTTCGATTCCAATAAGGTTAAAAAATTAAATTAAATAAAAACCTTGGATATCATTCACATTTAGTCTTATTGCAAACCATTTATTTGTAGCTAAATATGAACAAAAATCATCAAGTCAAAGGACACTTACGGAATGTTTGACTGGTTTAAAAACACCATAAAAACACAACTAGCCTAATATGCATTCTTACAGTAGTAAACGCAGAGTAACAGCAGCTGTGGAGAGTTTTCTCTAGATGTGGTAATCTTACCTGGGCGCGTGAGGAGCGCCACTACACCCTTCCCTAACGAAGGCGACCTCCACCCCCCTCCTCTGGCCGAGGGTGTGCAAGGCCGACACGGGGTGCTGGGGGTGTTGCTGCTGCTGCTGGGGATGGGGCTGTTGTTGCTGCTGCTGCTGCTGCTGGGGATGGGGCTGTTGTTGCTGCTGCTGCTGCTGGGGATGGGGCGGCTGGGGCTGGGGCGGCTGGGGCTGGGGCGGCTGGGGCTGGGGCGGCTGCTGCGGCTGCGGCTGCTGCTGGGGCTGGGGTGGCTGCGGCTGCTGCTGCTGCTGCTGCTGCTGCTGCTCCATATTGTTTGTTTTTTGAAGTTCGTCCGCTTTCTTTTATGCGTTTACTGGCGGCTATCAAACAAACAAAGATTGTAGGTTCATAGCGCCACCTACTGTGCTGGGGTTTAATTAAACATTTTTTTAATTTTTTTTTAGTAATGCCAGAGAAGGTCTAATACAGAGCCGTAATAGTACTTAAAATGCAAAATCCTTAAATTCCATCTGACCTTTCTTTTTTAACAAGGTAATTTAGTTGCCATTAAAGTGAAATTACTGAACCTAAATAAAGGAGCTATATATTTAAAAAAAAAAGCTAATTTAAAAAAAAAAAACGTCAGATGGACTTTTTGGTTTTTGCATCTTAAGTCTTCATTTGATTACCATTAATACTACACTGACTGCAGTTATTCTGTATTATTGTGCGACACGAATTATTTCAAAATGTGAATACAAAACTTTTTTTTTGCGTAATTAGAGCTTCAGCCATAAAAGTTATTGTACAGTTTGTATCAGATTTTGTTGCTGATTTTAAAGGTGTAATTTAGTTGGGAGTTCGGCAAGCAGTTTGAGAGGTCAGGATTCCTCCATTTGTATGGATAGGACTTGTTGTCCACTGCCGGAACCGGAACCATTGGCTGCTGCTCACGCGACACCGGGAGGAATTGGAGGTTGCGCTCTATGCATACATGAAACGGATCCGAGGTGAGGGTGAATTACGCTCGTATTCGCTTTCATTAATGTTTTTACTCCTGTGTTGTGAACAGTCTTAACATAATTGATGTATGTGTGCCAGTTTTAATCAACTGAACTATAAAAGAGCGTTTAACCAATCGCGAGTCTTATAGTTTGATATCGAGTCTATAAACATTTGAGTTTCTACAGTCTATGGTCGTGATTCTGCTAATGAAGTAAAGAGACGTGTGGGTTTCAGTCACTCTGCTCTTTCTCACACAGCTGATCTGCAGGATGTCTTCAGTGATTCCTCATGGATTTCAGAGCAGTAAACAGGACTTCCGGTTCGGCCCGTGGACCGTCACCGCTGTCAGGACTCACATCATGAAGTCCAAAGACATCGAGAGGTGATGCTGGAGAAATGAGATTTAACAGATTCTGTCATCTACTCATCCTGTGGTTCCAACCTGTTCTGGAAGATATTTTGAAGAATGTTAGTAGGCGAGGAGCACCATTACCTCATAGTATGCAGAAAAATACTATGGAAATTCTTCAAATTTGTGAATTTTTGTGTTCAGCAGAAGAAATAAGCTCATACAGGTTTGGAACAGCGTCAGGGTGAGTAAATGTGACAGAGTTATAATTTTTGGGTGAACTGGCCCTTTAATATGATGACTGACATTAGGGCGATCTTCCCAATTTTGAGATTTACTATGGAGAATATCCAGACTGGAACAAGCCTGTGGACTTTCTCGATTTGCACAATTTATAACATAGTATTGCAGTAAATAATAATTTGTCAAAATAGTAATTAAACCCGGAGTTAAACTTTAAATCACTGCATAGTCTTTAGCGTATGAATTAGATATGCATTGATTATTATTAAAGATGCCAAGATGGACATTGAAATATTTTTGAGTGTATTTGAGGTTTAGGAGTATTCTCTGCTCGTCCATGTTTCACAGAAAGCACATCTTCCACAGTGGATGCGCTTTAATAACTGTAGAATAGAGCCTGTCCCGCAGTACTGCTCACCTCAGTCACACCACTGACTGATCTGGGCTTGGGTTTAGGCTTTCAGGAGGGGTGAAGGACACCGGAACATTGATCAATGATCATTTTATCTTGATTATCACATTTTCGTTATTGTTGGAAGCCAAAATCTAAACCGAAACTAAACTTTGATTCATCACAGAGCCCTGGTGCTGTTCCACACGAGTCACATGATCTAATCCGGCCAGGGAGCCGTTGCTCTCTCTGAACATTATTACCAGCTCATAAGAGTAATGGCAGCAGATTGTGGATGATGAAGAGGATGATGATGATATCTGATGTGTCGCAGGCTGGCGGAGACGATGCACATGCCGGCTCTGCCAGAGATGCTGTTCGGGGAGAATGTGTTGCGTATTCAGCACAGCGACGGCTTCGGGATCGAGTTCAATGCGATCGACGCGCTCAAACGTGTCAACAACACGCAGGACTCGCTGAAGGTGGCCTGTGCGCAGGAGTGGCAGGACAGCAGGTACAGTTGTGTTTCTCATGAGGCTCTGCAAAGAGGCAGTGACGCAGGAGAATGTGTGTGTTCAGGGCCGACTCGGAGCATTCCCGGGACGTGGTGAAGCGCTACGACTGGACTTACACCACCGACTACAGAGGGACTTTAGTGGGAGAGCACGTGCAGATCAAGGTATTCTGTGCTTTAACACTCAAACCAGCTCTTGTGGAGCGTCTCTCACTCACATTTAATATTCAACAATATTATTGATCTCCTGCATGGACACCATTATATAAGAACTGAACTGAGCTGGACGGCTCACGGATCACGGTTTTCTCCAGAGCGGCTCTATATGAAGAGTTCAGATGCAAAAGCCTCTAAGTGCCATTTGAAATTTTCTTCTAGAATGATCATTTTTATCAAGCTTGTATATTTAAGTTCAGTAATTTCACTTAAATGGCAATGAAGATTACCTATTAATTGTCATTTAAGTGAAATTACTGAACTTAAATATACAGGCTTGATAAAAATTATCATTCTAGAAGAAAATTTCAAATGGCACTTAGAGGCTTTTGCATCTGAACTCTTCATATATATATATATATATATATGTGTGTGTTTTATATGAACTAAATAATAACTTTTTTACAACAAAAATGAACCATCACTGAATGTACTTAAGCTAGACTGTGATGCTATTTTCTTGTGGAAACAAACTCTTGCATTATTTCCCTGTAATCTCTGTGAAGCTGCTCTGAAACTCTCGGTGTTGTAAAAGCACTGTATAAATAAAGGAGCTTGCGTTGCACAGGTGATGCCGACCGCAGAGCGCATAGACATGGAGAAGCTGAAGGCACGAGAACAGATCCAGTTCTTCGAGGACGTGCTGCTGTTCGAGGACGAGCTGCATGATCACGGCGTGTCGATGATCAGTGCCAAGATCGTGAGTGTTCTCGGCTTGGTGTGCAAATTTGCAGCATCGCTGCTTGCGTGTGAACGCTGGTGTGTGTTTCAGAGAGTGAGCGTGTGTTTCAGAGAGTGGGCGTGTGTTTCAGAGAGTGAGCGTGTGTTTCAGAGAGTGAGCGTGTGATTCAGAGAGTGAGCGTGTGTTTCAGAGAGAGAGCGTGTGTTTCAGAGAGTGAGCGTGTGTTTCAGAGAGTGAGCGTGTGTTTCAGAGAGTGAGCGTGTGTTTCAGAGAGTGAGCGTGTGATTCAGAGAGTGAGCGTGTGATTCAGAGAGTGAGCGTGTGTTTCAGAGAGTGAGCGTGTGTTTCAGAGAGTGAGCGTGTGTTTCAGAGAGTGAGCGTGTGTTTCAGAGAGTGAGCGTGTGTTTCAGAGAGTGAGCGTGTGTTTCAGAGAGTGAGCGTGTGATTCAGAGAGTGAGCGTGTGTTTCAGAGAGTGAGCGTGTGTTTCAGAGAGTGAGCGTGTGATTCAGAGAGTGAGCGTGTGATTCAGAGAGTGAGCGTGTGTTTCAGAGAGTGAGCGTGTGTTTCAGAGAGTGAGCGTGTGTTTCAGAGAGTGAGCGTGTGTTTCAGAGAGTGAGCGTGTGATTCAGAGAGTGAGCGTGTGTTTCAGAGAGTGAGCGTGTGATTCAGAGAGTGAGCGTGTGATTCAGAGAGTGAGCGTGTGATTCAGAGAGTGAGCGTGTGATTCAGAGAGTGAGCGTGTGATTCAGAGAGTGAGCGTGTGTTTCAGAGAGTGAGCGTGTGATTCAGAGAGTGAGCGTGTGTTTCAGAGAGTGAGCGTGTGATTCAGAGAGTGAGCGTGTGATTCAGAGAGTGAGCGTGTGATTCAGAGAGTGAGCGTGTGATTCAGAGAGTGAGCGTGTGATTCAGAGAGTGAGCGTGTGATTCAGAGAGTGAGCGTGTGATTCAGAGAGTGAGCGAGAGTGAGCGTGTGTTTCAGAGAGTGAGCGTGTGTTTCAGAGAGTGAGCGTGTGATTCAGAGAGTGAGCGTGTGTTTCAGAGAGTGAGCGTGTGTTTCAGAGAGTGAGCGTGTGTTTCAGAGAGTGAGCGTGTGTTTCAGAGAGTGAGCGTGTGTTTCAGAGAGTGAGCGTGTGTTTCAGAGAGTGAGCGTGTGTAGGACTGGGGCGGTATGGATTTTTTCTTACCGCGGTTGAAAAGCAAGAAATTCCCGCGGTATTGCGGTAAACCGCTATTAGCACCATCCCGTGAAAAACTACGTCCCTCCCTCGCGCCAGCCCGCGCGCAATACATCCCGCGTGCACACAAGCGCACACACAAAAGGCTAGCCTTGTTTATACTCGACGCGTCCGCTTGAGCGCGAGTCTCCGCTGACTGCGCGCGTAGCTCCCCAGAAGGACGAGGCGTTTATACTTGACGCGCTCGCTGTTGTGCTATTCTGTGAAACGACATCGGCCGACTGAAGTAATTGTCCTCTTAACCATCATCAACGTGAGAAGAAGAAAGGTCCACACGTGACAATGTTTATTTTAGTACATCACCACCAATAACACTACAAAAAGAATAGAGTAAAATCCAGTAAACCCTGCGATTATTACCTCAGTGATATTAGAAGAAAATATGTGGATATAAAAACATGTAGGCCTATGTATTTCATACAACTCAATTAACGATCTCTTAAATATTTCTTATTTCACTAAACAATTAAAGGTATTGTAGGTAGAATTTTTATAAAAAACTTTTTTTCCAAATTTGTTTAAACTTTCTGTATATATCAATGCATAATTAAAATGTAAGTACTCTGAAAAAGAAAGTATAAAAATCGAGTGTCTGTAGACCTCTCACGACTGTTTTAAAGACAGCTCATTATTTCCATTCACTCCACCCCCTCCCTTCTGGGCTCCTTCCAAAGCCACGCCCCCAAAACACATGAACGCGTGACTCCAACCGCTGAGCTGAAGACGCATTATTTACCTGAGACGACGAGCGGAGAGGAAGGAGCGCAGTGCATGTAGTGACATCATGTCAGAATCACATGTAATAAAAAAATCTAACTTATAAACAAATAAGATGTATTTTAGTACTCACTATCAAGATAGCATATTGATATGGGTAAAGTTTAAAATATATATTTATTGATTCGCTAACGAGCTAGTTATCTATAAGGCAAAGCTAAACAGGTTGCATGATACACGTTTTTCCATTAATGAATGGAGATAGGAGCAGGCTTCACTCAATGATTGCACTTAAACTTTAAGAGTGCTGGCCTGATGATTAGAATATACAGTATAAATAGGAAAGAGGCCGCACTATGCATAAACTGTTTTATTTGCACAAACGCGTTTCGGCGCGTGCCTTCTTCAGTGTTCACAAACGCGTCTCGGCGCGTGCCTTCGCGCACCGAAACGCGTTTGTGCAAATAAAACAGTTTATACACGTTTTTCCATTGCCATCATTTACACTGTGATGAAGATGAATTTCGTGTAAGATTCATAACATATGGTGTTCTGCATGTAAGAGTTTCCATGATGAAAGCATTGTTGACTCTGATGAGGACTACACTCCAGAGACAAGTACCGCATCGTCAGCTCGAGGACAGATCCGGGGTCGGGGTTACTTATAGTAACGTTACTGTCTTCCTTTTCTTTCCTGGTTTGCCTTTTGCGAACTGCATATGTGAATTTTGATTGGTCTTTCTCTGCCGTTGTTTTGCTATTCCTAGGTTCAGTGCGGTGCCTCTTGAATTCCTCAAATCAAACGGGTACGCGCAAGTGGGCAGGTCATGTGTGGCAAAAGGGTGGTTGCCATGGTTGCGAGAGAGTGACAGTCGCCTAAGCCAATCCTTTGTTTCGTCCCGAATGGAAATAATGAGCTGTGTTTAGTGCAGATTAAACGGTCTAGAGTCACTCGATTTTTATACTCTTTTTATCAGAGTACTTACATTTTAATTATGCATTGATATATATAGAAAGTTTAAACAAATTTGGAAAAAAGTTTTTATAAAAATCTTACCTACAATACCTTTAAGTTTCATGGACATTTTATAAAACATGGAACTTTATTTTTTATTAAAATGGCTTATGTCTGCTATAGGCTCATTTTGTAAATGTAAGAAACTAATTTTAGACGCACAAACTGGGTGCCGATGCAGTGAGACATACATGCTTGCTCAGCCAGATTCGGCTCGAAGTCGTTCATCTTCGGATGCGGGGCCGTGCGCGATGTTACAAAGAGTCTTGCGCACCCAACGCGCGCGACCGCCCACACCGCAATGACGTCATTTTTGCCGTGCGCACCTTCGCGCTCGTGCGGACGCGTCGAGTATAAACAAGGCTTTTGGCAATTGAACTTAATAAGAAACATGTTTATTTAACATTTATTATTTCACATTTAGAAACAGGAACATTTAGAACAGAAATGGAATGATGTCTAGACAAAACGTGCACATGTGCAGGCACTTTTCTTTTCTTTTTTTTTTCTTTTTTTTTGCGGTGATGACGGTGACGACGGTGACGAGCTCAGACCCGCGGTAGGGGTCACGTGACCGCGGTAATGCGGTAACCGTCCCAGCCCTTAGCGTGTGTTTCAGAGAGTGAGCGTGTGTTTCAGAGAGTGAGCGTGTGTTTCAGAGAGTGAGCGTGTGTTTCAGAGAGTGAGCGTGTGAACGCTGATGTGTGTTTCAGAGAGTGAGCGTGTGAACGCTGATGTGTGTTTCAGAGAGTGAGCGTGTGTTTCAGAGAGTGAGCGTGTGAACGCTGATGTGTGTTTCAGAGAGTGAACGTGTGAACGCTGATGTGTGTTTTAGAGAGTGAGCGTGAACGCTGATGTGTGTTTCAGAGAGTGAGCGTGTGAACGCTGATGTGTGTTTCAGAGAGTGAGCGTGTGAACGCTGATGTGTGTTTCAGAGAGTGAGCGTGTGAACGCTGATGTGTGTTTCAGAGAGTGAGCGTGTGAACGCTGATGTGTGTTTCAGAGAGTGAGCGTGTGAACGCTGATGTGTGTTTCAGAGTGAGCGTGTGAACGCTGATGTGTGTTTCAGAGAGTGAACGTGTGAACGCTGATGTGTGTTTCAGAGAGTGAGCGTGAACGCTGATGTGTGTTTCAGAGAGTGAGCGTGTGTTTCAGAGAGTGAGCGTGAACGCTGATGTGTGTTTCAGAGAGTGAGCGTGTGAACGCTGATGTGTGTTTCAGAGTGAGCGTGTGAACGCTGATGTGTGTTTCAGATAGTGAGCGTGTGAACGCTGATGTGTTTCAGAGAGTGAGCGTGTGAACGCTGATGTGTTTCAGAGAGTGAGCGTGTGAACGCTGGTGTGTTTCAGAGAGTGAGCGTGTGAACGCTGATGTGTTTCAGAGAGTGAGCGTGTGAACGCTGGTGTGTTTCAGAGAGTGAGCGTGTGAACGCTGGTGTGTTTCAGAGAGTGAGCGTGTGAACGCTGGTGTGTTTCAGAGAGTGAGCGTGTGTTTCAGAGAGTGCGTGTGTGAACGCTGATGTGTTTCAGAGAGTGAGCGTGTGAACGCTGGTGTGTGTTTCAGAGAGTGAGCGTGTGAACGCTGGTGTGTTTCAGAGAGTGAGCGTGTGTTTCAGAGAGTGAGCGTGTGAACGCTGGTGTGTTTCAGAGAGTGAGCGTGTGAACGCTGGTGTGTTTCAGAGAGTGCGTGTGTGAACGCTGGTGTGTTTCAGAGAGTGAGCGTGTGAACGCTGGTGTGTTTCAGAGAGTGAGCGTGTGAACGCTGGTGTGTTTCAGAGAGTGAGCGTGTGAACGCTGGTGTGTTTCAGAGAGTGAGCGTGTGTTTCAGAGAGTGAGCGTGTGAACGCTGGTGTGTTTCAGAGAGTGAGCGTGTGTTTCAGAGAGTGAGCGTGTGAACGCTGGTGTGTTTCAGAGAGTGAGCGTGTGTTTCAGAGAGTGAGCGTGTGAACGCTGATGTGTTTCAGAGTGAGTGTGTGAACGCTGATGTGTGTTTCAGAGTGAGCGTGTGAACGCTGATGTGTGTTTCAGAGTGAGCGTGTGAACGCTGATGTGTTTCAGAGTGAGCGTGTGAACGCTGATGTGTGTTTCAGAGTGAGCGTGTGAACGCTGATGTGTGTTTCAGAGTGAGCGTGTGAACGCTGATGTGTTTCAGAGAGTGAGCGTGTGAACGCTGGTGTGTTTCAGAGAGTGAGCGTGTGAACGCTCGTGTGTTTCAGAGAGTGAGTGTGTGAACGCTGGTGTGTTTCAGAGAGTGAGCATGTGTTTCAGAGAGTGAGCGTGTGAACGCTGGTGTGTTTCAGAGAGTGAGCGTGTGAACGCTGGTGTGTTTCAGAGAGTGAGCGTGTGAACGCTGGTGTGTTTCAGAGAGTGAGCGTGTGTTTCAGAGAGTGAGCGTGTGAACGCTGGTGTGTTTCAGAGAGTGAGCGTGTGAACGCTGGTGTGTTTCAGAGAGTGAGCATGTGTTTCAGAGAGTGAGCGTGTGAACGCTGGTGTGTTTCAGAGAGTGAGCGTGTGAACGCTGGTGTGTTTCAGAGAGTGCGTGTGTGAACGCTGGTGTGTTTCAGAGAGTGAGCGTGTGAACGCTGGTGTGTTTCAGAGAGTGAGCGTGTGAACGCTGGTGTGTTTCAGAGAGTGAGCGTGTGAACGCTGGTGTGTTTCAGAGAGTGAGCGTGTGTTTCAGAGAGTGAGCGTGTGAACGCTGGTGTGTTTCAGAGAGTGAGCGTGTGTTTCAGAGAGTGAGCGTGTGAACGCTGGTGTGTTTCAGAGAGTGAGCGTGTGTTTCAGAGAGTGAGCGTGTGAACGCTGATGTGTTTCAGAGTGAGTGTGTGAACGCTGATGTGTGTTTCAGAGTGAGCGTGTGAACGCTGATGTGTGTTTCAGAGTGAGCGTGTGAACGCTGATGTGTTTCAGAGTGAGCGTGTGAACGCTGATGTGTGTTTCAGAGTGAGCGTGTGAACGCTGATGTGTGTTTCAGAGTGAGCGTGTGAACGCTGATGTGTTTCAGAGAGTGAGCGTGTGAACGCTGATGTGTTTCAGAGTGAGCGTGTGAACGCTGATGTGTTTCAGAGTGAGCGTGTGAACGCTGATGTGTGTTTCAGAGAGTGAGCGTGTGAACGCTGATGTGTTTCAGAGTGAGCGTGTGAACGCTGATGTGTGTTTCAGAGAGTGAGCGTGTGAACGCTGATGTGTGTTTCAGAGTGAGCGTGTGTTTCAGAGAGTGAGCGTGTGAACGCTGATGTATGTTTCAGAGAGTGAGCGTGTGAACGCTGATGTGTGTTTCAGAGAGTGAGCGTGTGAACGCTGATGTGTGTTTCAGAGAGTGAGCGTGTGAACGCTGGTGTGTTTCAGAGAGTGAGCGTGTGAACGGTGGTGTGTTTCAGAGTGAGCGTGTGAACGCTGATGTGTGTTTCAGAGAGTGAGCGTGTGAACGCTGATGTGTGTTTCAGAGTGAGCGTGTGAACGCTGATGTGTGTTTCAGAGAGTGAGCGTGTGAACGGTGGTGTGTTTCAGAGTGAGCGTGTGAACGCTGATGTGTGTTTCAGAGAGTGAGCGTGTGAACGCTGGTATGTTTCAGAGAGTGAGCGTGTGAACGGTGGTGTGTTTCAGAGAGTGAGCGTGTGAACGCTGATGTGTGTTTCAGAGAGTGAGCGTGTGAACGGTGGTGTGTTTCAGAGTGAGCGTGTGAACGCTGATGTGTGTTTCAGAGAGTGAGCGTGTGAACGCTGGTATGTTTCAGAGAGTGAGCGTGTGAACGGTGGTGTGTTTCAGAGTGAGCGTGTGAACGCTGATGTGTGTTTCAGAGAGTGAGCGTGTGAACGCTGATGTGTGTTTCAGAGAGTGAGCGTGTGAACGCTGGTATGTTTCAGAGAGTGAGCGTGTGAACGGTGGTGTGTTTCAGAGAGTGAGCGTGTGAACGCTGATGTGTGTTTCAGAGAGTGAGCGTGTGAACGCTGATGTGTGTTTCAGAGTGAGCGTGTGAACGCTGATGTGTGTTTCAGAGTGAGCGTGTGAACGCTGATGTGTGTTTCAGAGAGTGAGCGTGTGAACGCTGATGTGTGTTTCAGAGTGAGCGTGTGAACGCTGATGTGTGTTTCAGAGAGTGAGCGTGTGAACGCTGGTGTGTTTCAGAGAGTGAGCGTGTGAACGCTGGTGTGTTTCAGAGAGTGAGCGTGTGAACGCTGGTATGTTTCAGAGAGTGAGCGTGTGAACGCTGATGTGTGTTTCAGAGAGTGAGCGTGTGAACGCTGATGTGTGTTTCAGAGAGTGAGCGTGTGAACGCTGATGTGTGTTTCAGAGTGAGCGTGTGAACGCTGATGTGTCTTTCAGAGAGTGAGCGTGTGAACGCTGATGTGTGTTTCAGAGTGAGCGTGTGAACGCTGATGTGTGTTTCAGAGAGTGAGCGTGTGAACGCTGGTGTGTTTCAGAGAGTGAGCGTGTGAACGCTGGTGTGTTTCAGAGAGTGAGCGTGTGAACGCTGGTGTGTTTCAGAGAGTGAGCGTGTGAACGCTGGTGTGTTTCAGAGAGTGAGCGTGTGTTTCAGAGAGTGAGCGTGTGAACGCTGGTGTGTTTCAGAGAGTGAGCGTGTGTTTCAGAGAGTGAGCGTGTGAACGCTGATGTGTGTTTCAGAGAGTGATGCCCACCAGCTTCTTCCTCCTGTTGCGGTTCTTCCTGCGAGTGGATGGAGTGATGATCAGGATCAACGACACACGTCTTTATCACGAGGCAAGAATACCAACTGTTGAATGCTTTAATGTTCAAATATGATTTTAGCGGTTCTTAAACTTTATTGTTCTGCAGGCTGGAAGAAACCACATGCTTCGAGAATTCAGCACACGTGAAAGTAAAATATCAGATCTTCAGGTGAGTGCTGCTTTAACTGCTTTCTGCTTTAACTTGACTTGACTAGAAGTGGTTTGGCCCCTTCTCATGTGCTTTCTCCAGAACTCAGTCATCCTTTCCTGTTCAAATAATTTAGTTAAAGATTCCTCCAGACGGTATAGAGCTGCAGCTCTGCGGGACAGCGGATCAGAACCTATACAACATTTGTCATTGAATCATTAATTCAAGAAATTCGTTCAAAACGCTAATTCATCCAGTGTTTGAGTCATTGAATCATTCATTCAACCATTTTTAATTAGTTAGAATTATTAAATATTTTCTAATTAGACTGAAGCAATTAAATTTTTTTCAGAACTTCTAGTTGTCTAATGTCTTTTTTCTTCAGAATCATGGGAGAAGCGTGATCTCTGTTTTCCTCAGTTTATATGTAGCCTGCTGGTTTGTTCATGGTAATCAGCTGCAACTACTTTTTTTACAAAAAGAAACAGAATAAATATTTTATATCTAAATATTTGACTTCATTTTTTAACCACATTGGAATTGAAACTGGGAATCTCACAATGATAATTAATAATCGGAATCTATAACATTCAACCGATCCCCAACCTGCACTATCTCAGCATCACAGGTTTCTATTTACAGTGTTGAGCACTGTAGCCAATCACAATCATATCTGTCGAGCGTGTGATCACACTGGCGAATCAGAGGTGTTCAGGTGTTTTTTGTTCAACACAAGCCTTTATTATAAAGTCTAACGCAATATAAGTAAGAGATCCACTGTACAATTAAGACCTTTTGTCATTATAATGGCAGTTTTGCGAGAGACCCTGTGCTTTAAGTCTTTGTGATTTATAATGGTTTTTCTCTTCTCTTGCTTTTTGCTTTTTGTTCTTGCTGAACACTGGTGTGCTTTTTCACAGTCTGAACACTGGTGTGCTTTTTCACAGTCTGAACACTGGTGTGGTTTTTCACAGTCTGAACACTGGTGTGCTTTTTCACAGTCTGAACACTGGTGTGCTTTTTCACAGTCTGAACACTGGTGTGCTTTTTCACAGTCTGAACACTGGTGTAGTTTTGTAGTTTTTCACAGTCTGAACACTGGTGTGGTTTTTCACAGTCTGAACACTGGTGTAGTTTTTCACAGTCTGAACACTGGTGTGGTTTTTCACAGTCTGAACACTGGTGTGGTTTTTCACAGTCTGAACACTGGTGTGGTTTTTCACAGTCTGAACACTGGTGTGGTTTTTCACAGTCTGAACACTGGTGTAGTTTTTCAGTCTGAACACTGGTGTGGTTTTTCACAGTCTGAACACTGGTGTGGTTTTTCACAGTCTGAACACTGGTGTGCTTTTTCACAGTCTGAACACTGGTGTAGTTTTTCACAGTCTGAACACTGGTGTGCTTTTTCACAGTCTGAACACTGGTGTAGTTTTTCACAGTCTGAACACTGGTGTAGTTTTTCACAGTCTGAACACTGGTGTGCTTTTTCACAGTCTGAACACTGGTGTAGTTTTTCACAGTCTGAACACTGGTGTGCTTTTTCACAGTCTGAACACTGGTGTGCTTTTTCACAGTCTGAACACTGGTGTGCTTTTTCACAGTCTGAACACTGGTGTGCTTTTTCACAGTCTGAACACTGGTGTGCTTTTTCACAGTCTGAACACTGGTGTGCTTTTTCACAGTCTGAACACTGGTGTAGTTTTTCACAGTCTGAACACTGGTGTAGTTTTTCACAGTCTGAACACTGGTGTGCTTTTTCACAGTCTGAACACTGGTGTGGTTTTTCACAGTCTGAACACTGGTGTGGTTTTTCACAGTCTGAACACTGGTGTGGTTTTTCACAGTCTGAACACTGGTGTGGTTTTTCACAGTCTGAACACTGGTGTGGTTTTTCACAGTCTGAACACTGGTGTGCTTTTTCACAGTCTGAACACTGGTGTGCTTTTTCACAGTCTGAACACTGGTGTGCTTTTTCACAGTCTGAACACTGGTGTAGTTTTTCAGTCTGAACACTGGTGTGGTTTTTCAGTCTGAACACTGGTGTGGTTTTTCAGTCTGAACACTGGTGTGGTTTTTCAGTCTGAACACTGGTGTGGTTTTTCAGTCTGAACACTGGTGTGGTTTTTCACAGTCTGAACACTGGTGTGGTTTTTCAGTCTGAACACTGGTGTGGTTTTTCACAGTCTGAACACTGGTGTAGTTTTTCAGTCTGAACACTGGTGTGGTTTTTCACAGTCTGAACACTGGTGTGCTTTTTCACAGTCTGAACACTGGTGTAGTTTTTCACAGTCTGAACACTGGTGTAGTTTTTCACAGTCTGAACACTGGTGTGCTTTTTCACAGTCTGAACACTGGTGTGCTTTTTCACAGTCTGAACACTGGTGTGCTTTTTCACAGTCTGAACACTGGTGTAGTTTTTCACAGTCTGAACACTGGTGTAGGTTTTCACAGTCTGAACACTGGTGTGGTTTTTCACAGTCTGAACACTGGTGTAGTTTTTCAGTCTGAACACTGGTGTGGTTTTTCACAGTCTGAACACTGGTGTAGTTTTTCAGTCTGAACACTGGTGTGGTTTTTCAGTCTGAACACTGGTGTGGTTTTTCAGTCTGAACACTGGTGTGGTTTTTCACAGTCTGAACACTGGTGTAGTTTTTCAGTCTGAACACTGGTGTGGTTTTTCAGTCTGAACACTGGTGTGGTTTTTCACAGTCTGAACACTGGTGTAGTTTTTCAGTCTGAACACTGGTGTGGTTTTTCACAGTCTGAACACTGGTGTAGTTTTTCAGTCTGAACACTGGTGTGGTTTTTCACAGTCTGAACACTGGTGTAGTTTTTCAGTCTGAACACTGGTGTGGTTTTTCAGTCTGAACACTGGTGTAGTTTTTCAGTCTGAACACTGGTGTGGTTTTTGAGTCTGAACACTGGTGTGGTTTTTCAGTCTGAACACTGGTGTAGTTTTTCAGTCTGAACACTGGTGTGGTTTTTCACAGTCTGAACACTGGTGTAGTTTTTCAGTCTGAACACTGGTGTAGTTTTTCAGTCTGAACACTGGTGTAGTTTTTCATTTATTACATTTTTTTGTAAAAGACCCTTCTAGAGCTTTATGCTGGAGACAATGTGGTAAAACAGGTCACCATACACACATATTTTGGGACTGTCCAGCAATTCTTGCGTATTGGAAAAATATTAAAGAAGAGATGGAGAAAATTGTAAAAAGAGAAGTTCCCTCAAATGTAAGTTTTTTTTACTGGGTGTTATATCAGTTGATGCTTTCAATGCTGACCAAAGATATATGTTACGTGTATTATTACTAATTGCCAAAAAAAACATTACTGCTAATTGGAAGTCTGTGAAATCACCAACTATAACTGAATGGAAACAGACTAAAACAGATTTATATGATGGAAAAAATGACTGCAACATTACAATTGAAAACTGACCTTTTTAATCAGAGGTGGCACATGGTTAAAGAATATTTAAATCTATAAATATTTTTATTTTATTTGTATTTGTATTTATTTTTATATATATATTTTTGATATACGTTATATATATCTTATATCATTATATGACTGTATATTATTGTATCATGTTTGTTGAGATGTGAACATTCATATTAGGTGCTGCAATATATACATACAGAATATTTGTATTTATTATTATTATTATTTATTTTTTTATTTTATTTTATTTTTATTTTATTTTCTCTCTTTGTATTACTCTTGTTATTTTATCACTTGTCTCAGATAATGTTCCTTTTGTTATGTTCTGTGAAAAATATAAATAAAAAAGTAAAAAAAATAAATAAAATAGACTCGAACATTATGTTGGCATTAGTGGAACTGCATTAGTTAAATCATACTTATCTGACTGTTATCAGTTTGTAGCATTAAATGAAGAGATGTCTTTTTGATCACAAGTTCAGTATGGAGTACCACAAAGCTCAGTAATAGGACCGTTGCTGTTCACGCTGTACATGCTACCATTAGGAGATATCATTAGGGAACATTGAATTAGCATTCACTGTTATGCCGACGATACTCAGCTCTATATTTAATACTTAACAGATACATCACAGGAGAGTTAAGTGTTGAACTTTTTGTATGAGTGTGTGAGTGATTTTAAATCTGGCAGTGTATCCATTTCATGACGAGATGGGAGGGTTATGATGAACTGAATTCCTATGTAGTAGCCTGAGGGCGTCTTGGGTATGAAGTTTACGTGCATTGTGAGCGTGTGCAGTGTCCTACGGGGGTGATGTGTGTGTGCAATAGCTTTGTCTATTTATTATGGTGTTCTCTGTGGAGCATGCTCCATCGTGGTGTTGCTCGCCCAGGCTGATTAGCATTTGTGTTTGGGACTTCAAAAGCCTGATCCAGTCGGACATGTTGGGTAACTGCCTGAATTATATTAAATAAAGATTATGGTTTCTACCTCTGTGGTGCAGCTTGCTTTGTAGAGTGGATTCCTCTAGCTGTAACAATCTGACAACACAATCTAGGTTTATTACATTATTATAGAGATGTACAGCAGTGCTGCTTATAAACACCAGATGATTATTTTGTGCGAGTGAGATGAGTTAGGAGCGTCTGTTGCATAAATCAACGCAGTAATTGATAGAAAGGCACAGACGAAATACTCTGGAAATTATATGAAATTAAAATTACATACTAAATAAAAACAGTTAGCAATAATACCAAATAAAGTAACTAAAGCATACATCCATCGTCCATATTATATTATTATACTTATTTAGATCTCTGAGGATTGATATATCGCTCTACAATAGTAAACATTGATGAGGGTCGGTCGAGTGTCACACGCAGAAAGAGAAGTCAGTCATTGAGCCATTGAGTCCACCAGCAATCAGAACATAACCAGGAAATATATATATTACACACTTGAGAGTTTTATATGAATGAAGAGATTTCACTAAACGCTGACCCACAGAATCATCAAGAGAAAGAGTGAAAGATAATCTGTGTATATCCTGCACCGGCGTAAAGTGAAACCGGAAGTGTCTCTCCCTACACTCGCTGACCGGAAACCCAACATGGCGGCCGCAAGCAACTACTAGACCATTACGTTTGTTGCGAATAAACAAAATAAATGTTTGTTGTGGTTTCTGAGACTGCACACTCCACGACCCACCAGTTGAGAAATACTACTCTACTATTTATATATCTGTGATGATGAACCTGTAGGTTATCACCATGTGAACATCAGTTTACAGTGTTGTTGTGTACATTGATTTACTGTTTAATGTTATGATTGTTTTCATATCATTAATCAAAGATAAGCAATATTATTTGTGATTGTTATCTGTTTAGATGTATATGCAAGAACACTGACATTGAATGTTTCCATAGTCAGGAGAGTTAACCAACCCCTACTGTTGGTATGATCCACTAGTGTTTGGTGGGAAAATAGCATATATAAAGGAGTGAGGCTAGTTGAGCCAGGGAGAGATGGGCCAAGTGCCAGAGCTAGTACAGTCAAATGCTGTAAGATGTGAGTCTTCATTGTCAGAGGTTTGTTCCTCGAGGCTGGATTTGATGTCGTGTTTTGCTGCTTTCAGCATGTTTTATTTATGTTTTGTAAAGTCTATTTTGAGTATTTTTGATGATTTGTTTATTTATTTTTAACTTGATTTGGAACACGTATGCTGAGACAGCTGTCCTAAATAAATTCACTTAAACTTTAATGATCTCCTGCATGGTGCTCAAGTCATTCCATCTCTTCCCGGGCCTATCAGAAAAATAAATAAAAAAAATGTACGCAACAACTCAGGGAAACGGTATACAACTAGCCCTCTGACAACAAGCCAGGCTGGCTTTCTTACATCAGGCGGCTGTAGTTGAAACCACATCCCGACAAAATCATGTCTTCTACATTTAAAATATACACTGTGCACAATGAGGCTAAACATGTCATGGCAACACAAGCAACCCCGAGTGACTGGACAATACCATCAAGAGCCTCAACACTAGTGTTACAGGTTCCAGATTCACTGTACTGATGATCCACAGGTTACAGTAGTAAACGCACAGAAACAGCAGCTGTTGAGAGAGTTCAGCACTAGATGTGTTAATGTTACTTGGGCGCGTGTGAATAAAGGTCACCTCGAGCCTTCACGAATAAAGGCCACCTCGAGGCCCAACCTCTGGCCGACGGTGTATAGGCTGGATATGGCGTGATCATTTTTATTTTGATGTTCGTCCACGTTTCTTCTTTTATGCGTTTACTTGCGGCAAACAAACAAAAGTTGTAGGTTCATAGCGCCACCTACTGTGCTGGGGTTTATTTATAATTAAGAAAAAAAAAGAAAAGAAAAAAAAAGTACAAACTGATTTTTTTCAAAATTTTATTTTTTTATTTTTTTAAATGCTCCATCTGAAAATTAAATTGAAACAGAAACACAAGTGAATAATTTGCACAGCAGAAGATGAATCATAGAAACAGGATGAACATCCTGTCTGACAACAAGAATTCTGTCAAACAGCACCATTACCTCGGATGAACATCCTGTTTCTGAGTATAAAAGACTGCTGAATGAAATTAATATTCTTAATTATAATAACAACCACCTTTATCTTTGACGGGGGGTGGGGGTGCAGGTGCGGGAGCTGCTGCTGCTGCGCCTGCTGCTGCGCCTGCGCCTGGGGCGGGAGCTGCTGCGCCTGCTGCTGCGGGGCCTGCTGCTGCGCCTGCGCCTGGGGCGGGAGCTGCTGCGCCTGCTGCTGCGGGGCCTGCTGGGGTGCGGGTGCTGCTGCTGCGCCTGCGCCTGGGGCGGGAGCTGCTGCGCCTGCTGCTGCTGCGCCTGCTGCTGCGCCTGCGCCTGGGGCGGGAGCTGCTGCGCCTGCTGCTGCGGGGCCTGCTGGGGTGCGGGTGCTGCTGCTGCGGGAGCTGCTGGGGGGGAGCTGCTGGGGGGTCCGGGTGCTGCTGCTGCGGTGGTGCCTGGTGCGGGGGCTGCTGCTGCGGGAGCTGCTGGGGGGGAGCTGCTGGGGGGTCCGGGTGCTGCTGCTGCGGTGGTGCCTGGGGCGGGGGCTGCTGCGGGAGCTGCTGGGGGGGAGCTGCTGGGGGGTCCGGGTGCTGCGGACATCATAGATCATAGATTGAACAGGTTTCTGTCAAACAGCACCATTACTTTAAATGAGTAAACCCCACAAGATTACAGTATAAACATGAGCCTCGTTTGAAAGGCAAAGGGGGAGGTGTTGCTGTAATTTATAGTAATGTTTTAAAAACCACTAAGAAATCTAGTTTTGAATATAATTATTTTGAAGTGTTGGTGCTTAATGTAATAATATATATAGTGTAAACGATAAATCACGTTTGAGAATTCTGATGGCTACTGTATACAGGCCACCAGGGCACCATAAAGATTTTATCAAAGAATTTGCGGATTGGCTGCAGATAAAGTACTAATTGTTGGTGATTTCAATACACATGTAGATAATGAAAAAGATGCATTGTGATTGGCATTTAAAAGACATTGTAAACTCTATTGGAGTTAGACAACATATGTCAGGACCTACTCATTGTCGTAATCATACTCTAGATCTAATACTATCACATGGAATAGATGTTGATGCCATTGAAACTCTGCAGCAGAGCGATGACATCTCAGATCATTATCTAGTCTTATGTTAATTACATTTAGCCAAGGCTGCAAAGCCGACTCCGTGTTATAAATATGTTAAGACCTATCACTTCTGCCACTAAAGATTGCTTTATTAATAATCTTCCATATCAGTTTCATCATCTCAGCATCCTGGATAGCTTAGAAGAACTCGATATTGCAACAAACTTTTAACTCTCTTTTCCAGCACTTTAGACACAGGTGCTCTGTTGCGCTTAAAGAATATTAAAGAAAACAGTCCAACGTCGTGGTGCAACAAGCACACTCAGGCCCTTAAGAGAAAAATGGAGCGCAACTGGAAGAACAAAACTAGAGGTATTTCGGATTTCATGGAAGGAGAGCTCGATTGCTTACAGAGAGGCTTTAAAAGCTGCTAGATCTGCTTATTTTTCAACCCTATTAGAAGAAAATAAACAATCCTACTGTAGGTATTTATTTGAAACAGTGGCTAAACTAACAAAAAAGAAAGCTTCAAGCCCAGAAGTGTCCAAGAAACACAGCAGTAATGACTTTATGAACTTCTTCACATATAAGATTGATAGTATCAGGGACAAAATTATAACTATGCAACCGTCTACTACAGTATCGCATCAGGGAGTGCATTGTAGTCTCCCTGAGGAAAATTATTCATTTGTTGCTATAGGAGGGGAAGAATTTTGCAAACTCGTTAATTCATCTAAATCGACAACATGTATGTTAGACCCTATACCGAGCTACCGACCCTATACCTAAGCTACTGAAAGAGATGCTTCCAGAGGTCATAGATCCTCTTCTTAATATCATTAATTCGTCTTTGTCTCTAGGACACGTACCAAAAACCTTTAAGCTGGCTATGATTAAACCGCTTGTTAAAAAACCCAACTTGATCATACAAAATGTGTCAATTACAGGCCGATCTCGAATCTGCCTTTTCTGTCAAAAGCCGCTTTCCGACCGGAGGGATTTTTGCAGTTCCTAGAACCTAACATTCCGTGTATGAAGTATTGGAGAATTAATGTTTCATTATTGACAGATGTTAATATAAGAGAGGAAATAAGGTCAGCAATAATGGAATATTTTGCTTTGAATGACAATGGAATTGTCTCACCTACTGTTCTATGGGATGCAGGAAAAGCCACAATAAGGGGGAAAATAATATCTATAGGATCACGGTTAAAGAAAGACAGACTTAAAAAACAAGTAGAATTAGAAACTGAAATCAAGAGATTGGAAAATGAACATAAGCGAAGTGGAAACCAAGAAGTATTTAATAAACTTAAAGAGAATAGAACCAAGCTAGATGAGATTCTGACCTATAGGGCAGAGGGGGCCCTTAGGTTTATCGATAGAAAATACTATGAATTGGGAAACAAGGCTAGCAGGTTATCATCATTTCAACTACAGAAAGCACAAGCTAGTCGAACAATTCCTAAAATTAAACAACCTCATTCCAAAGATGTCGAAACTAGTCCAAAAGCAGTAGCAAATACCTTTGCCAAATATTATGAACAATTATATAAGGGTCAACATCAGGAATTGAAAGAAGAAAAAATACATGATTTCTTTAAAAATCTTAAATTAGACAAGCTGACGGCGGACGAAGCCTCTGCGTTAGTAGAGCCAATTAGAGAAAAGGAGGTGAAAGAAACAATTATTAAATTAAAAAAATAATAAAACGCCAGGAATAGACGGGTTTGCAGGAGAATATTATAAAGTGTTTGTTGATGACCTCACTCCAGTATTATGTAAGTTATATAATTATGTGTTAAATTCAGGGAACCCTCCAGAGTCATGGTCTGAGGCTATCATTACAGTCCTGCATAAGGAAGGAAAAGATCCATTGCAGTGTTCTAGTTATCGTCCTATTAGCCTCCTGTGTGTGGATTATAAAATATTAACATCTATTTTAGCAACTAGAGTACAAAAATACATTAGGAAATTAGTAAAACCAGATCAGACGGGGTTCCTTTCAGGTCGCCAAGGGACAAATAATATAAGGAGAGCATTAAACCTGCAGTCACTTATGGCAAAGGATACTCAAACGTCAATGCTTCTTAGCTTAGATGCTGAGAAAGCATTTGATCGGGTAGATTGGCAATTTTTAGAACAGACATTAATTGAGATGGGCTTCAGTGAAAAATTTACCTTCTGGTTTCGGCTGTTGTATAAGAATCCCAAATCCAAAATTAGAGTTAATGGACATTGCTCTGACTTTTTTGATATAGAGAGAGGACAGGGTGACTCTCTCTCACCCATTCTCTTTGCTCTCAGTATCGAGCCTCTAGCGGAGGCAATAAGACAGGACGTCCAGATTGGGGGGGTGGAGGATGGTGGGGGGAAAGTTTATAAAATTTCTCTTTTCGCTGACGATATTCTGCTCTTTATAAAACATCCCTTTACTTCAATACCTCGACTAATGCAATGCCTAAAAGATTATGGAGACATTTCTGGATACAAAATTAATCAAAATAAATCAGAGGCAATGATGATATCAGGAGTATGGCCTAAACAACTGAACGAGATGGTGTCATTTCACTGGTCTAAACAGGGATTTAGGTACTTGGGGATTATTATCACGCCTGAAACTACAAGACTTTTTGAGGCGAACTATAATAAGCTAATTAATCAAATAAGGAGTGATCTAGTTCGATGGGAAGTTCTTCCTTTATCTCTGTTTGGAAGAGTCGAGACCGTAAGGATGAACCTGCTCCCACGTTTCCTATTTCTATTCCAGTCGTTGCCCATAAGAGTTCCAATTTCCACTTTTAATATGTTAAACAAATTAATTTCTCAATTTATATGGCAACACAAAAGACCCAGAATTAAACTTAAAACACTTCATTTGGCTAAAAATAAAGGAGGTTTGGCTTTGCCAAATATAAAATTGTATTACTGGGCGGCTCAACTAGCAGCAATTGTGACTTGGATCAGTGGAGATGAGGAAGCAAATGGGACTCAAATAGAGCAAGGGGAAGTTAAGGGTGCACAATTGTCGGTCCTACCCTTTATAGATCTAAAACAGGTCAATAAAATTAAAATTGAAAATGAATGGATAAAACAATCAATAAAGGTATGGGCAGAAGTAAAGAAAATGCTTGACGATACTCAGCTCTATATTTAATAATAATCTCACAGAGACTAGATTACAGTAACTGGTGACGGTTCACTAATTAATAAAATATCATCTGAAGGGGACCGTTGACATAATTATCAGCCGATCAGTATTGAAATATGAAACAAAAGCATAAAGCTGAACTCCAGTGTGAGTTTCATCCCTAATATTAAAGACTACTTTCTCCTCTTGTTCCTGCGTCTCTCTCACACACACTCTCTCTCACACACACTCTCTCTCACACACACTGTTTCTGTCTCTCACCCTCTCGGGCAGCGGCCCTCTCCTGCTGAGCTCCTCCAGAGCGATCTGGGCCGCTGCGTGCCTCGCCACGCCCTTGGTCCACCCGGACCCCTCCGGGAACTCCTCGTCCCCGACACGGGCACGCACCGTGAACCTGACAGAGGAAGGAGAATATAATTCATGTATTCTTTGTGCACATGCACAACATGTACATCATCTACACAAACACAGCTCAGTGTGTGATCAGTCCTGACACACTTGTATGTAAATGCTTCTTCTGTCCCTCCAATAAGAGCACAGTCTATCTGTCCATCAGGTGCGCATGGAAGTTGTGTTCGTTACTATAGCAACAGTCGGCTGTCGACCAATGATCTGCCCTCGACACGGTACTTTCAGAATTATCATTGACTGATAGAATTAAAGTATACTGTAGCATTACTATACATTAATTAACTAATATACTAATATATAGTATAGCATGAATATACTCATATATATATATATTTATTATATAAGCATATATCACACACCCGTATAATTTTTATTATTCTTCATTTATTTATTACAGATTAAGTGGAGTTATGCTAAGAGGCTATAATAGCCGCTGTCTGATGATCCACTAATTACTAATATTGTTTATGAAGACTTGATATGTATCCTGGAAAAGGCTGTATCCGGAACACGCAGATCTACACCTTTAATTGTTTTTAATTATTTAGCGCAGTTAACGAAAGGCTTTTTACTTCACCACATGAGTGCCCTGGAGTATTTAATAATCATTAGTATTAATTTAATTAGAATATTGTAAAAGCCTTGAAACAGCATTATTCAATGTGTGTCTTCTGGCCAAGACAGCGTATAGAGCAGCAGTTTAACCGCTAGCAAAGCCTCAACGCTTTTCCCCTTATTTTACACTTCCTGATTTATCCCGAATACTAACTCACTTTGTACCCTGACATCTGATTGGTGCAGATTAGAAACGACTGTAATGAAGGCTAAATAAGAGACGCTGACACGGAAAGACACGGAACAGTTTATTCATCAGTGGCATCTGCAAAAAACACGTAGAGCCTACATTAAAAATCATAACATGTTATAGATGTAAAATAATCAATATTAGGACTGTCACTAACCATTATTTTGGTAGAGTAATCCATCAATTTTTATATATTTTTGTGGTAATAAAAATAGGCCAACACAAAAAAAAGCCTACTATCTTTTTTAAATTCATTTTAATAAAAAAACACACACATATATACATATCCTATATATATATATATATATATATATATATATATATATATATATATATATATATATATATATAAGGGATAATGTAGAGCGAGGCTTCGCGTCGGGGTCTTGAATCAGGGCCTGAAGGGTTTGTATTCGCTAACAACCGCCTCATTATCCCGCTTATTACATGGCTACCTACCAAATAAATCAATAATTTGACAAAATATTGATTTAAAAAGGAGTTTATGGATTTAAAAACTATTGTATTGCTTCTGCTAAAGAGCAACGGTGTGTTATCTAGAAAAAGGCCACATTCTACATTAGAATTCAACCAAGCCATGTAATAAATATAAAATAACAATGAGGCAATAGTGTTTAGTTCAAATAAAGTATCAAAAGCAAGAAGTCATATGGTTTTATAGAACAACTGTTAAATACATGTAAACCATCTTGTGAACATGTATTATAACACACGCCTGCAGAGGGCGCCACTGTCCTGCTGATTATTACACTCTACAGCAGATCTAATCCTTAAATACTGGACTAACATTTCATTTACATGTTCAGTTCATCTGTAATATTTGCCCACTTTACGATAGAAATGCTACAGCGACTAATTTCTTCAAGAACATGTGGACTTCAAAACATGCAAACTCAGAGTGATGATTGAAACTTATTTAGAAACCGCGAGGAACAGTTTGCATATATTTAGAAACATATTGATGTATTCTCCTGTGTTGGCGTAGGTTTACAAATGATTGACCTTACACATCTGATGAAACGGCTCACATTCGTCTGATAGACCACCATCTTCTCTCATATTAAAACATTCATTATATCTAGACAAGTTTCAGATAAGCATTTCTCCTTACAGCAGTGGTCACTCACCAACCTTTTCAAGCCTAAGATCACATCCCAAGTCCAAATGTAAACCAAGATCTACCACTTGCAAAAAACTATGAAAAAACAAGGCCACAATGTAGTTCTACTTTGACATTCTTTGTTGCCTGTGTTAGTCACTAGCAAAATATTTATTTAACTACACAAATAGTATATAACTACAAACTGTCAACTATAATTCAACATTTTCAACAGTAATATAACATTAAGTATTGCACAGGGCCTCGCGCCACCAGGGGGCCTCGCAATCCTGCGGTTTTTATTTTAACAAATTAAGCGGGTTTTTCACGGGCTGTAATCTCCCAGTCGATTAGTTGTTTTATTGGTCGATACGTTCTGGACATCGACAGTGTGGCAGCATTTTATGAAAATAGATAACGGGAAAAAAGTCGAATGCAAAGTTTGCAAGCAACAGTTTGCATATCACAGCTCGACTACAAACATGGCATAGCTAGCCTATCACCTAAAAACGATGAGCTAACTTGTCTGCGTTAGGTTGCCCCATCTGTTTTGAGTAGGCTATATGAATGAACATTTAAGAATTGGCATTGAAATATGCCAATTACTAATAATCGTGTTTATAACTGCAGGCGCGCGCGCGCACGCAACGACGGTATTGCGTAATTGTGCTGTATTTGAAATTATTTTTGTATTTTGCATTGTTTTGAGCCAGTAAAAAAAAAAAATAAGTTAATGATCTCCATACGGGTGATCCGCTTATCATTATTTAATCTACCCACGAACTAAATTTACACTCTATTCAACATATTTCAATGTAATAGCCTACCTTTTAAACATTTGAAACGAAGCTGAGCTTCAGCATCGCTCTGCGAGGACATGCACAGAGCGGCTGAATGAACCGTAGTGTCTGTCAGTTATTATAACATTATGACAAAAACAATTGTCTGAATTATGTTGCATATTCCTCAACAGTTCTTGTGCCGATATCACTAGTTGACATAGTAGGCTACTATTTTCGGAAATCATATTATATTGCGCAGGTGCACGTGATGCAACGCCGTCAGAGTGTGTAATTTCGGTGCCAAATAATTAGGTCAAAAACGATTTAATATACTGCAAATAACCTATTAGTTATGTTTATTTATAATTCATTTAAGCGGACAAAGGCTAACAAGTAGGCTGCGCAGCCAATTATTCTAACGTTCAGAGCCTGGGAGGGGCCTCGCATTTCAAGTCCGCACAGGGCCTGCGACGGCACTGATTACTCATATAAAAACACAATAATTAGTCAATTAGGCTACAGGCGCTTTCACTTTGAAAACATATTTCAAACACTTAAAAATGGAAATACTCCGTACAAAATGTTATGACAACAGTCATCCTTCAATTCTTCAAAAATATATTCACACAAATTTCAGGCTATTATTCATTACTAACTCATTACCTCAATACTCAATCAATTACAGGCCTAAAACAATCATGTACAACACTGATTATCTTTCCCCTTTTTCAACAATATAAAATACAGATCTCCTTTTAACAACCGATTTCAAACTAGCAATACTCCCTCACTCTGAGGGCTCAGATGAGGTTCTCTCCCCACACATATATTCAATGTGATGGCTGTGATTGCACACTACACTATCAGCAAGTGCTCTGTAGTCTGGCTTATAGTTTGACAGCAAATCTTACACAGCCATCGTTTCGTACAGCTTGCGTATCGTTAGCTTGAAGAGCTTGATGTGAGCGTAGTGTGAAGTGGCTGAGCTGGTTAAAGCGTAAACCCTTGTTTATACTCGACGCGTCCGCATGAGCGCGAATTGTGCGCGCGGCAAAAATTATGTGATTGTAACAGCGCGCGCGCCTCCGCATCCCCTAGACACCATGTGCATTTTAAATTAATAAATAATAATGAATAAAAATATTGTTTTGTTTTTTTCTCTGATTACTCTTCGCGATAGACTAAAAATGCTTCCAAGATCGACTTGTCGATCGCGATCGACGGGGTGGTGACCACTGCCTTACAGCAAATGACCGTCGCAGACCGGAGAGTATAGATGGGTTTCCGATGACGTCACATACACACGTGCTATAAATTCCTAATTTCGATTCCAATAAGGTTAAAAAATTAAATTAAATAAAAACCTTGGATATCATTCACATTTAGTCTTATTGCAAACCATTTATTTGTAGCTAAATATGAACAAAAATCATCAAGTCAAAGGACACTTACGGAATGTTTGACTGGTTTAAAAACACCATAAAAACACAACTAGCCTAATATGCATTCTTACAGTAGTAAACGCAGAGTAACAGCAGCTGTGGAGAGTTTTCTCTAGATGTGGTAATCTTACCTGGGCGCGTGAGGAGCGCCACTACACCCTTCCCTAACGAAGGCGACCTCCACCCCCCTCCTCTGGCCGAGGGTGTGCAAGGCCGACACGGGGTGCTGGGGGTGTTGCTGCTGCTGCTGGGGATGGGGCTGTTGTTGCTGCTGCTGCTGCTGCTGGGGATGGGGCTGTTGTTGCTGCTGCTGCTGCTGGGGATGGGGCGGCTGGGGCTGGGGCGGCTGGGGCTGGGGCGGCTGCTGCGGCTGCGGCTGCTGCTGGGGCTGGGGTGGCTGCTGCGGCTGCGGCTGCTGCTGGGGCTGGGGTGGCTGCTGCTGCTGCTGCTGCTGCTGGGGCTGGGGCTGGGGCTGGGGCTGGGGCTGGGGCTGGGGTGGCTGCGGCTGCTGCTGCTGCTGCTGCTGCTGCTGCTCCATATTGTTTGTTTTTTGAAGTTCGTCCGCTTTCTTTTATGCGTTTACTGGCGGCTATCAAACAAACAAAGATTGTAGGTTCATAGCGCCACCTACTGTGCTGGGGTTTAATTAAACATTTTTTTAAATTTTTTTTAGTAATGCCAGAGAAGGTCTAATACAGAGCCGTAATAGTACTTAAAATGCAAAATCCTTAAATTCCATCTGACCTTTCTTTTTTAACAAGGTAATTTAGTTGCCATTAAAGTGAAATTACTGAACCTAAATAAAGGAGCTATATATTTAAAAAAAAAAGCTAATTTAAAAAAAAAAAAACGTCAGATGGACTTTTTGGTTTTTGCATCTTAAGTCTTCATTTGATTACCATTAATACTACACTGACTGCAGTTATTCTGTATTATTGTGCGACACGAATTATTTCAAAATGTGAATACAAAACTTTTTTTTTGCGTAATTAGAGCTTCAGCCATAAAAGTTATTGTACAGTTTGTATCAGATTTTGTTGCTGATTTTAAAGGTGTAATTTAGTTGGGAGTTCGGCAAGCAGTTTGAGAGGTCAGGATTCCTCCATTTGTATGGATAGGACTTGTTGTCCACTGCCGGAACCGGAACCATTGGCTGCTGCTCACGCGACACCGGGAGGAATTGGAGGTTGCGCTCTATGCATACATGAAACGGATCCGAGGTGAGGGTGAATTACGCTCGTATTCGCTTTCATTAATGTTTTTACTCCTGTGTTGTGAACAGTCTTAACATAATTGATGTATGTGTGCCAGTTTTAATCAACTGAACTATAAAAGAGCGTTTAACCAATCGCGAGTCTTATAGTTTGATATCGAGTCTATAAACATTTGAGTTTCTACAGTCTATGGTCGTGATTCTGCTAATGAAGTAAAGAGACGTGTGGGTTTCAGTCACTCTGCTCTTTCTCACACAGCTGATCTGCAGGATGTCTTCAGTGATTCCTCATGGATTTCAGAGCAGTAAACAGGACTTCCGGTTCGGCCCGTGGACCGTCACCGCTGTCAGGACTCACATCATGAAGTCCAAAGACATCGAGAGGTGATGCTGGAGAAATGAGATTTAACAGATTCTGTCATCTACTCATCCTGTGGTTCCAACCTGTTCTGGAAGATATTTTGAAGAATGTTAGTAGGCGAGGAGCACCATTACCTCATAGTATGCAGAAAAATACTATGGAAATTCTTCAAATTTGTGAATTTTTGTGTTCAGCAGAAGAAATAAGCTCATACAGGTTTGGAACAGCGTCAGGGTGAGTAAATGTGACAGAGTTATAATTTTTGGGTGAACTGGCCCTTTAATATGATGACTGACATTAGGGCGATCTTCCCAATTTTGAGATTTACTATGGAGAATATCCAGACTGGAACAAGCCTGTGGACTTTCTCGATTTGCACAATTTATAACATAGTATTGCAGTAAATAATAATTTGTCAAAATAGTAATTAAACCCGGAGTTAAACTTTAAATCACTGCATAGTCTTTAGCGTATGAATTAGATATGCATTGATTATTATTAAAGATGCCAAGATGGACATTGAAATATTTTTGAGTGTATTTGAGGTTTAGGAGTATTCTCTGCTCGTCCATGTTTCACAGAAAGCACATCTTCCACAGTGGATGCGCTTTAATAACTGTAGAATAGAGCCTGTCCCGCAGTACTGCTCACCTCAGTCACACCACTGACTGATCTGGGCTTGGGTTTAGGCTTTCAGGAGGGGTGAAGGACACCGGAACATTGATCAATGATCATTTTATCTTGATTATCACATTTTCGTTATTGTTGGAAGCCAAAATCTAAACCGAAACTAAACTTTGATTCATCACAGAGCCCTGGTGCTGTTCCACACGAGTCACATGATCTAATCCGGCCAGGCAGCCGTTGCTCTCTCTGAACATTATTACCAGCTCATAAGAGTAATGGCAGCAGATTGTGGATGATGAAGAGGATGATGATGATATCTGATGTGTCGCAGGCTGGCGGAGACGATGCACATGCCGGCTCTGCCAGAGATGCTGTTCGGGGAGAATGTGTTGCGTATTCAGCACAGCGACGGCTTCGGGATCGAGTTCAATGCGATCGACGCGCTCAAACGTGTCAACAACACGCAGGACTCGCTGAAGGTGGCCTGTGCGCAGGAGTGGCAGGACAGCAGGTACAGTTGTGTTTCTCATGAGGCTCTGCAAAGAGGCAGTGACGCAGGAGAATGTGTGTGTTCAGGGCCGACTCGGAGCATTCCCGGGACGTGGTGAAGCGCTACGACTGGACTTACACCACCGACTACAGAGGGACTTTAGTGGGAGAGCACGTGCAGATCAAGGTATTCTGTGCTTTAACACTCAAACCAGCTCTTGTGGAGCGTCTCTCACTCACATTTAATATTCAACAATATTATTGATCTCCTGCATGGACACCATTATATAAGAACTGAACTGAGCTGGACGGCTCACGGATCACGGTTTTCTCCAGAGCGGCTCTATATGAAGAGTTCAGATGCAAAAGCCTCTAAGTGCCATTTGAAATTTTCTTCTAGAATGATCATTTTTATCAAGCTTGTATATTTAAGTTCAGTAATTTCACTTAAATGGCAATGAAGATTACCTATTAATTGTCATTTAAGTGAAATTACTGAACTTAAATATACAGGCTTGATAAAAATTATCATTCTAGAAGAAAATTTCAAATGGCACTTAGAGGCTTTTGCATCTGAACTCTTCATATATATATATATATATATATGTGTGTGTTTTATATGAACTAAATAATAACTTTTTTACAACAAAAATGAACCATCACTGAATGTACTTAAGCTAGACTGTGATGCTATTTTCTTGTGGAAACAAACTCTTGCATTATTTCCCTGTAATCTCTGTGAAGCTGCTCTGAAACTCTCGGTGTTGTAAAAGCACTGTATAAATAAAGGAGCTTGCGTTGCACAGGTGATGCCGACCGCAGAGCGCATAGACATGGAGAAGCTGAAGGCACGAGAACAGATCCAGTTCTTCGAGGACGTGCTGCTGTTCGAGGACGAGCTGCATGATCACGGCGTGTCGATGATCAGTGCCAAGATCGTGAGTGTTCTCGGCTTGGTGTGCAAATTTGCAGCATCGCTGCTTGCGTGTGAACGCTGGTGTGTGTTTCAGAGAGTGAGCGTGTGTTTCAGAGAGTGGGCGTGTGTTTCAGAGAGTGAGCGTGTGTTTCAGAGAGTGAGCGTGTGTTTCAGAGAGTGAGCGTGTGTTTCAGAGAGTGAGCGTGTGTTTCAGAGAGTGAGCGTGTGTTTCAGAGAGTGAGCGTGTGTTTCAGAGAGTGAGCGTGTGATTCAGAGAGTGAGCGTGTGTTTCAGAGAGAGAGCGTGTGTTTCAGAGAGTGAGCGTGTGATTCAGAGAGTGAGCGTGTGTTTCAGAGAGTGAGCGTGTGATTCAGAGAGTGAGCGTGTTTCAGAGAGTGAGCGTGTGTTTCAGAGAGTGAGCGTGTGATTCAGAGAGTGAGCGTGTGATTCAGAGAGTGAGCGTGTGTTTCAGAGAGTGAGCGTGTGTTTCAGAGAGTGAGCGTGTGTTTCAGAGAGTGAGCGTGTGTTTCAGAGAGTGAGCGTGTGTTTCAGAGAGTGAGCGTGTGTTTCAGAGAGTGAGCGTGTGTTTCAGAGAGTGAGCGTGTGATTCAGAGAGTGAGCGTGTGTTTCAGAGAGTGAGCGTGTGTTTCAGAGAGTGAGCGTGTGATTCAGAGAGTGAGCGTGTGTTTCAGAGAGTGAGCGTGTGTTTCAGAGAGTGAGCGTGTGATTCAGAGAGTGAGCGTGTGATTCAGAGAGTGAGCGTGTGTTTCAGAGAGTGAGCGTGTGTTTCAGAGAGTGAGCGTGTGTTTCAGAGAGTGAGCGTGTGATTCAGAGAGTGAGCGTGTGATTCAGAGAGTGAGCGTGTGTTTCAGAGAGTGAGCGTGTGTTTCAGAGAGTGAGCGTGTGATTCAGAGAGTGAGCGTGTGTTTCAGAGAGTGAGCGTGTGATTCAGAGAGTGAGCGTGTGATTCAGAGAGTGAGCGTGTGATTCAGAGAGTGAGCGTGTGATTCAGAGAGTGAGCGTGTGATTCAGAGAGTGAGCGTGTGATTCAGAGAGTGAGCGTGTGATTCAGAGAGTGAGCGTGTGATTCAGAGAGTGAGCGTGTGATTCAGAGAGTGAGCGTGTGATTCAGAGAGTGAGCGAGAGTGAGCGTGTGATTCAGAGAGTGAGCGAGAGTGAGCGTGTGTTTCAGAGAGTGAGCGTGTGTTTCAGAGAGTGAGCGTGTGATTCAGAGAGTGAGCGTGTGTTTCAGAGAGTGAGCGTGTGTTTCAGAGAGTGAGCGTGTGTTTCAGAGAGTGAGCGTGTGTTTCAGAGAGTGAGCGTGTGTTTCAGAGAGTGAGCGTGTGTTTCAGAGAGTGAGCGTGTGTTTCAGAGAGTGAGCGTGTGTAGGACTGGGGCGGTATGGATTTTTTCTTACCGCGGTTGAAAAGCAAGAAATTCCCGCGGTATTGCGGTAAACCGCTATTAGCACCATCCCGTGAAAAACTACGTCCCTCCCTCGCGCCAGCCCGCGCGCAATACATCCCGCGTGCACACAAGCGCACACACAAAAGGCTAGCCTTGTTTATACTCGACGCGTCCGCTTGAGCGCGAGTCTCCGCTGACTGCGCGCGTAGCTCCCCAGAAGGACGAGGCGTTTATACTTGACGCGCTCGCTGTTGTGCTATTCTGTGAAACGACATCGGCCGACTGAAGTAATTGTCCTCTTAACCATCATCAACGTGAGAAGAAGAAAGGTCCACACGTGACAATGTTTATTTTAGTACATCACCACCAATAACACTACAAAAAGAATAGAGTAAAATCCAGTAAACCCTGCGATTATTACCTCAGTGATATTAGAAGAAAATATGTGGATATAAAAACATGTAGGCCTATGTATTTCATACAACTCAATTAACGATCTCTTAAATATTTCTTATTTCACTAAACAATTAAAGGTATTGTAGGTAGAATTTTTATAAAAAACTTTTTTTCCAAATTTGTTTAAACTTTCTGTATATATCAATGCATAATTAAAATGTAAGTACTCTGAAAAAGAAAGTATAAAAATCGAGTGTCTGTAGACCTCTCACGACTGTTTTAAAGACAGCTCATTATTTCCATTCACTCCACCCCCTCCCTTCTGGGCTCCTTCCAAAGCCACGCCCCCAAAACACATGAACGCGCGACGCCGACCGCTGAGCTGAAGACGCATTATTTACCTGAGACGAGCGGAGAGGAAGGAGCGCAGTGCATGTAGTGACATCATGTCAGAATCACATGTAATAAAAAAATCTAACTTATAAACAAATAAGATGTATTTTAGTACTCACTATCAAGATAGCATATTGATATGGGTAAAGTTTAAAATATATATTTATTGATTCGCTAACGAGCTAGTTATCTATAAGGCAAAGCTAAACAGGTTGCATGATACACGTTTTTCCATTAATGAATGGAGATAGGAGCAGGCTTCACTCAATGATTGCACTTAAACTTTAAGAGTGCTGGCCTGATGATTAGAATATACAGTATAAATAGGAAAGAGGCCGCACTATGCATAAACTGTTTTATTTGCACAAACGCGTTTCGGCGCGTGCCTTCTTCAGTGTTCACAAACGCGTCTCGGCGCGTGCCTTCGCGCACCGAAACGCGTTTGTGCAAATAAAACAGTTTATACACGTTTTTCCATTGCCATCATTTACACTGTGATGAAGATGAATTTCGTGTAAGATTCATAACATATGGTGTTCTGCATGTAAGAGTTTCCATGATGAAAGCATTGTTGACTCTGATGAGGACTACACTCCAGAGACAAGTACCGCATCGTCAGCTCGAGGACAGATCCGGGGTCGGGGTTACTTATAGTAACGTTACTGTCTTCCTTTTCTTTCCTGGTTTGCCTTTTGCGAACTGCATATGTGAATTTTGATTGGTCTTTCTCTGCCGTTGTTTTGCTATTCCTAGGTTCAGTGCGGTGCCTCTTGAATTCCTCAAATCAAACGGGTACGCGCAAGTGGGCAGGTCATGTGTGGCAAAAGGGTGGTTGCCATGGTTGCGAGAGAGTGACAGTCGCCTAAGCCAATCCTTTGTTTCGTCCCGAATGGAAATAATGAGCTGTGTTTAGTGCAGATTAAACGGTCTAGAGTCACTCGATTTTTATACTCTTTTTATCAGAGTACTTACATTTTAATTATGCATTGATATATATAGAAAGTTTAAACAAATTTGGAAAAAAGTTTTTATAAAAATCTTACCTACAATACCTTTAAGTTTCATGGACATTTTATAAAACATGGAACTTTATTTTTTATTAAAATGGCTTATGTCTGCTATAGGCTCATTTTGTAAATGTAAGAAACTAATTTTAGACGCACAAACTGGGTGCCGATGCAGTGAGACATACATGCTTGCTCAGCCAGATTCGGCTCGAAGTCGTTCATCTTCGGATGCGGGGCCGTGCGCGATGTTACAAAGAGTCTTGCGCACCCAACGCGCGCGACCGCCCACACCGCAATGACGTCATTTTTGCCGTGCGCACCTTCGCGCTCGTGCGGACGCGTCGAGTATAAACAAGGCTTTTGGCAATTGAACTTAATAAGAAACATGTTTATTTAACATTTATTATTTCACATTTAGAAACAGGAACATTTAGAACAGAAATGGAATGATGTCTAGACAAAACGTGCACATGTGCAGGCACTTTTCTTTTCTTTTTTTTTTCTTTTTTTTTGCGGTGATGACGGTGACGACGGTGACGAGCTCAGACCCGCGGTAGGGGTCACGTGACCGCGGTAATGCGGTAACCGTCCCAGCCCTTAGCGTGTGTTTCAGAGAGTGAGCGTGTGTTTCAGAGAGTGAGCGTGTGTTTCAGAGAGTGAGCGTGTGTTTCAGAGAGTGAGCGTGTGAACGCTGATGTGTGTTTCAGAGAGTGAGCGTGTGAACGCTGATGTGTGTTTCAGAGAGTGAGCGTGTGTTTCAGAGAGTGAGCGTGTGAACGCTGATGTGTGTTTCAGAGAGTGAACGTGTGAACGCTGATGTGTGTTTTAGAGAGTGAGCGTGAACGCTGATGTGTGTTTCAGAGAGTGAGCGTGTGAACGCTGATGTGTGTTTCAGAGAGTGAGCGTGTGAACGCTGATGTGTGTTTCAGAGAGTGAGCGTGTGAACGCTGATGTGTGTTTCAGAGAGTGAGCGTGTGAACGCTGATGTGTGTTTCAGAGAGTGAGCGTGTGAACGCTGATGTGTGTTTCAGAGTGAGCGTGTGAACGCTGATGTGTGTTTCAGAGAGTGAACGTGTGAACGCTGATGTGTGTTTCAGAGAGTGAGCGTGAACGCTGATGTGTGTTTCAGAGAGTGAGCGTGTTTCAGAGAGTGAGCGTGAACGCTGATGTGTGTTTCAGAGAGTGAGCGTGTGAACGCTGATGTGTGTTTCAGAGTGAGCGTGTGAACGCTGATGTGTGTTTCAGATAGTGAGCGTGTGAACGCTGATGTGTTTCAGAGAGTGAGCGTGTGAACGCTGATGTGTTTCAGAGAGTGAGCGTGTGAACGCTGGTGTGTTTCAGAGAGTGAGCGTGTGAACGCTGATGTGTGTTTCAGAGAGTGAGCGTGTGAACGCTGGTGTGTTTCAGAGAGTGAGCGTGTGAACGCTGATGTGTTTCAGAGAGTGAGCGTGTGAACGCTGATGTGTTTCAGAGAGTGAGCGTGTGAACGCTGGTGTGTTTCAGAGAGTGAGCGTGTGAACGCTGGTGTGTTTCAGAGAGTGAGCGTGTGAACGCTGGTGTGTTTCAGAGAGTGAGCGTGTGAACGCTGGTGTGTTTCAGAGAGTGAGCGTGTGAACGCTGGTGTGTTTCAGAGAGTGAGCGTGTGAACGCTGGTGTGTTTCAGAGAGTGAGCGTGTGAACGCTGATGTGTTTCAGAGAGTGAGCGTGTGAACGCTGGTGTGTTTCAGAGAGTGAGCGTGTGAACGCTGATGTGTTTCAGAGAGTGAGCGTGTGAACGCTGATGTGTTTCAGAGAGTGAGCGTGTGAACGCTGGTGTGTTTCAGAGAGTGAGCGTGTGAACGCTGGTGTGTTTCAGAGAGTGAGCGTGTGAACGCTGGTGTGTTTCAGAGAGTGAGCGTGTGTTTCAGAGAGTGCGTGTGTGAACGCTGATGTGTTTCAGAGAGTGAGCGTGTGAACGCTGGTGTGTGTTTCAGAGAGTGAGCGTGTGAACGCTGGTGTGTGTTTCAGAGAGTGAGCGTGTGTTTCAGAGAGTGAGCGTGTGAACGCTGGTGTGTTTCAGAGAGTGAGCGTGTGAACGCTGGTGTGTTTCAGAGAGTGCGTGTGTGAACGCTGGTGTGTTTCAGAGAGTGAGCGTGTGAACGCTGGTGTGTTTCAGAGAGTGAGCGTGTGAACGCTGGTGTGTTTCAGAGAGTGAGCGTGTGAACGCTGGTGTGTTTCAGAGAGTGAGCGTGTGAACGCTGGTGTGTTTCAGAGAGTGAGCGTGTGAACGCTGGTGTGTTTCAGAGAGTGAGCGTGTGAACGCTGATGTGTTTCAGAGAGTGAGCGTGTGAACGCTGATGTGTTTCAGAGAGTGAGCGTGTGAACGCTGGTGTGTTTCAGAGAGTGAGCGTGTGAACGCTGGTGTGTTTCAGAGAGTGAGCGTGTGAACGCTGGTGTGTTTCAGAGAGTGAGCGTGTGAACGCTGGTGTGTTTCAGAGAGTGAGCGTGTGAACGCTGGTGTGTTTCAGAGAGTGAGCGTGTGAACGCTGGTGTGTTTCAGAGAGTGAGCGTGTGAACGCTGATGTGTTTCAGAGAGTGAGCGTGTGAACGCTGGTGTGTTTCAGAGAGTGAGCGTGTGAACGCTGATGTGTTTCAGAGAGTGAGCGTGTGAACGCTGATGTGTTTCAGAGAGTGAGCGTGTGAACGCTGGTGTGTTTCAGAGAGTGAGCGTGTGAACGCTGGTGTGTTTCAGAGAGTGAGCGTGTGAACGCTGGTGTGTTTCAGAGAGTGAGCGTGTGTTTCAGAGAGTGCGTGTGTGAACGCTGATGTGTTTCAGAGAGTGAGCGTGTGAACGCTGGTGTGTGTTTCAGAGAGTGAGCGTGTGAACGCTGGTGTGTGTTTCAGAGAGTGAGCGTGTGTTTCAGAGAGTGAGCGTGTGAACGCTGGTGTGTTTCAGAGAGTGAGCGTGTGAACGCTGGTGTGTTTCAGAGAGTGCGTGTGTGAACGCTGGTGTGTTTCAGAGAGTGAGCGTGTGAACGCTGGTGTGTTTCAGAGAGTGAGCGTGTGAACGCTGGTGTGTTTCAGAGAGTGAGCGTGTGAACGCTGGTGTGTTTCAGAGAGTGAGCGTGTGAACGCTGGTGTGTTTCAGAGAGTGAGCGTGTGTTTCAGAGAGTGAGCGTGTGAACGCTGGTGTGTTTCAGAGAGTGAGCGTGTGTTTCAGAGAGTGAGCGTGTGAACGCTGATGTGTTTCAGAGTGAGTGTGTGAACGCTGATGTGTGTTTCAGAGTGAGCGTGTGAACGCTGATGTGTGTTTCAGAGTGAGCGTGTGAACGCTGATGTGTTTCAGAGTGAGCGTGTGAACGCTGATGTGTGTTTCAGAGTGAGCGTGTGAACGCTGATGTGTGTTTCAGAGTGAGCGTGTGAACGCTGATGTGTTTCAGAGAGTGAGCGTGTGAACGCTGGTGTGTTTCAGAGAGTGAGCGTGTGAACGCTCGTGTGTTTCAGAGAGTGAGTGTGTGAACGCTGGTGTGTTTCAGAGAGTGAGCATGTGTTTCAGAGAGTGAGCGTGTGAACGCTGGTGTGTTTCAGAGAGTGAGCGTGTGAACGCTGGTGTGTTTCAGAGAGTGAGCGTGTGAACGCTGGTGTGTTTCAGAGAGTGAGCGTGTGTTTCAGAGAGTGAGCGTGTGAACGCTGGTGTGTTTCAGAGAGTGAGCGTGTGAACGCTGGTGTGTTTCAGAGAGTGAGCATGTGTTTCAGAGAGTGAGCGTGTGAACGCTGGTGTGTTTCAGAGAGTGAGCGTGTGAACGCTGGTGTTTCAGAGAGTGCGTGTGTGAACGCTGGTGTGTTTCAGAGAGTGAGCGTGTGAACGCTGGTGTGTTTCAGAGAGTGAGCGTGTGAACGCTGGTGTGTTTCAGAGAGTGAGCGTGTGAACGCTGGTGTGTTTCAGAGAGTGAGCGTGTGTTTCAGAGAGTGAGCGTGTGAACGCTGGTGTGTTTCAGAGAGTGAGCGTGTGAACGCTGGTGTGTTTCAGAGAGTGAGCGTGTGTTTCAGAGAGTGAGCGTGTGAACGCTGATGTGTTTCAGAGTGAGTGTGTGAACGCTGATGTGTGTTTCAGAGTGAGCGTGTGAACGCTGATGTGTGTTTCAGAGTGAGCGTGTGAACGCTGATGTGTTTCAGAGTGAGCGTGTGAACGCTGATGTGTGTTTCAGAGTGAGCGTGTGAACGCTGATGTGTGTTTCAGAGTGAGCGTGTGAACGCTGATGTGTTTCAGAGAGTGAGCGTGTGAACGCTGATGTGTTTCAGAGTGAGCGTGTGAACGCTGATGTGTTTCAGAGTGAGCGTGTGAACGCTGATGTGTGTTTCAGAGAGTGAGCGTGTGAACGCTGATGTGTTTCAGAGTGAGCGTGTGAACGCTGATGTGTGTTTCAGAGAGTGAGCGTGTGAACGCTGATGTGTGTTTCAGAGTGAGCGTGTGTTTCAGAGAGTGAGCGTGTGAACGCTGATGTATGTTTCAGAGAGTGAGCGTGTGAACGCTGATGTGTGTTTCAGAGAGTGAGCGTGTGAACGCTGATGTGTGTTTCAGAGAGTGAGCGTGTGAACGCTGGTGTGTTTCAGAGAGTGAGCGTGTGAACGGTGGTGTGTTTCAGAGTGAGCGTGTGAACGCTGATGTGTGTTTCAGAGAGTGAGCGTGTGAACGCTGATGTGTGTTTCAGAGTGAGCGTGTGAACGCTGATGTGTGTTTCAGAGAGTGAGCGTGTGAACGGTGGTGTGTTTCAGAGTGAGCGTGTGAACGCTGATGTGTGTTTCAGAGAGTGAGCGTGTGAACGCTGGTATGTTTCAGAGAGTGAGCGTGTGAACGGTGGTGTGTTTCAGAGAGTGAGCGTGTGAACGCTGATGTGTGTTTCAGAGAGTGAGCGTGTGAACGGTGGTGTGTTTCAGAGTGAGCGTGTGAACGCTGATGTGTGTTTCAGAGAGTGAGCGTGTGAACGCTGGTATGTTTCAGAGAGTGAGCGTGTGAACGGTGGTGTGTTTCAGAGTGAGCGTGTGAACGCTGATGTGTGTTTCAGAGAGTGAGCGTGTGAACGCTGATGTGTGTTTCAGAGAGTGAGCGTGTGAACGCTGGTATGTTTCAGAGAGTGAGCGTGTGAACGGTGGTGTGTTTCAGAGAGTGAGCGTGTGAACGCTGATGTGTGTTTCAGAGAGTGAGCGTGTGAACGCTGATGTGTGTTTCAGAGTGAGCGTGTGAACGCTGATGTGTGTTTCAGAGTGAGCGTGTGAACGCTGATGTGTGTTTCAGAGAGTGAGCGTGTGAACGCTGATGTGTGTTTCAGAGTGAGCGTGTGAACGCTGATGTGTGTTTCAGAGAGTGAGCGTGTGAACGCTGGTGTGTTTCAGAGAGTGAGCGTGTGAACGCTGGTGTGTTTCAGAGAGTGAGCGTGTGAACGCTGGTATGTTTCAGAGAGTGAGCGTGTGAACGCTGATGTGTGTTTCAGAGAGTGAGCGTGTGAACGCTGATGTGTGTTTCAGAGAGTGAGCGTGTGAACGCTGATGTGTGTTTCAGAGTGAGCGTGTGAACGCTGATGTGTCTTTCAGAGAGTGAGCGTGTGAACGCTGATGTGTGTTTCAGAGTGAGCGTGTGAACGCTGATGTGTGTTTCAGAGAGTGAGCGTGTGAACGCTGGTGTGTTTCAGAGAGTGAGCGTGTGAACGCTGGTGTGTTTCAGAGAGTGAGCGTGTGAACGCTGGTGTGTTTCAGAGAGTGAGCGTGTGTTTCAGAGAGTGAGCGTGTGAACGCTGGTGTGTTTCAGAGAGTGAGCGTGTGTTTCAGAGAGTGAGCGTGTGAACGCTGATGTGTGTTTCAGAGAGTGATGCCCACCAGCTTCTTCCTCCTGTTGCGGTTCTTCCTGCGAGTGGATGGAGTGATGATCAGGATCAACGACACACGTCTTTATCACGAGGCAAGAATACCAACTGTTGAATGCTTTAATGTTCAAATATGATTTTAGCGGTTCTTAAACTTTATTGTTCTGCAGGCTGGAAGAAACCACATGCTTCGAGAATTCAGCACACGTGAAAGTAAAATATCAGATCTTCAGGTGAGTGCTGCTTTAACTGCTTTCTGCTTTAACTTGACTTGACTAGAAGTGGTTTGGCCCCTTCTCATGTGCTTTCTCCAGAACTCAGTCATCCTTTCCTGTTCAAATAATTTAGTTAAAGATTCCTCCAGACGGTATAGAGCTGCAGCTCTGCGGGACAGCGGATCAGAACCTATACAACATTTGTCATTGAATCATTAATTCAAGAAATTCGTTCAAAACGCTAATTCATCCAGTGTTTGAGTCATTGAATCATTCATTCAACCATTTTTAATTAGTTAGAATTATTAAATATTTTCTAATTAGACTGAAGCAATTAAATTTTTTTCAGAACTTCTAGTTGTCTAATGTCTTTTTTCTTCAGAATCATGGGAGAAGCGTGATCTCTGTTTTCCTCAGTTTATATGTAGCCTGCTGGTTTGTTCATGGTAATCAGCTGCAACTACTTTTTTTACAAAAAGAAACAGAATAAATATTTTATATCTAAATATTTGACTTCATTTTTTAACCACATTGGAATTGAAACTGGGAATCTCACAATGATAATTAATAATCGGAATCTATAACATTCAACCGATCCCCAACCTGCACTATCTCAGCATCACAGGTTTCTATTTACAGTGTTGAGCACTGTAGCCAATCACAATCATATCTGTCGAGCGTGTGATCACACTGGCGAATCAGAGGTGTTCAGGTGTTTTTTGTTCAACACAAGCCTTTATTATAAAGTCTAACGCAATATAAGTAAGAGATCCACTGTACAATTAAGACCTTTTGTCATTATAATGGCAGTTTTGCGAGAGACCCTGTGCTTTAAGTCTTTGTGATTTATAATGGTTTTTCTCTTCTCTTGCTTTTTGCTTTTTGTTCTTGCTGAACACTGGTGTGCTTTTTCACAGTCTGAACACTGGTGTGCTTTTTCACAGTCTGAACACTGGTGTGGTTTTTCACAGTCTGAACACTGGTGTGCTTTTTCACAGTCTGAACACTGGTGTGCTTTTTCACAGTCTGAACACTGGTGTGCTTTTTCACAGTCTGAACACTGGTGTAGTTTTGTAGTTTTTCACAGTCTGAACACTGGTGTGGTTTTTCACAGTCTGAACACTGGTGTAGTTTTTCACAGTCTGAACACTGGTGTGGTTTTTCACAGTCTGAACACTGGTGTGGTTTTTCACAGTCTGAACACTGGTGTGGTTTTTCACAGTCTGAACACTGGTGTGGTTTTTCACAGTCTGAACACTGGTGTAGTTTTTCAGTCTGAACACTGGTGTGGTTTTTCACAGTCTGAACACTGGTGTGGTTTTTCACAGTCTGAACACTGGTGTGCTTTTTCACAGTCTGAACACTGGTGTAGTTTTTCACAGTCTGAACACTGGTGTGCTTTTTCACAGTCTGAACACTGGTGTGCTTTTTCACAGTCTGAACACTGGTGTGCTTTTTCACAGTCTGAACACTGGTGTGCTTTTTCACAGTCTGAACACTGGTGTGCTTTTTCACAGTCTGAACACTGGTGTAGTTTTTCACAGTCTGAACACTGGTGTAGTTTTTCACAGTCTGAACACTGGTGTGCTTTTTCACAGTCTGAACACTGGTGTGCTTTTTCACAGTCTGAACACTGGTGTAGTTTTTCACAGTCTGAACACTGGTGTGCTTTTTCACAGTCTGAACACTGGTGTGCTTTTTCACAGTCTGAACACTGGTGTGCTTTTTCACAGTCTGAACACTGGTGTGGTTTTTCACAGTCTGAACACTGGTGTGGTTTTTCACAGTCTGAACACTGGTGTGGTTTTTCACAGTCTGAACACTGGTGTGCTTTTTCACAGTCTGAACACTGGTGTGCTTTTTCACAGTCTGAACACTGGTGTGCTTTTTCACAGTCTGAACACTGGTGTAGTTTTTCAGTCTGAACACTGGTGTGGTTTTTCAGTCTGAACACTGGTGTGGTTTTTCAGTCTGAACACTGGTGTGGTTTTTCAGTCTGAACACTGGTGTGGTTTTTCAGTCTGAACACTGGTGTGGTTTTTCACAGTCTGAACACTGGTGTGGTTTTTCAGTCTGAACACTGGTGTGGTTTTTCACAGTCTGAACACTGGTGTAGTTTTTCAGTCTGAACACTGGTGTGGTTTTTCACAGTCTGAACACTGGTGTGCTTTTTCACAGTCTGAACACTGGTGTAGTTTTTCACAGTCTGAACACTGGTGTAGGTTTTCACAGTCTGAACACTGGTGTAGTTTTTCACAGTCTGAACACTGGTGTAGGTTTTCACAGTCTGAACACTGGTGTGGTTTTTCACAGTCTGAACACTGGTGTAGTTTTTCAGTCTGAACACTGGTGTGGTTTTTCACAGTCTGAACACTGGTGTAGTTTTTCAGTCTGAACACTGGTGTGGTTTTTCAGTCTGAACACTGGTGTGGTTTTTCAGTCTGAACACTGGTGTGGTTTTTCACAGTCTGAACACTGGTGTAGTTTTTCAGTCTGAACACTGGTGTGGTTTTTCAGTCTGAACACTGGTGTGGTTTTTCACAGTCTGAACACTGGTGTAGTTTTTCAGTCTGAACACTGGTGTGGTTTTTCACAGTCTGAACACTGGTGTAGTTTTTCAGTCTGAACACTGGTGTGGTTTTTCACAGTCTGAACACTGGTGTAGTTTTTCACAGTCTGAACACTGGTGTGCTTTTTCACAGTCTGAACACTGGTGTGGTTTTTCACAGTCTGAACACTGGTGTGGTTTTTCACAGTCTGAACACTGGTGTGGTTTTTCACAGTCTGAACACTGGTGTGGTTTTTCACAGTCTGAACACTGGTGTGGTTTTTCACAGTCTGAACACTGGTGTGGTTTTTCACAGTCTGAACACTGGTGTGCTTTTTCACAGTCTGAACACTGGTGTGCTTTTTCACAGTCTGAACACTGGTGTGCTTTTTCACAGTCTGAACACTGGTGTAGTTTTTCAGTCTGAACACTGGTGTGGTTTTTCAGTCTGAACACTGGTGTGGTTTTTCAGTCTGAACACTGGTGTGGTTTTTCAGTCTGAACACTGGTGTGGTTTTTCACAGTCTGAACACTGGTGTGGTTTTTCAGTCTGAACACTGGTGTGGTTTTTCACAGTCTGAACACTGGTGTAGTTTTTCAGTCTGAACACTGGTGTGGTTTTTCACAGTCTGAACACTGGTGTGCTTTTTCACAGTCTGAACACTGGTGTAGTTTTTCACAGTCTGAACACTGGTGTAGGTTTTCACAGTCTGAACACTGGTGTAGTTTTTCACAGTCTGAACACTGGTGTAGGTTTTCACAGTCTGAACACTGGTGTGGTTTTTCACAGTCTGAACACTGGTGTAGTTTTTCAGTCTGAACACTGGTGTGGTTTTTCACAGTCTGAACACTGGTGTAGTTTTTCAGTCTGAACACTGGTGTGGTTTTTCAGTCTGAACACTGGTGTGGTTTTTCAGTCTGAACACTGGTGTGGTTTTTCACAGTCTGAACACTGGTGTAGTTTTTCAGTCTGAACACTGGTGTGGTTTTTCAGTCTGAACACTGGTGTGGTTTTTCACAGTCTGAACACTGGTGTAGTTTTTCAGTCTGAACACTGGTGTGGTTTTTCACAGTCTGAACACTGGTGTAGTTTTTCAGTCTGAACACTGGTGTGGTTTTTCACAGTCTGAACACTGGTGTAGTTTTTCAGTCTGAACACTGGTGTGGTTTTTCAGTCTGAACACTGGTGTAGTTTTTCAGTCTGAACACTGGTGTAGTTTTTCAGTCTGAACACTGGTGTGGTTTTTCACAGTCTGAACACTGGTGTAGTTTTTCACAGTCTGAACACTGGTGTAGGTTTTCACAGTCTGAACACTGGTGTAGTTTTTCACAGTCTGAACACTGGTGTAGGTTTTCACAGTCTGAACACTGGTGTGGTTTTTCACAGTCTGAACACTGGTGTAGTTTTTCAGTCTGAACACTGGTGTGGTTTTTCACAGTCTGAACACTGGTGTAGTTTTTCAGTCTGAACACTGGTGTGGTTTTTCAGTCTGAACACTGGTGTGGTTTTTCAGTCTGAACACTGGTGTGGTTTTTCACAGTCTGAACACTGGTGTAGTTTTTCAGTCTGAACACTGGTGTGGTTTTTCAGTCTGAACACTGGTGTGGTTTTTCACAGTCTGAACACTGGTGTAGTTTTTCAGTCTGAACACTGGTGTGGTTTTTCACAGTCTGAACACTGGTGTAGTTTTTCAGTCTGAACACTGGTGTGGTTTTTCACAGTCTGAACACTGGTGTAGTTTTTCAGTCTGAACACTGGTGTGGTTTTTGAGTCTGAACACTGGTGTGGTTTTTCAGTCTGAACACTGGTGTAGTTTTTCAGTCTGAACACTGGTGTGGTTTTTCACAGTCTGAACACTGGTGTAGTTTTTCAGTCTGAACACTGGTGTAGTTTTTCAGTCTGAACACTGGTGTAGTTTTTCATTTATTACATTTTTTTGTAAAAGACCCTTCTAGAGCTTTATGCTGGAGACAATGTGGTAAAACAGGTCACCATACACACATATTTTGGGACTGTCCAGCAATTCTTGCGTATTGGAAAAATATTAAAGAAGAGATGGAGAAAATTGTAAAAAGAGAAGTTCCCTCAAATGTAAGTTTTTTTTACTGGGTGTTATATCAGTTGATGCTTTCAATGCTGACCAAAGATATATGTTACGTGTATTATTACTAATTGCCAAAAAAAACATTACTGCTAATTGGAAGTCTGTGAAATCACCAACTATAACTGAATGGAAACAGACTAAAACAGATTTATATGATGGAAAAAATGACTGCAACATTACAATTGAAAACTGACCTTTTTAATCAGAGGTGGCACATGGTTAAAGAATATTTAAATCTATAAATATTTTTATTTTATTTGTATTTGTATTTATTTTTATATATATATTTTTGATATACGTTATATATATCTTATATCATTATATGACTGTATATTATTGTATCATGTTTGTTGAGATGTGAACATTCATATTAGGTGCTGCAATATATACATACAGAATATTTGTATTTATTATTATTATTATTTATTTTTTTATTTTATTTTATTTTTATTTTATTTTCTCTCTTTGTATTACTCTTGTTATTTTATCACTTGTCTCAGATAATGTTCCTTTTGTTATGTTCTGTGAAAAATATAAATAAAAAAGTAAAAAAAATAAATAAAATAGACTCGAACATTATGTTGGCATTAGTGGAACTGCATTAGTTAAATCATACTTATCTGACTGTTATCAGTTTGTAGCATTAAATGAAGAGATGACAAGATCACTTTTCGATCACAAGTTCAGTATGGAGTACCACAAAGCTCAGTAATAGGACCGTTGCTGTTCACGCTGTACATGCTACCATTAGGAGATATCATTAGGGAACATTGAATTAGCATTCACTGTTATGCCGACGATACTCAGCTCTATATTTAATACTTAACAGATACATCACAGGAGAGTTAAGTGTTGAACTTTTTGTATGAGTGTGTGAGTGATTTTAAATCTGGCAGTGTATCCATTTCATGACGAGATGGGAGGGTTATGATGAACTGAATTCCTATGTAGTAGCCTGAGGGCGTCTTGGGTATGAAGTTTACGTGCATTGTGAGCGTGTGCAGTGTCCTACGGGGGTGATGTGTGTGTGCAATAGCTTTGTCTATTTATTATGGTGTTCTCTGTGGAGCATGCTCCATCGTGGTGTTGCTCGCCCAGGCTGATTAGCATTTGTGTTTGGGACTTCAAAAGCCTGATCCAGTCGGACATGTTGGGTAACTGCCTGAATTATATTAAATAAAGATTATGGTTTCTACCTCTGTGGTGCAGCTTGCTTTGTAGAGTGGATTCCTCTAGCTGTAACAATCTGACAACACAATCTAGGTTTATTACATTATTATAGAGATGTACAGCAGTGCTGCTTATAAACACCAGATGATTATTTTGTGCGAGTGAGATGAGTTAGGAGCGTCTGTTGCATAAATCAACGCAGTAATTGATAGAAAGGCACAGACGAAATACTCTGGAAATTATATGAAATTAAAATTACATACTAAATAAAAACAGTTAGCAATAATACCAAATAAAGTAACTAAAGCATACATCCATCGTCCATATTATATTATTATGCTTATTTATATCTCTGAGGATTGATATATCGCTCTACAATAGTAAACATTGATGAGGGTCGGTCGAGTGTCACACGCAGAAAGAGAAGTCAGTCATTGAGCCATTGAGTCCACCAGCAATCAGAACATAACCAGGAAATATATATATTACACACTTGAGAGTTTTATATGAATGAAGAGATTTCACTAAACGCTGACCCACAGAATCATCAAGAGAAAGAGTGAAAGATAATCTGTGTATATCCTGCACCGGCGTAAAGTGAAACCGGAAGTGTCTCTCCCTACACTCGCTGACCGGAAACCCAACATGGCGGCCGCAAGCAACTACTAGACCATTACGTTTGTTGCGAATAAACAAAATAAATGTTTGTTGTGGTTTCTGAGACTGCACACTCCACGACCCACCAGTTGAGAAATACTACTCTACTATTTATATATCTGTGATGATGAACCTGTAGGTTATCACCATGTGAACATCAGTTTACAGTGTTGTTGTGTACATTGATTTACTGTTTAATGTTATGATTGTTTTCATATCATTAATCAAAGATAAGCAATATTATTTGTGATTGTTATCTGTTTAGATGTATATGCAAGAACACTGACATTGAATGTTTCCATAGTCAGGAGAGTTAACCAACCCCTACTGTTGGTATGATCCACTAGTGTTTGGTGGGAAAATAGCATATATAAAGGAGTGAGGCTAGTTGAGCCAGGGAGAGATGGGCCAAGTGCCAGAGCTAGTACAGTCAAATGCTGTAAGATGTGAGTCTTCATTGTCAGAGGTTTGTTCCTCGAGGCTGGATTTGATGTCGTGTTTTGCTGCTTTCAGCATGTTTTATTTATGTTTTGTAAAGTCTATTTTGAGTATTTTTGATGATTTGTTTATTTATTTTTAACTTGATTTGGAACACGTATGCTGAGACAGCTGTCCTAAATAAATTCACTTAAACTTTAATGATCTCCTGCATGGTGCTCAAGTCATTCCATCTCTTCCCGGGCCTATCAGAAAAAAAAATAAAAAAAATGTACGCAACAACTCAGGGAAACGGTATACAACTAGCCCTCTGACAACAAGCCAGGCTGGCTTTCTTACATCAGGCGGCTGTAGTTGAAACCACATCCCGACAAAATCATGTCTTCTACATTTAAAATATACACTGTGCACAATGAGGCTAAACATGTCATGGCAACACAAGCAACCCCGAGTGACTGGACAATACCATCAAGAGCCTCAACACTAGTGTTACAGGTTCCAGATTCACTGTACTGATGATCCACAGGTTACAGTAGTAAACGCACAGAAACAGCAGCTGTTGAGAGAGTTCAGCACTAGATGTGTTAATGTTACTTGGGCGCGTGTGAATAAAGGTCACCTCGAGCCTTCACGAATAAAGGCCACCTCGAGGCCCAACCTCTGGCCGACGGTGTATAGGCTGGATATGGCGTGATCATTTTTATTTTGATGTTCGTCCACGTTTCTTCTTTTATGCGTTTACTTGCGGCAAACAAACAAAAGTTGTAGGTTCATAGCGCCACCTACTGTGCTGGGGTTTATTTATAATTAAGAAAAAAAAAGAAAAGAAAAAAAAAGTACAAACTGATTTTTTTCAAAATTTTATTTTTTTATTTTTTTAAATGCTCCATCTGAAAATTAAATTGAAACAGAAACACAAGTGAATAATTTGCACAGCAGAAGATGAATCATAGAAACAGGATGAACATCCTGTCTGACAACAAGAATTCTGTCAAACAGCACCATTACCTCGGATGAACATCCTGTTTCTGAGTATAAAAGACTGCTGAATGAAATTAATATTCTTAATTATAATAACAACCACCTTTATCTTTGACGGGGGGTGGGGGTGCAGGTGCGGGAGCTGCTGCTGCTGCGCCTGCTGCTGCGCCTGCGCCTGGGGCGGGAGCTGCTGCGCCTGCTGCTGCGGGGCCTGCTGCTGCGCCTGCGCCTGGGGCGGGAGCTGCTGCGCCTGCTGCTGCGGGGCCTGCTGGGGTGCGGGTGCTGCTGCTGCGCCTGCGCCTGGGGCGGGAGCTGCTGCGCCTGCTGCTGCTGCGCCTGCTGCTGCGCCTGCGCCTGGGGCGGGAGCTGCTGCGCCTGCTGCTGCGGGGCCTGCTGGGGTGCGGGTGCTGCTGCTGCGGGAGCTGCTGGGGGGGAGCTGCTGGGGGGTCCGGGTGCTGCTGCTGCGGTGGTGCCTGGTGCGGGGGCTGCTGCTGCGGGAGCTGCTGGGGGGGAGCTGCTGGGGGGTCCGGGTGCTGCTGCTGCGGTGGTGCCTGGGGCGGGGGCTGCTGCGGGAGCTGCTGGGGGGGAGCTGCTGGGGGGTCCGGGTGCTGCGGACATCATAGATCATAGATTGAACAGGTTTCTGTCAAACAGCACCATTACTTTAAATGAGTAAACCCCACAAGATTACAGTATAAACATGAGCCTCGTTTGAAAGGCAAAGGGGGAGGTGTTGCTGTAATTTATAGTAATGTTTTAAAAACCACTAAGAAATCTAGTTTTGAATATAATTATTTTGAAGTGTTGGTGCTTAATGTAATAATATATATAGTGTAAACGATAAATCACGTTTGAGAATTCTGATGGCTACTGTATACAGGCCACCAGGGCACCATAAAGATTTTATCAAAGAATTTGCGGATTGGCTGCAGATAAAGTACTAATTGTTGGTGATTTCAATACACATGTAGATAATGAAAAAGATGCATTGTGATTGGCATTTAAAAGACATTGTAAACTCTATTGGAGTTAGACAACATATGTCAGGACCTACTCATTGTCGTAATCATACTCTAGATCTAATACTATCACATGGAATAGATGTTGATGCCATTGAAACTCTGCAGCAGAGCGATGACATCTCAGATCATTATCTAGTCTTATGTTAATTACATTTAGCCAAGGCTGCAAAGCCGACTCCGTGTTATAAATATGTTAAGACCTATCACTTCTGCCACTAAAGATTGCTTTATTAATAATCTTCCATATCAGTTTCATCATCTCAGCATCCTGGATAGCTTAGAAGAACTCGATATTGCAACAAACTTTTAACTCTCTTTTCCAGCACTTTAGACACAGGTGCTCTGTTGCGCTTAAAGAATATTAAAGAAAACAGTCCAACGTCGTGGTGCAACAAGCACACTCAGGCCCTTAAGAGAAAAATGGAGCGCAACTGGAAGAACAAAACTAGAGGTATTTCGGATTTCATGGAAGGAGAGCTCGATTGCTTACAGAGAGGCTTTAAAAGCTGCTAGATCTGCTTATTTTTCAACCCTATTAGAAGAAAATAAACAATCCTACTGTAGGTATTTATTTGAAACAGTGGCTAAACTAACAAAAAAGAAAGCTTCAAGCCCAGAAGTGTCCAAGAAACACAGCAGTAATGACTTTATGAACTTCTTCACATATAAGATTGATAGTATCAGGGACAAAATTATAACTATGCAACCGTCTACTACAGTATCGCATCAGGGAGTGCATTGTAGTCTCCCTGAGGAAAATTATTCATTTGTTGCTATAGGAGGGGAAGAATTTTGCAAACTCGTTAATTCATCTAAATCGACAACATGTATGTTAGACCCTATACCGAGCTACCGACCCTATACCTAAGCTACTGAAAGAGATGCTTCCAGAGGTCATAGATCCTCTTCTTAATATCATTAATTCGTCTTTGTCTCTAGGACACGTACCAAAAACCTTTAAGCTGGCTATGATTAAACCGCTTGTTAAAAAACCCAACTTGATCATACAAAATGTGTCAATTACAGGCCGATCTCGAATCTGCCTTTTCTGTCAAAAGCCGCTTTCCGACCGGAGGGATTTTTGCAGTTCCTAGAACCTAACATTCCGTGTATGAAGTATTGGAGAATTAATGTTTCATTATTGACAGATGTTAATATAAGAGAGGAAATAAGGTCAGCAATAATGGAATATTTTGCTTTGAATGACAATGGAATTGTCTCACCTACTGTTCTATGGGATGCAGGAAAAGCCACAATAAGGGGGAAAATAATATCTATAGGATCACGGTTAAAGAAAGACAGACTTAAAAAACAAGTAGAATTAGAAACTGAAATCAAGAGATTGGAAAATGAACATAAGCGAAGTGGAAACCAAGAAGTATTTAATAAACTTAAAGAGAATAGAACCAAGCTAGATGAGATTCTGACCTATAGGGCAGAGGGGGCCCTTAGGTTTATCGATAGAAAATACTATGAATTGGGAAACAAGGCTAGCAGGTTATCATCATTTCAACTACAGAAAGCACAAGCTAGTCGAACAATTCCTAAAATTAAACAACCTCATTCCAAAGATGTCGAAACTAGTCCAAAAGCAGTAGCAAATACCTTTGCCAAATATTATGAACAATTATATAAGGGTCAACATCAGGAATTGAAAGAAGAAAAAATACATGATTTCTTTAAAAATCTTAAATTAGACAAGCTGACGGCGGACGAAGCCTCTGCGTTAGTAGAGCCAATTAGAGAAAAGGAGGTGAAAGAAACAATTATTAAATTAAAAAAATAATAAAACGCCAGGAATAGACGGGTTTGCAGGAGAATATTATAAAGTGTTTGTTGATGACCTCACTCCAGTATTATGTAAGTTATATAATTATGTGTTAAATTCAGGGAACCCTCCAGAGTCATGGTCTGAGGCTATCATTACAGTCCTGCATAAGGAAGGAAAAGATCCATTGCAGTGTTCTAGTTATCGTCCTATTAGCCTCCTGTGTGTGGATTATAAAATATTAACATCTATTTTAGCAACTAGAGTACAAAAATACATTAGGAAATTAGTAAAACCAGATCAGACGGGGTTCCTTTCAGGTCGCCAAGGGACAAATAATATAAGGAGAGCATTAAACCTGCAGTCACTTATGGCAAAGGATACTCAAACGTCAATGCTTCTTAGCTTAGATGCTGAGAAAGCATTTGATCGGGTAGATTGGCAATTTTTAGAACAGACATTAATTGAGATGGGCTTCAGTGAAAAATTTACCTTCTGGTTTCGGCTGTTGTATAAGAATCCCAAATCCAAAATTAGAGTTAATGGACATTGCTCTGACTTTTTTGATATAGAGAGAGGACAGGGTGACTCTCTCTCACCCATTCTCTTTGCTCTCAGTATCGAGCCTCTAGCGGAGGCAATAAGACAGGACGTCCAGATTGGGGGGGTGGAGGATGGTGGGGGGAAAGTTTATAAAATTTCTCTTTTCGCTGACGATATTCTGCTCTTTATAAAACATCCCTTTACTTCAATACCTCGACTAATGCAATGCCTAAAAGATTATGGAGACATTTCTGGATACAAAATTAATCAAAATAAATCAGAGGCAATGATGATATCAGGAGTATGGCCTAAACAACTGAACGAGATGGTGTCATTTCACTGGTCTAAACAGGGATTTAGGTACTTGGGGATTATTATCACGCCTGAAACTACAAGACTTTTTGAGGCGAACTATAATAAGCTAATTAATCAAATAAGGAGTGATCTAGTTCGATGGGAAGTTCTTCCTTTATCTCTGTTTGGAAGAGTCGAGACCGTAAGGATGAACCTGCTCCCACGTTTCCTATTTCTATTCCAGTCGTTGCCCATAAGAGTTCCAATTTCCACTTTTAATATGTTAAACAAATTAATTTCTCAATTTATATGGCAACACAAAAGACCCAGAATTAAACTTAAAACACTTCATTTGGCTAAAAATAAAGGAGGTTTGGCTTTGCCAAATATAAAATTGTATTACTGGGCGGCTCAACTAGCAGCAATTGTGACTTGGATCAGTGGAGATGAGGAAGCAAATGGGACTCAAATAGAGCAAGGGGAAGTTAAGGGTGCACAATTGTCGGTCCTACCCTTTATAGATCTAAAACAGGTCAATAAAATTAAAATTGAAAATGAATGGATAAAACAATCAATAAAGGTATGGGCAGAAGTAAAGAAAATGCTTGACGATACTCAGCTCTATATTTAATAATAATCTCACAGAGACTAGATTACAGTAACTGGTGACGGTTCACTAATTAATAAAATATCATCTGAAGGGGACCGTTGACATAATTATCAGCCGATCAGTATTGAAATATGAAACAAAAGCATAAAGCTGAACTCCAGTGTGAGTTTCATCCCTAATATTAAAGACTACTTTCTCCTCTTGTTCCTGCGTCTCTCTCACACACACTCTCTCTCACACACACTCTCTCTCACACACACACTGTTTCTGTCTCTCACCCTCTCCGGCAGCGGCCCTCTCCTGCTGAGCTCCTCCAGAGCGATCTGGGCCGCTGCGTGCCTCGCCACGCCCTTGGTCCACCCGGACCCCTCCGGGAACTCCTCGTCCCCGACCCGGGCACGCACCGTGAACCTGACAGAGGAAGGAGAATATAATTCATGTATTCTTTGTGCACATGCACAACATGTACATCATCTACACAAACACAGCTCAGTGTGTGATCAGTCCTGACACACTTGTATGTAAATGCTTCTTCTGTCCCTCCAATAAGAGCACAGTCTATCTGTCCATCAGGTGCGCATAGAAGTTGTGTTCGTTACTATAGCAACAGTCGGCTGTCGACCAATGATCTGTGCCCTCGACACGGTACTTTCAGAATTATCATTGACTGATAGAATTAAAGTATACTGTAGCATTACTATACATTAATTAACTAATATACTAATATATAGTATAGCATGAATATACTCATATATATATATATTTATTATATAAGCATATATCACACACCCGTATAATTTTTATTATTCTTCATTTATTTATTACAGATTAAGTGGAGTTATGCTAAGAGGCTATAATAGCCGCTGTCTGATGATCCACTAATTACTAATATTGTTTATGAAGACTTGATATGTATCCTGGAAAAGGCTGTATCCGGAACACGCAGATCTACACCTTTAATTGTTTTTAATTATTTAGCGCAGTTAACGAAAGGCTTTTTACTTCACCACATGAGTGCCCTGGAGTATTTAATAATCATTACTATTAATTTAATTAGAATATTGTAAAAGCCTTGAAACAGCATTATTCAATGTGTGTCTTCTGGCCAAGACAGCGTATAGAGCAGCAGTTTAACCGCTAGCAAAGCCTCAACGCTTTTCCCCTTATTTTACACTTCCTGATTTATCCCGAATACTAACTCACTTTGTACCCTGACATCTGATTGGTGCAGATTAGAAACGACTGTAATGAAGGCTAAATAAGAGACGCTGACACGGAAAGACACGGAACAGTTTATTCATCAGTGGCATCTGCAAAAAACACGTAGAGCCTACATTAAAAATCATAACATGTTATAGATGTAAAATAATCAATATTAGGACTGTCACTAACCATTATTTTGGTAGAGTAATCCATCAATTTTTATATATTTTTGTGGTAATAAAAATAGGCCAACACAAAAAAAAGCCTACTATCTTTTTTAAATTCATTTTAATAAAAAAACACACACATATATACATATCCTATATATATATATATATATATATATATATATATATATATATATATATAAGGGATAATGTAGAGCGAGGCTTCGCGTCGGGGTCTTGAATCAGGGCCTGAAGGGTTTGTATTCGCTAACAACCGCCTCATTATCCCGCTTATTACATGGCTACCTACCAAATAAATCAATAATTTGACAAAATATTGATTTAAAAAGGAGTTTATGGATTTAAAAACTATTGTATTGCTTCTGCTAAAGAGCAACGGTGTGTTATCTAGAAAAAGGCCACATTCTACATTAGAATTCAACCAAGCCATGTAATAAATATAAAATAACAATGAGGCAATAGTGTTTAGTTCAAATAAAGTATCAAAAGCAAGAAGTCATATGGTTTTATAGAACAACTGTTAAATACATGTAAACCATCTTGTGAACATGTATTATAACACACGCCTGCAGAGGGCGCCACTGTCCTGCTGATTATTACACTCTACAGCAGATCTAATCCTTAAATACTGGACTAACATTTCATTTACATGTTCAGTTCATCTGTAATATTTGCCCACTTTACGATAGAAATGCTACAGCGACTAATTTCTTCAAGAACATGTGGACTTCAAAACATGCAAACTCAGAGTGATGATTGAAACTTATTTAGAAACCGCGAGGAACAGTTTGCATATATTTAGAAACATATTGATGTATTCTCCTGTGTTGGCGTAGGTTTACAACTGATTGACCTTACACATCTGATGAAACGGCTCACATTCGTCTGATAGACCACCATCTTCTCTCATATTAAAACATTCATTATATCTAGACAAGTTTCAGATAAGCATTTCTCCTTACAGCAGTGGTCACTCACCAACCTTTTCAAGCCTAAGATCACATCCCAAGTCCAAATGTAAACCAAGATCTACCACTTGCAAAAAAACAAGGCCACAATGTAGTTCTACTTTGACATTCTTTGTTGCCTGTGTTAGTCACTAGCAAAATATTTAACTACACAAATAGTATATAACTACAAACTGTCAACTATAATTCAACATTTTCAACAGTAATATAACATTAAGTATTGCACAGGGCCTCGCGCCACCAGGGGGCCTCGCAATCCTGCGGTTTTTATTTTAACAAATTAAGCGGGTTTTTCACGGGCTGTAATCTCCCAGTCGATTAGTTGTTTTATTGGTCGATACGTTCTGGACATCGACAGTGTGGCAGCATTTTATGAAAATAGATAACGGGAAAAAAGTCGAATGCAAAGTTTGCAAGCAACAGTTTGCATATCACAGCTCGACTACAAACATGGCATAGCTAGCCTATCACCTAAAAACGATGAGCTAACTTGTCTGCGTTAGGTTGCCCCATCTGTTTTGAGTAGGCTATATGAATGAACATTTAAGAATTGGCATTGAAATATGCCAATTACTAATAATCGTGTTTATAACTGCAGGCGCGCGCGCGCACGCAACGACGGTATTGCGTAATTGTGCTGTATTTGAAATTATTTTTGTATTTTGCATTGTTTTGAGCCAGTAAAAAAAAAAAATAAGTTAATGATCTCCATACGGGTGATCCGCTTATCATTATTTAATCTACCCACGAACTAAATTTACACTCTATTCAACATATTTCAATGTAATAGCCTACCTTTTAAACATTTGAAACGAAGCTGAGCTTCAGCATCGCTCTGCGAGGACATGCACAGAGCGGCTGAATGAACCGTAGTGTCTGTCAGTTATTATAACATTATGACAAAAACAATTGTCTGAATTATGTTGCATATTCCTCAACAGTTCTTGTGCCGATATCACTAGTTGACATAGTAGGCTACTATTTTCGGAAATCATATTATATTGCGCAGGTGCACGTGATGCAACGCCGTCAGAGTGTGTAATTTCGGTGCCAAATAATTAGGTCAAAAACGATTTAATATACTGCAAATAACCTATTAGTTATGTTTATTTATAATTCATTTAAGCGGACAAAGGCTAACAAGTAGGCTGCGCAGCCAATTATTCTAACGTTCAGAGCCTGGGAGGGGCCTCGCATTTCAAGTCCGCACAGGGCCTGCGACGGCACTGATTACTCATATAAAAACACAATAATTAGTCAATTAGGCTACAGGCGCTTTCACTTTGAAAACATATTTCAAACACTTAAAAATGGAAATACTCCGTACAAAATGTTATGACAACAGTCATCCTTCAATTCTTCAAAAATATATTCACACAAATTTCAGGCTATTATTCATTACTAACTCATTACCTCAATACTCAATCAATTACAGGCCTAAAACAATCATGTACAACACTGATTATCTTTCCCCTTTTTCAACAATATAAAATACAGATCTCCTTTTAACAACCGATTTCAAACTAGCAATACTCCCTCACTCTGAGGGCTCAGATGAGGTTCTCTCCCCACACATATATTCAATGTGATGGCTGTGATTGCACACTACACTATCAGCAAGTGCTCTGTAGTCTGGCTTATAGTTTGACAGCAAATCTTACACAGCCATCGTTTCGTACAGCTTGCGTATCGTTAGCTTGAAGAGCTTGATGTGAGCGTAGTGTGAAGTGGCTGAGCTGGTTAAAGCGTAAACCCTTGTTTATACTCGACGCGTCCGCATGAGCGCGAATTGTGCGCGCGGCAAAAATTATGTGATTGTAACAGCGCGCGCGCCTCCGCATCCCCTAGACACCATGTGCACTTTAAATTAATAAATAATAATGAATAAAAATATTGTTTTGTTTTTTTCTCTGATTACTCTTCGCGATAGACTAAAAATGCTTCCAAGATCGACTTGTCGATCGCGATCGACGGGGTGGTGACCACTGCCTTACAGCAAATGACCGTCGCAGACCGGAGAGTATAGATGGGTTTCCGATGACGTCACATACACACGTGCTATAAATTCCTAATTTCGATTCCAATAAGGTTAAAAAATTAAATAAAATAAAAACCTTGGATATCATTCACATTTAGTCTTATTGCAAACCATTTATTTGTAGCTAAATATGAACAAAAATCATCAAGTCAAAGGACACTTACGGAATGTTTGACTGGTTTAAAAACACCATAAAAACACAACTAGCCTAATATGCATTCTTACAGTAGTAAACGCAGAGTAACAGCAGCTGTGGAGAGTTTTCTCTAGATGTGGTAATCTTACCTGGGCGCGTGAGGAGCGCCACTACACCCTTCCCTAACGAAGGCGACCTCCACCCCCCTCCTCTGGCCGAGGGTGTGCAAGGCCGACACGGGGTGCTGGGGGTGTTGCTGCTGCTGCTGGGGATGGGGCTGTTGTTGCTGCTGCTGCTGCTGCTGGGGATGGGGCTGTTGTTGCTGCTGCTGCTGCTGGGGATGGGGCGGCTGGGGCTGGGGCGGCTGGGGCTGGGGCGGCTGCGGCTGCTGCTGGGGCTGGGGCGGCTGGGGCTGGGGCTGGGGTGGCTGCGGCTGCTGCTGGGGATGGGGCGGCTGGGGCTGGGGCTGGGGCTGGGGCTGGGGCTGGGGCTGGGGTGGCTGCTGCTGCTGCTGCTGCTGCTGCTGCTGCTGGGGCTGGGGCTGGGGCTGGGGCTGGGGTGGCTGCGGCTGCTGCTGCTGCTGCTGCTGCTGCTGCTCCATATTGTTTGTTTTTTGAAGTTCGTCCGCTTTCTTTTATGCGTTTACTGGCGGCTATCAAACAAACAAAGATTGTAGGTTCATAGCGCCACCTACTGTGCTGGGGTTTAATTAAACATTTTTTTAAATTTTTTTTAGTAATGCCAGAGAAGGTCTAATACAGAGCCGTAATAGTACTTAAAATGCAAAATCCTTAAATTCCATCTGACCTTTCTTTTTTAACAAGGTAATTTAGTTGCCATTAAAGTGAAATTACTGAACCTAAATAAAGGAGCTATATATTTAAAAAAAAAAGCTAATTTAAAAAAAAAAAACGTCAGATGGACTTTTTGGTTTTTGCATCTTAAGTCTTCATTTGATTACCATTAATACTACACTGACTGCAGTTATTCTGTATTATTGTGCGACACGAATTATTTCAAAATGTGAATACAAAACTTTTTTTTTGCGTAATTAGAGCTTCAGCCATAAAAGTTATTGTACAGTTTGTATCAGATTTTGTTGCTGATTTTAAAGGTGTAATTTAGTTGGGAGTTCGGCAAGCAGTTTGAGAGGTCAGGATTCCTCCATTTGTATGGATAGGACTTGTTGTCCACTGCCGGAACCGGAACCATTGGCTGCTGCTCACGCGACACCGGGAGGAATTGGAGGTTGCGCTCTATGCATACATGAAACGGATCCGAGGTGAGGGTGAATTACGCTCGTATTCGCTTTCATTAATGTTTTTACTCCTGTGTTGTGAACAGTCTTAACATAATTGATGTATGTGTGCCAGTTTTAATCAACTGAACTATAAAAGAGCGTTTAACCAATCGCGAGTCTTATAGTTTGATATCGAGTCTATAAACATTTGAGTTTCTACAGTCTATGGTCGTGATTCTGCTAATGAAGTAAAGAGACGTGTGGGTTTCAGTCACTCTGCTCTTTCTCACACAGCTGATCTGCAGGATGTCTTCAGTGATTCCTCATGGATTTCAGAGCAGTAAACAGGACTTCCGGTTCGGCCCGTGGACCGTCACCGCTGTCAGGACTCACATCATGAAGTCCAAAGACATCGAGAGGTGATGCTGGAGAAATGAGATTTAACAGATTCTGTCATCTACTCATCCTGTGGTTCCAACCTGTTCTGGAAGATATTTTGAAGAATGTTAGTAGGCGAGGAGCACCATTACCTCATAGTATGCAGAAAAATACTATGGAAATTCTTCAAATTTGTGAATTTTTGTGTTCAGCAGAAGAAATAAGCTCATACAGGTTTGGAACAGCGTCAGGGTGAGTAAATGTGACAGAGTTATAATTTTTGGGTGAACTGGCCCTTTAATATGATGACTGACATTAGGGCGATCTTCCCAATTTTGAGATTTACTATGGAGAATATCCAGACTGGAACAAGCCTGTGGACTTTCTCGATTTGCACAATTTATAACATAGTATTGCAGTAAATAATAATTTGTCAAAATAGTAATTAAACCCGGAGTTAAACTTTAAATCACTGCATAGTCTTTAGCGTATGAATTAGATATGCATTGATTATTATTAAAGATGCCAAGATGGACATTGAAATATTTTTGAGTGTATTTGAGGTTTAGGAGTATTCTCTGCTCGTCCATGTTTCACAGAAAGCACATCTTCCACAGTGGATGCGCTTTAATAACTGTAGAATAGAGCCTGTCCCGCAGTACTGCTCACCTCAGTCACACCACTGACTGATCTGGGCTTGGGTTTAGGCTTTCAGGAGGGGTGAAGGACACCGGAACATTGATCAATGATCATTTTATCTTGATTATCACATTTTCGTTATTGTTGGAAGCCAAAATCTAAACCGAAACTAAACTTTGATTCATCACAGAGCCCTGGTGCTGTTCCACACGAGTCACATGATCTAATCCGGCCAGGGAGCCGTTGCTCTCTCTGAACATTATTACCAGCTCATAAGAGTAATGGCAGCAGATTGTGGATGATGAAGAGGATGATGATGATATCTGATGTGTCGCAGGCTGGCGGAGACGATGCACATGCCGGCTCTGCCAGAGATGCTGTTCGGGGAGAATGTGTTGCGTATTCAGCACAGCGACGGCTTCGGGATCGAGTTCAATGCGATCGACGCGCTCAAACGTGTCAACAACACGCAGGACTCGCTGAAGGTGGCCTGTGCGCAGGAGTGGCAGGACAGCAGGTACAGTTGTGTTTCTCATGAGGCTCTGCAAAGAGGCAGTGACGCAGGAGAATGTGTGTGTTCAGGGCCGACTCGGAGCATTCCCGGGACGTGGTGAAGCGCTACGACTGGACTTACACCACCGACTACAGAGGGACTTTAGTGGGAGAGCACGTGCAGATCAAGGTATTCTGTGCTTTAACACTCAAACCAGCTCTTGTGGAGCGTCTCTCACTCACATTTAATATTCAACAATATTATTGATCTCCTGCATGGACACCATTATATAAGAACTGAACTGAGCTGGACGGCTCACGGATCACGGTTTTCTCCAGAGCGGCTCTATATGAAGAGTTCAGATGCAAAAGCCTCTAAGTGCCATTTGAAATTTTCTTCTAGAATGATCATTTTTATCAAGCTTGTATATTTAAGTTCAGTAATTTCACTTAAATGGCAATGAAGATTACCTATTAATTGTCATTTAAGTGAAATTACTGAACTTAAATATACAGGCTTGATAAAAATTATCATTCTAGAAGAAAATTTCAAATGGCACTTAGAGGCTTTTGCATCTGAACTCTTCATATATATATATATATATATATGTGTGTGTTTTATATGAACTAAATAATAACTTTTTTACAACAAAAATGAACCATCACTGAATGTACTTAAGCTAGACTGTGATGCTATTTTCTTGTGGAAACAAACTCTTGCATTATTTCCCTGTAATCTCTGTGAAGCTGCTCTGAAACTCTCGGTGTTGTAAAAGCACTGTATAAATAAAGGAGCTTGCGTTGCACAGGTGATGCCGACCGCAGAGCGCATAGACATGGAGAAGCTGAAGGCACGAGAACAGATCCAGTTCTTCGAGGACGTGCTGCTGTTCGAGGACGAGCTGCATGATCACGGCGTGTCGATGATCAGTGCCAAGATCGTGAGTGTTCTCGGCTTGGTGTGCAAATTTGCAGCATCGCTGCTTGCGTGTGAACGCTGGTGTGTGTTTCAGAGAGTGAGCGTGTGTTTCAGAGAGTGGGCGTGTGTTTCAGAGAGTGAGCGTGTGTTTCAGAGAGTGAGCGTGTGTTTCAGAGAGTGAGCGTGTGTTTCAGAGAGTGAGCGTGTGATTCAGAGAGTGAGCGTGTGTTTCAGAGAGAGAGCGTGTGTTTCAGAGAGTGAGCGTGTGATTCAGAGAGTGAGCGTGTGTTTCAGAGAGTGAGCGTGTGATTCAGAGAGTGAGCGTGTTTCAGAGAGTGAGCGTGTGTTTCAGAGAGTGAGCGTGTGTTTCAGAGAGTGAGCGTGTGATTCAGAGAGTGAGCGTGTGATTCAGAGAGTGAGCGTGTGTTTCAGAGAGTGAGCGTGTGATTCAGAGAGTGAGCGTGTGTTTCAGAGAGTGAGCGTGTGTTTCAGAGAGTGAGCGTGTGTTTCAGAGAGTGAGCGTGTGTTTCAGAGAGTGAGCGTGTGTTTCAGAGAGTGAGCGTGTGATTCAGAGAGTGAGCGTGTGTTTCAGAGAGTGAGCGTGTGTTTCAGAGAGTGAGCGTGTGATTCAGAGAGTGAGCGTGTGATTCAGAGAGTGAGCGTGTGTTTCAGAGAGTGAGCGTGTGTTTCAGAGAGTGAGCGTGTGATTCAGAGAGTGAGCGTGTGATTCAGAGAGTGAGCGTGTGTTTCAGAGAGTGAGCGTGTGTTTCAGAGAGTGAGCGTGTGATTCAGAGAGTGAGCGTGTGTTTCAGAGAGTGAGCGTGTGATTCAGAGAGTGAGCGTGTGTTTCAGAGAGTGAGCGTGTGTTTCAGAGAGTGAGCGTGTGATTCAGAGAGTGAGCGTGTGTTTCAGAGAGTGAGCGTGTGATTCAGAGAGTGAGCGTGTGATTCAGAGAGTGAGCGTGTGATTCAGAGAGTGAGCGTGTGTTTCAGAGAGTGAGCGTGTGATTCAGAGAGTGAGCGTGTGTTTCAGAGAGTGAGCGTGTGTTTCAGAGAGTGAGCGTGTGTTTCAGAGAGTGAGCGTGTGTTTCAGAGAGTGAGCGAGAGTGAGCGTGTGTTTCAGAGAGTGAGCGTGTGTTTCAGAGAGTGAGCGTGTGATTCAGAGAGTGAGCGTGTGTTTCAGAGAGTGAGCGTGTGTTTCAGAGAGTGAGCGTGTGTTTCAGAGAGTGAGCGTGTGTTTCAGAGAGTGAGCGTGTGATTCAGAGAGTGAGCGTGTGTTTCAGAGAGTGAGCGTGTGTTTCAGAGAGTGAGCGTGTGATTCAGAGAGTGAGCGTGTGTTTCAGAGAGTGAGCGTGTGATTCAGAGAGTGAGCGTGTGATTCAGAGAGTGAGCGTGTGATTCAGAGAGTGAGCGTGTGTTTCAGAGAGTGAGCGTGTGATTCAGAGAGTGAGCGTGTGATTCAGAGAGTGAGCGTGTGTTTCAGAGAGTGAGCGTGTGTTTCAGAGAGTGAGCGTGTGTTTCAGAGAGTGAGCGAGAGTGAGCGTGTGTTTCAGAGAGTGAGCGTGTGTTTCAGAGAGTGAGCGTGTGATTCAGAGAGTGAGCGTGTGTTTCAGAGAGTGAGCGTGTGTTTCAGAGAGTGAGCGTGTGTTTCAGAGAGTGAGCGTGTGTTTCAGAGAGTGAGCGTGTGTTTCAGAGAGTGAGCGTGTGTTTCAGAGAGTGAGCGTGTGTAGGACTGGGGCGGTATGGATTTTTTCTTACCGCGGTTGAAAAGCAAGAAATTCCCGCGGTATTGCGGTAAACCGCTATTAGCACCATCCCGTGAAAAACTACGTCCCTCCCTCGCGCCAGCCCGCGCGCAATACATCCCGCGTGCACACAAGCGCACACACAAAAGGCTAGCCTTGTTTATACTCGACGCGTCCGCTTGAGCGCGAGTCTCCGCTGACTGCGCGCGTAGCTCCCCAGAAGGACGAGGCGTTTATACTTGACGCGCTCGCTGTTGTGCTATTCTGTGAAACGACATCGGCCGACTGAAGTAATTGTCCTCTTAACCATCATCAACGTGAGAAGAAGAAAGGTCCACACGTGACAATGTTTATTTTAGTACATCACCACCAATAACACTACAAAAAGAATAGAGTAAAATCCAGTAAACCCTGCGATTATTACCTCAGTGATATTAGAAGAAAATATGTGGATATAAAAACATGTAGGCCTATGTATTTCATACAACTCAATTAACGATCTCTTAAATATTTCTTATTTCACTAAACAATTAAAGGTATTGTAGGTAGAATTTTTATAAAAAACTTTTTTTCCAAATTTGTTTAAACTTTCTGTATATATCAATGCATAATTAAAATGTAAGTACTCTGAAAAAGAAAGTATAAAAATCGAGTGTCTGTAGACCTCTCACGACTGTTTTAAAGACAGCTCATTATTTCCATTCACTCCACCCCCTCCCTTCTGGGCTCCTTCCAAAGCCACGCCCCCAAAACACATGAACGCGTGACTCCAACCGCTGAGCTGAAGACGCATTATTTACCTGAGACGACGAGCGGAGAGGAAGGAGCGCAGTGCATGTAGTGACATCATGTCAGAATCACATGTAATAAAAAAATCTAACTTATAAACAAATAAGATGTATTTTAGTACTCACTATCAAGATAGCATATTGATATGGGTAAAGTTTAAAATATATATTTATTGATTCGCTAACGAGCTAGTTATCTATAAGGCAAAGCTAAACAGGTTGCATGATACACGTTTTTCCATTAATGAATGGAGATAGGAGCAGGCTTCACTCAATGATTGCACTTAAACTTTAAGAGTGCTGGCCTGATGATTAGAATATACAGTATAAATAGGAAAGAGGCCGCACTATGCATAAACTGTTTTATTTGCACAAACGCGTTTCGGCGCGTGCCTTCTTCAGTGTTCACAAACGCGTCTCGGCGCGTGCCTTCGCGCACCGAAACGCGTTTGTGCAAATAAAACAGTTTATACACGTTTTTCCATTGCCATCATTTACACTGTGATGAAGATGAATTTCGTGTAAGATTCATAACATATGGTGTTCTGCATGTAAGAGTTTCCATGATGAAAGCATTGTTGACTCTGATGAGGACTACACTCCAGAGACAAGTACCGCATCGTCAGCTCGAGGACAGATCCGGGGTCGGGGTTACTTATAGTAACGTTACTGTCTTCCTTTTCTTTCCTGGTTTGCCTTTTGCGAACTGCATATGTGAATTTTGATTGGTCTTTCTCTGCCGTTGTTTTGCTATTCCTAGGTTCAGTGCGGTGCCTCTTGAATTCCTCAAATCAAACGGGTACGCGCAAGTGGGCAGGTCATGTGTGGCAAAAGGGTGGTTGCCATGGTTGCGAGAGAGTGACAGTCGCCTAAGCCAATCCTTTGTTTCGTCCCGAATGGAAATAATGAGCTGTGTTTAGTGCAGATTAAACGGTCTAGAGTCACTCGATTTTTATACTCTTTTTATCAGAGTACTTACATTTTAATTATGCATTGATATATATAGAAAGTTTAAACAAATTTGGAAAAAAGTTTTTATAAAAATCTTACCTACAATACCTTTAAGTTTCATGGACATTTTATAAAACATGGAACTTTATTTTTTATTAAAATGGCTTATGTCTGCTATAGGCTCATTTTGTAAATGTAAGAAACTAATTTTAGACGCACAAACTGGGTGCCGATGCAGTGAGACATACATGCTTGCTCAGCCAGATTCGGCTCGAAGTCGTTCATCTTCGGATGCGGGGCCGTGCGCGATGTTACAAAGAGTCTTGCGCACCCAACGCGCGCGACCGCCCACACCGCAATGACGTCATTTTTGCCGTGCGCACCTTCGCGCTCGTGCGGACGCGTCGAGTATAAACAAGGCTTTTGGCAATTGAACTTAATAAGAAACATGTTTATTTAACATTTATTATTTCACATTTAGAAACAGGAACATTTAGAACAGAAATGGAATGATGTCTAGACAAAACGTGCACATGTGCAGGCACTTTTCTTTTCTTTTTTTTCTTTTTTTTTGCGGTGATGACGGTGACGACGGTGACGAGCTCAGACCCGCGGTAGGGGTCACGTGACCGCGGTAATGCGGTAACCGTCCCAGCCCTTAGCGTGTGTTTCAGAGAGTGAGCGTGTGTTTCAGAGAGTGAGCGTGTGTTTCAGAGAGTGAGCGTGTGTTTCAGAGAGTGAGCGTGTGTTTCAGAGAGTGAGCGTGTGTTTCAGAGAGTGAGCGTGTGAACGCTGATGTGTGTTTCAGAGAGTGAGCGTGTGAACGCTGATGTGTGTTTCAGAGAGTGAGCGTGTGAACGCTGATGTGTGTTTCAGAGAGTGAACGTGTGAACGCTGATGTGTGTTTTAGAGAGTGAGCGTGAACGCTGATGTGTGTTTCAGAGAGTGAGCGTGTGAACGCTGATGTGTGTTTCAGAGAGTGAGCGTGTGAACGCTGATGTGTGTTTCAGAGAGTGAGCGTGTGAACGCTGATGTGTGTTTCAGAGAGTGAGCGTGTGAACGCTGATGTGTGTTTCAGAGAGTGAGCGTGTGAACGCTGATGTGTGTTTCAGAGAGTGAGCTTGTGAACGCTGGTGTGTTTCAGAGAGTGAGCGTGTGAACGCTGGTGTGTGTTTCAGAGTGAGCGTGTTAACGCTGATGTGTGTTTTAGAGAGTGAGCGTGTGAACGCTGATGTGTGTTTCAGAGAGTGAGCGTGTGAACGCTGATGTGTGTTTCAGAGTGAGCGTGTGAACGCTGATGTGTGTTTCAGAGAGTGAACGTGTGAACGCTGATGTGTGTTTCAGAGAGTGAGCGTGTGAACGCTGATGTGTGTTTCAGAGAGTGAGCGTGTGAACGCTGATGTGTGTTTCAGAGTGAGCGTGTGAACGCTGATGTGTGTTTCAGAGAGTGAACGTGTGAACGCTGATGTGTGTTTCAGAGAGTGAGCGTGAACGCTGATGTGTGTTTCAGAGAGTGAGCGTGTGTTTCAGAGAGTGAGCGTGAACGCTGATGTGTGTTTCAGAGAGTGAGCGTGTGAACGCTGATGTGTGTTTCAGAGTGAGCGTGTGAACGCTGATGTGTGTTTCAGAGTGAGCGTGTGAATGCTGATGTGTGTTGTGTTTCAGAGAGTGAGCGTGTGAACGCTGATGTGTTTCAGAGAGTGAGCGTGTGAACGCTGATGTGTTTCAGAGAGTGAGCGTGTGAACGCTGATGTGTTTCAGAGAGTGAGCGTGTGAACGCTGATGTGTTTCAGAGTGAGCGTGTGAACGCTGATGTGTTTCAGAGTGAGCGTGTGAACGCTGATGTGTGTTTCAGAGAGTGAGCGTGTGAACGCTGATGTGTTTCAGAGTGAGCGTGTGAACGCTGATGTGTGTTTCAGAGAGTGAGCGTGTGAACGCTGATGTGTGTTTCAGAGTGAGCGTGTGTTTCAGAGAGTGAGCGTGTGAACGCTGATGTGTGTTTCAGAGAGTGAGCGTGTGAACGCTGATGTGTGTTTCAGAGAGTGAGCGTGTGAACGCTGATGTGTGTTTCAGAGAGTGAGCGTGTGAACGCTGATGTGTGTTTCAGAGAGTGAGCTTGTGAACGCTGGTGTGTTTCAGAGAGTGAGCGTGTGAACGCTGATGTGTGTTTCAGAGAGTGAGCGTGTGAACAGTGGTGTGTTTCAGAGTGAGCGTGTGAACGCTGATGTGTGTTTCAGAGAGTGAGCGTGTGAACGCTGGTGTGTTTCAGAGAGTGAGCGTGTGAACGCTGATGTGTGTTTCAGAGTGAGCGTGTGAACGCTGATGTGTGTTTCAGAGAGTGAGCGTGTGAACGCTGGTGTGTTTCAGAGTGAGCGTGTGAACGCTGATGTGTGTTTCAGAGAGTGAGCGTGTGAACGCTGGTGTGTGTTTCAGAGTGAGCGTGTGAACGCTGATGTGTGTTTCAGAGAGTGAGCGTGTGAACAGTGGTGTGTTTCAGAGTGAGCGTGTGAACGCTGATGTGTGTTTCAGAGAGTGAGCGTGTGAACGCTGGTGTGTTTCAGAGAGTGAGCGTGTGAACGCTGATGTGTGTTTCAGAGTGAGCGTGTGAACGCTGATGTGTGTTTCAGAGAGTGAGCGTGTGAACGCTGGTGTGTTTCAGAGAGTGAGCGTGTGAATGCTGGTGTGTTTCAGAGAGTGAGCGTGTGAACGCTGATGTGTGTTTCAGAGTGAGCGTGTGAACGCTGATGTGTGTTTCAGAGAGTGAGCGTGTGAACGCTGGTGTGTTTCAGAGAGTGAGCGTGTGAACGCTGATGTGTGTTTCAGAGAGTGATGCCCACCAGCTTCTTCCTCCTGTTGCGGTTCTTCCTGCGAGTGGATGGAGTGATGATCAGGATCAACGACACACGTCTTTATCACGAGGCAAGAATACCAACTGTTGAATGCTTTAATGTTCAAATATGATTTTAGCGGTTCTTAAACTTTATTGTTCTGCAGGCTGGAAGAAACCACATGCTTCGAGAATTCAGCACACGTGAAAGTAAAATATCAGATCTTCAGGTGAGTGCTGCTTTAACTGCTTTCTGCTTTAACTTGACTTGACTAGAAGTGGTTTGGCCCCTTCTCATGTGCTTTCTCCAGAACTCAGTCATCCTTGCCTGTTCAAATCATTTAGTTAAAGATTCCTCCAGACGGTATAGAGCTGCAGCTCTGTGGGACAGCGGATCAGAACCTATACAACATTTGTCATTGAATCATTAATTCAAGAAATTCCTTCAAAACGCTGATTCATCCAGTGTTTGAGTCATTGAATCATTCATTCAACCATCATCAACCATTTTTTTTAATTAGTTAGAATTATTAAATATTTTCTAATTAGACTGAAGCAATTAAATTTTTTTCAGAACTTCTAGTTGTCTAATGTCTTTTTTCTTCAGAATCATGGGAGAAGCGTGATCTCTGTTTTCCTCAGTTTATATGTAGCCTGCTGGTTTGTTCATGGTAATCAGCTGCAACTACTTTTTTTACAAAAAGAAACAGAATAAATATTTTATATCTAAATATTTGACTTCATTTTTTAACCACATTGGAATTGAAACTGGGAATCTCACAATGATAATTAATAATCGGAATCTATAACATTCAACCGATCCCCAACCTGCACTATCTCAGCATCACAGGTTTCTATTTACAGTGTTGAGCACTGTAGCCAATCACAATCATATCTGTCGAGCGTGTGATCACACTGGCGAATCAGAGGTGTTCAGGTGTTTTTTGTTCAACACAAGCCTTTATTATAAAGTCTAACGCAATATAAGTAAGAGATCCACTGTACAATTAAGACCTTTTGTCATTATAATGGCAGTTTTGCGAGAGACCCTGTGCTTTAAGTCTTAGTGATTTATAATGGTTTTTCTCTTCTCTTGCTTTTTGCTTTTTGTTCTTGCTGAACACTGGTGTGCTTTTTCACAGTCTGAACACTGGTGTGCTTTTTCACAGTCTGAACACTGGTGTAGTTTTTCACAGTCTGAACACTGGTGTGCTTTTTCACAGTCTGAACACTGGTGTAGTTTTTCACAGTCTGAACACTGGTGTGCTTTTTCACAGTCTGAACACTGGTGTAGTTTTTCACAGTCTGAACACTGGTGTGGTTTTTCACAGTCTGAACACTGGTGTGCTTTTTCACAGTCTGAACACTGGTGTAGTTTTTCACAGTCTGAACACTGGTGTGGTTTTTCACAGTCTGAACACTGGTGTAGTTTTTCACAGTCTGAACACTGGTGTGGTTTTTCTCAGTCTGAACACTGGTGTAGTTTTTCACAGTCTGAACACTGGTGTAGTTTTTCACAGTCTGAACACTGGTGTAGTTTTTCACAGTCTGAACACTGGTGTAGTTTTTCACAGTCTGAACACTGGTGTAGTTTTTCACAGTCTGAACACTGGTGTGCTTTTTCTCAGTCTGAACACTGGTGTAGTTTTTCACAGTCTGAACACTGGTGTAGTTTTTCACAGTCTGAACACTGGTGTGGTTTTTCTCAGTCTGAACACTGGTGTAGTTTTTCACAGTCTGAACACTGGTGTAGTTTTTCACAGTCTGAACACTGGTGTAGTTTTTCACAGTCTGAACACTGGTGTAGTTTTTCTCAGTCTGAACACTGGTGTAGTTTTTCACAGTCTGAACACTGGTGTAGTTTTTCACAGTCTGAACACTGGTGTAGTTTTTCACAGTCTGAACACTGGTGTAGTTTTTCACAGTCTGAACACTGGTGTAGTTTTTCACAGTCTGAACACTGGTGTGGTTTTTCACAGTCTGAACACTGGTGTGCTTTTTCACAGTCTGAACACTGGTGTGGTTTTGTAGTTTTTCACAGTCTGAACACTGGTGTGGTTTTTCACAGTCTGAACACTGGTGTGGTTTTTCACAGTCTGAACACTGGTGTGGTTTTTCACAGTCTGAACACTGGTGTGGTTTTTCTCAGTCTGAACACTGGTGTGGTTTTTCACAGTCTGAACACTGGTGTGGTTTTTCACAGTCTGAACACTGGTGTGGTTTTTCACAGTCTGAACACTGGTGTGGTTTTTCACAGTCTGAACACTGGTGTGGTTTTTCACAGTCTGAACACTGGTGTGGTTTTTCACAGTCTGAACACTGGTGTAGTGTTTTTCACAGTCTGAACACTGGTGTAGTTTTGTAGTTTTTCACAGTCTGAACACTGATGTAGTTTTTCACAGTCTGAACACTGGTGTGGTTTTTCACAGTCTGAACACTGGTGTGGTTTTTCACAGTCTGAACACTGGTGTAGTGTTTTTCACAGTCTGAACACTGGTGTGGTTTTTCACAGTCTGAACACTGGTGTGGTTTTTCACAGTCTGAACACTGGTGTAGTGTTTTTCACAGTCTGAACACTGGTGTGGTTTTTCACAGTCTGAACACTGGTGTGGTTTTTCACAGTCTGAACACTGGTGTGCTTTTTCACAGTCTGAACACTGGTGTGGTTTTGTAGTTTTTCACAGTCTGAACACTGGTGTGGTTTTTCACAGTCTGAACACTGGTGTGGTTTTTCACAGTCTGAACACTGGTGTGGTTTTTCACAGTCTGAACACTGGTGTGGTTTTGTAGTTTTTCACAGTCTGAACACTGGTGTAGTTTTGTAGTTTTTCACAGTCTGAACACTGGTGTAGTTTTTCACAGTCTGAACACTGGTGTGGTTTTTCACAGTCTGAACACTGGTGTGGTTTTTCACAGTCTGAACACTGGTGTGGTTTTTCACAGTCTGAACACTGGTGTGGTTTTTCACAGTCTGAACACTGGTGTAGTGTTTTTTACAGTCTGAACACTGGTGTGGTTTTTCACAGTCTGAACACTGGTGTAGTTTTGTAGTTTTTCACAGTCTGAACACTGATGTAGTTTTTCACAGTCTGAACACTGGTGTAGTTTTGTAGTTTTTCACAGTCTGAACACTGGTGTGGTTTTTCACAGTCTGAACACTGGTGTGGTTTTTCACAGTCTGAACACTGGTGTGGTTTTTCACAGTCTGAACACTGGTGTGCTTTTTCACAGTCTGAACACTGGTGTGGTTTTGTAGTTTTTCACAGTCTGAACACTGGTGTGGTTTTTCACAGTCTGAACACTGGTGTGGTTTTTCACAGTCTGAACACTGGTGTGGTTTTGTAGTTTTTCACAGTCTGAACACTGGTGTAGTGTTTTTTACAGTCTGAACACTGGTGTGGTTTTTTACAGTCTGAACACTGGTGTGTTTTTTTACAGTCTGAACACTGGTGTGGTTTTTTACAGTCTGAACACTGGTGTGGTTTTTCACAGTCTGAACACTGGTGTAGTTTTGTAGTTTTTCACAGTCTGAACACTGATGTAGTTTTTCACAGTCTGAACACTGGTGTGGTTTTTCACAGTCTGAACACTGGTGTGATTTTTCACAGTCTGAACACTGGTGTGGTTTTTTACAGTCTGAACACTGGTGTAGTGTTTTTTACAGTCTGAACACTGGTGTGGTTTTTTACAGTCTGAACACTGGTGTGGTTTTTCACAGTCTGAACGCTGGTGTGGTTTTTCACAGTCTGAACACTGTTGTGGTTTTGTAGTTTTTCACAGTCTGAACACTGGTGTGGTTTTTCACAGTCTGAACACTGGTGTGGTTTTTCACAGTCTGAACACTGGTGTGGTTTTTCTCAGTCTGAACACTGGTGTGGTTTTTCACAGTCTGAACACTGGTGTGGTTTTTCACAGTCTGAACACTGGTGTGGTTTTTCACAGTCTGAACACTGGTGTGGTTTTTCACAGTCTGAACACTGGTGTGGTTTTTCACAGTCTGAACACTGGTGTGGTTTTTCTCAGTCTGAACACTGGTGTGGTTTTTCACAGTCTGAACACTGGTGTGGTTTTTCACAGTCTGAACACTGGTGTGGTTTTTCACAGTCTGAACACTGGTGTGGTTTTTCACAGTCTGAACACTGGTGTGGTTTTTCACAGTCTGAACACTGGTGTAGTGTTTTTTACAGTCTGAACACTGGTGTGGTTTTTTACAGTCTGAACACTGGTGTGGTTTTTCACAGTCTGAACACTGGTGTGGTTTTTCACAGTCTGAACACTGGTGTGGTTTTTCACAGTCTGAACACTGATGTGGTTTTTCACAGTCTGAACACTGGTGTGGTTTTTCACAGTCTGAACACTGGTGTGGTTTTTCACAGTCTGAACACTGGTGTGGTTTTTCACAGTCTGAACACTGGTGTAGTGTTTTTCACAGTCTGAACACTGGTGTGGTTTTTCACAGTCTGAACACTGGTGTGGTTTTTCACAGTCTGAACACTGGTGTGCTTTTTCACAGTCTGAACACTGGTGTGGTTTTGTAGTTTTTCACAGTCTGAACACTGGTGTGGTTTTTCACAGTCTGAACACTGGTGTGGTTTTTCACAGTCTGAACACTGGTGTGGTTTTGTAGTTTTTCACAGTCTGAACACTGGTGTGGTTTTTCACAGTCTGAACACTGGTGTGGTTTTTCACAGTCTGAACACTGGTGTGGTTTTTCACAGTCTGAACACTGGTGTGGTTTTTCACAGTCTGAACACTGGTGTGGTTTTTCACAGTCTGAACACTGGTGTGGTTTTTCTCAGTCTGAACACTGGTGTGGTTTTTCACAGTCTGAACACTGGTGTGGTTTTTCACAGTCTGAACACTGGTGTGGTTTTTCACAGTCTGAACACTGGTGTGGTTTTTCACAGTCTGAACACTGGTGTGGTTTTTCACAGTCTGAACACTGGTGTAGTGTTTTTTACAGTCTGAACACTGGTGTGGTTTTTTACAGTCAGAACACTGGTGTGGTTTTTCACAGTCTGAACACTGGTGTAGTTTTGTAGTTTTTCACAGTCTGAACACTGATGTAGTTTTTCACAGTCTGAACACTGGTGTGGTTTTTCACAGTCTGAACACTGGTGTGGTTTTTCACAGTCTGAACACTGGTGTAGTGTTTTTTACAGTCTGAACACTGGTGTGGTTTTTTACAGTCTGAACACTGGTGTGGTTTTTCACAGTCTGAACGCTGGTGTGGTTTTTCACAGTCTGAACACTGTTGTGGTTTTGTAGTTTTTCACAGTCTGAACACTGGTGTGGTTTTTCACAGTCTGAACACTGGTGTGGTTTTTCTCAGTCTGAACACTGGTGTGGTTTTTCACAGTCTGAACACTGGTGTGGTTTTTCACAGTCTGAACACTGGTGTGGTTTTTCACAGTCTGAACACTGGTGTGGTTTTTCACAGTCTGAACACTGGTGTGGTTTTTCACAGTCTGAACACTGGTGTGGTTTTTCACAGTCTGAACACTGGTGTGGTTTTTCACAGTCTGAACACTGGTGTGGTTTTTCACAGTCTGAACACTGGTGTGGTTTTTCACAGTCTGAACACTGGTGTAGTGTTTTTTACAGTCTGAACACTGGTGTGGTTTTTTACAGTCAGAACACTGGTGTGGTTTTTCACAGTCTGAACACTGGTGTGGTTTTGTAGTTTTTCACAGTCTGAACACTGATGTAGTTTTTCACAGTCTGAACACTGGTGTGGTTTTGTAGTTTTTCACAGTCTGAACACTGATGTAGTTTTTCACAGTCTGAACACTGGTGTGGTTTTGTAGTTTTTCACAGTCTGAACACTGGTGTGGTTTTGTAGTTTTTCACAGTCTGAACACTGATGTAGTTTTTCACAGTCTGAACACTGGTGTAGTTTTGTAGTTTTTCACAGTCTGAACACTGATGTAGTTTTTCACAGTCTGAACACTGGTGTGGTTTTTCAGTCTGAACACTGGTGTAGTGTTTTTTACAGTCTGAACACTGGTGTGGTTTTTTACAGTCTGAACACTGGTGTGGTTTTTCACAGTCTGAACGCTGGTGTGGTTTTTCACAGTCTGAACACTGTTGTGGTTTTGTAGTTTTTCACAGTCTGAACACTGGTGTGGTTTTTCTCAGTCTGAACACTGGTGTGGTTTTTCTCAGTCTGAACACTGGTGTGGTTTTTCTCAGTCTGAACACTGGTGTGGTTTTTCACAGTCTGAACACTGGTGTAGTTTTTCACAGTCTGAACACTGGTGTGGTTTTTCTCAGTCTGAACACTGGTGTGGTTTTTCACAGTCTGAACACTGGTGTAGTTTTTCACAGTCTGAACACTGGTGTAGTGTTTTTTACAGTCTGAACACTGGTGTGGTTTTTCACAGTCTGAACACTGGTGTGGTTTTGTAGTTTTTCACAGTCTGAACACTGGTGTGGTTTTTCACAGTCTGAACACTGGTGTGGTTTTTCTCAGTCTGAACACTGGTGTGGTTTTTCACAGTCTGAACACTGGTGTGGTTTTTCACAGTCTGAACACTGGTGTAGTTTTTCACAGTCTGAACACTGGTGTGGTTTTTCACAGTCTGAACACTGGTGTGGTTTTTCACAGTCTGAACACTGGTGTGGTTTTTCACAGTCTGAACACTGGTGTTGTTTTGTAGTATTTCATATAAAAAATAAGTAATTTTGCAAATTTTTCATTACAGAATTTTAAGTTTATTGTTATCTTTTTTTAAGTTCACTTTTTAAAACTCTAACTTCAGCAATAATCTGTCAAGTGTCGTCTTTGAAAAGAGATCAAACTTCCGTCTGTCGCTCAGATTTACCACGGTTGGTAATTATATTTTCAGGTATAAAAACTTAAAAAATTTAAAACAAACTAAAAGGTTTGTTCACTCCAAAATCCGTGTGTCCTCAACACTCCTGTCTGGAGGTTCCTTAGTAAGAGCTTGATGAGCGAGTTCAGGGGTTTAAAAACAAGTGTATTACCCCTGATTACACTGTCCACAGTATTCTGCATCTGGCGCTGATGTTTCTCTGTGCTTGACTTTCAGCACATTCCTCCAGCGCTGTACACAGACCCCAACGAGATCGCGCAGCATTTACCACTGAAACTCACCGAGTGTGAGAAACTGGAGCTCCCAGAGACACCAACATCACAGTCTCCACAGTGGCGGGAATGAACCGCTGAATAAAGACTTGTTCACCGTCGATTATGATCACATCTGTCATGTAGTCATGTGACCTTCACCCTCGATTATGATCACATCTTATACTGTCGTGTAGAGTCATGTGACCTTTGTCAAGTTGCAGAATGTCTGCTTTGTAATGTAATGCTTGTTTGATCTGTTTGTCATCGGAGAAGATTTTATTAAAATGCTTTAAACGATTTCACTGGATTGAGAAAATATGTCTAGATGTTATGAGAATGAAAAATAATTACTTAAAGCTTGTATTAATAAGGAGGAACTCCTAATGCTGAACCCAGATGATTGATGAGTTATGCTATCAGAAATATCCCACTTCTGAAGTCGTGATTACGAGCTTTAAGTGCTTTGCTCTCAGGAAGAACAGGAGTCATGGAGGACACCAGGAAATCTTATTAAAGGCTTGTATTGAAGATAATTTTGAATAAAATGTTGCGTCCTGTTCACTTACAACCCATTGACCACACTATCTAGATAGCCAGATTGCTGTAAAATACAGGCTATTTTCACTGTGTAAAACATACAATAATCTTCAAATGATTATTCATATGTACAGTGCCGCCGCTCCCACCACGCGCATCATAAAGGAATTATGCTTAGGGCACCAAAATGGCTAGCAGCGGCACTGCATATGTACATGTGCACTAATGATGCAGCTGTTGTGGAAAAACTAATAAAGAACAGCAGTCACTTCAGTCGTTCTCTCCTCCGCCATGTTTACAGTTTAGGACCCGATCAACTCGGGTATCAAAATTATCTCAGAGTTTCCAGTAGTAGCGTGTTTGTCCAGTCCTGAGGCTTGTAAGATACTGTCCTCCCAAGCGATTACGGTCACAGCATGAAAATCCTGTTAAAACTTAGTTTTGGAAAAACTTTATATTAACTGGCTTTCTATTAATGCAGCACAGTGAATGAGCCGTCTGTCTCCCAGTGTTTTATGGCGCTTTTCCACTACACAGTACCAGCTCGACTCGCCTTCGTTTAGTTTTCCACTGTGTAAAACAGGGTTCTCAAGTTTGATCAAAAGCTTGGAGTGAGATCACATGCGGTTAGGGGAGGAGCCATAATGGAGCCACGCCCCCGTCCATCCCCGCCCCCCTTTTTTATCCATTGTTCATAATTAACCAGCACAAATTGAAATTATAACAACTGGTAAATCGGATAAATGACAGAGCAATTCATCACATCAAATATACTCTTTAATGTTATATTTAAAAATGACAAATATACTAAAATTACAAAAATATAACAAATTGCTCCAATTTGGAAAAACAAATTTTTTTGCATTTTGAATGTGTCTAGTCTTAAAGATAAAATCTTAAAAGATTTTAAAGATAAAATATATTTTTGCTTTTTCCCTGACATCTTTGAAAAATACAAATGCAAAATGATTAATGTAGGCTATGTTTTGACAGGATATCAAATATTACCCAGAGCACTCTGCTTTAATACATGTAGCCTTAATGTAACTAGAAATACTATTAATACAGTATAATATATAATTATAAATAAAATGAAGAAATACATCTTCATTCCTTCCCATACCCACTAACATTTTCTTTAGTTTCAGATAACATAAGCTAGCTAAACAGAGCCAAAGCTTCTGGCCTGGTTGCAAAGTAGCCTAGATGTAGAGTTTTTTATGCATCAATAATAATGTATATGATGGCCTATATATATTAACTGTTCTAGAAAAATGTTAGACGAGCTTTCGTCCAAATTACCTTCTCCATCACGACCATCGGATCACGACGCGTGTTCGCGCGATGTTTTTGCTTATAACGAAACGAACGTACAGTGGCCGAGAATGTTCCGTCAACTTCCGTGTGTTCGCGCATCTATGTTGCTTCGTAACGAACGCAATCTGGCCGAGATACGTGCTGGAGGCAGGAAACTCCACTTTGTGTGCCTGCGCCTCGTATACAACGTTATATAAAGCTTGCAGGAAAACTTGGTTGGCATTGCCTTTTCAGCGTGAGAAATACACAGTGTGGCGTGTGAGCGTGTGAACTGGTTGAATTGCGTGTGTCTCACGGCCAATGCGTGATACTTGAGAACCCTGGTGTAAAAGCTGTACCTGTACCTGTACCTGCTTTCGGGTACTTTTTTTCGTGTCACCTCCGGCAAAGTTCTGAGCGAGCTGAGGCGATACTAAAATGTGACGTGTAAACACAGCACACTGCTGATTGGTCAAAGAATCGTCACTATTCACTGCGTCATCATTGCACGCGCCAGACGGAGTATCCTGAATAACCCCGCCATTTTTAAATAGTTTGGCCAGATTGCGTGATATACCCATTTCTACTATTACCATGGCAACTCGGGAGAATACGCCGTGGTCAAACGAGGAGTGTGTGTCGCGACTCGCGTAGAAGATTACGTCACGGCAGTTTCTTGCGGCGTCGCTATGACGACCAGGTACTATTGTGGAGGTACTTTCTGCAATGGAAAAGCGAGCCGAGCCGAGTCGAGTTGAGCTGGTACTGGCAATGGAAAAGCGCCATTATTGTCGGTTTAGTGTTCGTGTTTAATCTACAGCAACAAAAGATGCTTTCATGTCTGAAAACATTATTTTCATGATAAACTCAGACAAGCTCAGTACCGACTCCTTTTTCGAGTCATTATCCGTCCTAAATCGTTTTTGAAAATATAATACGTCCCAAACCGTAGTGTGTTGAATTGAGTGTTCCAAAGATACCCGGATGGTCTACTATTTCCGGTCAGAGTCCGAAGTCCAGATCGATGCGCACTCTGACGGCTAAAGTCTTGTTTACCAGTCTATGGTTTACTCGACGCGTCATTGCGGTGAGGGCAGTTGTGTCACATTGGGTTAGTTGTGCACACACAGTTGTCACATTGGGTGCGCAAGACCCCATTTTGCCTGGCGGTGTGCACGGTACTTTTTATAACACCGCGCGCGGCGCCGCATCCGAAGCATATGGCCAAGCATCTCACCGCACCGGCACCCAGTTCGTGCGTCTTAAATTAGTTTCTTACAAAATGAGCCATAGCAGACATAAGCACTCTAATAAAAAATATTTCCATGTTTTATAAAATGTCCATGTGAATTTAATTAAATGTTTAGTGAAATAAGAAAGTATTTAAAGGAGCCGTATGTAAGATTGTGGCCAAAACTGGTACTGCAATCACTTTCAAATTACTGTAGAGTGGAGTATCCCCTCCCCCCTGACTCCAAGTTGCCAGATCGGCTGCAGGATCCAACATTTTTTTTTGTATCTGCAGCTGTGGGAACTAGAGCAAAGCTGGATCGGTGGAGGGTGGAGCACAGTGGCGGCTGGTGAAAAATATCTTAGGTGGGGCTGTGTGTGAGAGAGGACACATAGCTTCTATGGCCGGCTATTGGATGAATGCTTTGCTCTTACGGCTCAGGCACCTGCCTTGGTACGATAGGGCGAAGTCAGCACGCACGGCGTTTTACATGGTGTTCCCATAGCGTAAGCTACTTACGCAATAGGAGAGACCTCTCGAAAGGGAACGACTCGGTTACTAACGTAACCTCGGTTCCCTGAGAGGAGGGAACGAGTATTGCGTAAGCTGCCGTGCTTGTGCTTGGTCAGTTCGCTTCAGTCGATTGAACCTAAAGGACTCCTATGACGGGGCGGCCAATATATAGTCATTGGCCACGCCCATCTTGGCGGGCTCTGACGCGCTAGGGCGCGAAGCGCGCTCATTGGTCAGCGCGACAGAGTCGCCCCGTCATAGGTTTGTGCAGTTGCCGCAGCACAGCCAATGACCGAGCTCCCTCGTTCACTGGTGTATGCTGTGCAGCTGCAATGCGTTTTACACAAAAGGCTTCAATATTCTCGAGAAAAGGAGTTTTCCCATAGCGTAAGCTACTTACGCAATAGGAGAGACCTCTCGAAAGGGAAACGGCACACTACGTTGTATAGAGGGTATGCGCATGACGTCACCGTCGGCCGGAGTGAATGCGGTCACGCCCACAAGTGGCAAAAAGACTGAGCGACAGCATTTGTTTTCAGCGTGAATGCCGTGAAAAACACACAAAACACATCTAAAACGGGAAAGAGCTTTGCGATTGACTGTACAACTAGATTTGACCAGAAATCCGAGGTACTGTATTTTACAGACTGCAAAAAGCTACAGAACAGACTATATTCTGCATAATTGGATGTTTTTAAATAAACTGACAAAAAACTATACAGGTTTTAGGGCTGGACGATATGATATACAGTATAACATTAATGTAAGTGATCACTCGGATTTAGACCTATCTATATTGTATTTATAAAACGTTTACAGGCAAATTTTCTTAATTTATTTCCCCGGCGTCGAAATCAGGCACATATAAATGTCAGGAAACACGATTCCTGGCTGCATGACAATATCCATGGATCACTGGATCTTTGATAAGTTGTAAGGAACACTATCGAGTCCAACTTTTAGTTTAAACTGATAGGCTAATAATAGTTTGTTTTACTGGCTATTTCACTGAAAAAGTTAAGTCTCTATTAGATAAAGGAGGGGTTGTCGGGGCTGTGTTTCTTGATTTCAGGAAAGCCTTTGACACCGTAAACCACAGAATTCTGTTGTCTAAATTATTAAGTTTTAATTTCTCTCCACATACGTTGAGATGGATCGAATCATACTTGTCAGGTCGCACACAGTATGTTAGTATACAGAATTATAAGTCAGCTCCTCTAAGTATATCCACTGGTGTTCCACAAGGATCCATTTTGGGTCCTTTACTTTTTACGTTGTACATCAATGATCTTCCATCTGTCTGTCCTAATACTAACATTCAAATGTATGCAGATGACACTGTTATTTATATACATGGAAGTAGTGTGTCACAAGTTGCAAATTTGTTTATCACCAAAACTAAGAATTTAAGTATAGTGCCAGATGTACTGTATTTGTATCAGGGGAAAGATTACAAGTTGTATCTGAATTTAAGTACCTTGGTATTCTGATTGATTCCAAACTTTCATTTAAGTCTTTGTATAAACAATCACTAAAAACTCTTGATAAGAAATCAGTTCGGTTTCATCACTGCTCAATATTAAAAAAATACAACTTGCTAAGCTGGGATAACTTGATCAAATATGTACATATTTGTTTGCTGTTTAAGACTATACATAGCCAGTCTTCACCACTAAAACAGTTTGTGAATATTAGAACAACTGCTCACCGATCTACAAGGGGTGGGGAAAGAGGGGACTGTATTATCCCTCTCAAAAGAAGTAACTTTAGCCAGTCTGTATTTTCGGTCAAAGCTGCAAGGGAATGGAACTCCGTCCCATCAACAATTAGACGATTACATATTTTTGGCTCTTTTCAGTCTCATCTTAAAAAATGGTTACTGACAATTCAGCACTGTCAACATTAGTATTGTATTCTTGACAATAGACTTCTTTGTACTAATTGTTCTTGGCTATGTTGCTCTCTTCTGTTGCCATCTTTCTCTTTCTCTCTCTGTTTCCTTTCTCTCATGTTTACTTTGTTTTAGATAATTCACGTTTATTTTGTATTTTAATAGTGATTTCTATAGTTGTGTGAGAATTTGTTTTTGTTTTTTGTAATTACTAATTTTTCTTTCTTTTTTTTCTTTCTTTTTTTCATATGATGTGTATATGTGTGATGCTCTGATGTGATGTTTTTAGGGTGACCTTTTAACATTCTGTCAAGGGTCTACAGATGAAAAATAGCCTTTTGGGCTAATTCTGGCACGTTTACATTTATGTATATTAATGTGCATTGCCCCTGTAAATAAATAAACTAAAAAAAAAAAAACTCGCGTTTTCGCAGTTTCCCCTATTAACTCTCCCGCCACGTAGCAGCTCTTTTGCCACTGGGGACTCTGGTGGAACAGCCTCTGGTGGAACGGAGTAGCATCTGCCTGCAGAGACGGAGGCTGCATTTTCAGGACCGCACTTTTAGGACCGCATTTCTAGGACCCTATAGTTTTATTGACAACGCCACCTACCGAATTAGAGGACCAGCGAAGATGGATGACATTCAGAGTGTGAGTATCAAATGCGAATCAATTTTTATTTGTTTAACTTTAAAAACAATTGTGATGCATTTCATTGGAAAGTTAACGTTGCCAACGTGCTGGTGATTTGCTAAACAGTCTTGAATGCATAGCCATCATATATTAGCCTCTAATGCTGGAAAATGAATTGTTAGCACGTTCATTTAACGGAACTGTTGCATGATAAGCCTGTTGACTTATTTACAGCACAATAAACTGTAGCATGTTCGTTCTGAAAGCTTGTTAATTACTCATTGTTTTTCCATTTTAATTCAATTAAAATAATCTTAATGTTTTCACTGTCACGTGCTCACAGTCAGCCTGTTTAACGTTTTATAAAGTTGGTTGAGACATATGACATTTTAATAGTCAGACATATCAGAGAGGCCATTACAATAATTGACTGTTAAAATCCCACGTGTTAGATTTTGTCATTTACTGTATACTGTACTCTATATGAAGTGCTATCAAGGACACAGCTCAGGGTAGGCAATAGTATGACAAAAGATAAATAAATAAATTGGTTAAGTACTAGGCTTAGGCCTAATTTATGTCTATTTATTTATATGAAATTAACTTAAAAATGTTTTTCACGAAAAACATAACAATCCAAGAAGGGAGATCCTTTCCTGATCTTATATATATATGGTCAGGAAAAGTCGTGTCAATGTTATTTCTATTCAGATTTCTTGCATCTCTCTCTATTATTTTTTTTTCTCTCTCAGTTCAGATGGGCTTTATTAGAACCTTTGTTCCCACAACATCAAAATATTTTTTTTTTCAAATCTTTGAACAGTATGTAATAATTGTATTATGAACATTAATTGGTATGAAGATTGATATCATTATTTTTATCATTATCATTACTCTGTGGTAACTAAGATCTTTTAAATATTAAATTTAAAATTAGAGAGTAGAACATGTTCAACTAAATGTTCCTTATTTAATTCACTTCTCTTTCTCTCTCTTAGGAGTCAGTGATGATGTTGTCCATGTGTTTGTCCATCCATTGAAGTTCTGTCTATGTGGTTCACGCCATGATCAAATTTGTTTTTGTGTGTGTTCAAGTTCAGTTGTTATATATTATTTTGTAAAATATTTTGTGTGTTCAATTTCAGTTGTTATATTTTATTTTGTAAAATATTTTGTGTGTTCAAGTTCAGGTGTTATATATTTTGTAAAATACACAATCTTAAATCTACCCCCAGAGTCATCCTTGTCTTCCCTCTGTACTTAAAAATGTGGTCCATCTAGTGACTGAAAAGACTATAACATGATTCCTTGCTTATTTTACTTGAGTTATTATAGTATATTACTTAGACCCAATAATTTCTCAACATTCCTAGGAACCTGGTTTAATTGCAATAAATAAAGTAGTATTTGGGTGTAATCAAACGTGAAAAAAAAAAACTCTAATGTTGTTAAAACTGGGTGGAAATACTGCCTTGGTGGCACTTTTTTCGGTCCTCCAAAACTAGGGTCCTGGAAATGCGTTCCTGTGACTGCGGTTCTCCGACTCGGTAGGTGGCGCTGTCACAAAAAACTAGGGTCTTAGAAATGCGGTCCTAGAAGTGGGGTCCTGAAAATGCAGCCTCCGGGACTGCAGACAGATAATATTGGTGGAACGGCAACGGCATTCTGGCGTTCTATTGCGCATGCGCGACTTTAACTGCTACCTCGCGACGTTCTACTGTAACCGTCCACTACGGGAGAACAGCTGATTTGCCGTAGTCGTTACTACGTGAAAGATTAAGAAAGATAATGTTATGTTTTATAGTATGTGGCATTGAAATTGTTTATGTATATCATTAAATGCCCAAAGCAACCCTCTCCTGCTTTTTAAAATCACTTTCTTTATTTGTGTTTTGTCAAATGATTAAATTATCCCCTACACCGTACTCTTTACTGTTGCGATTTTTGTGTTCTTTAGCTACGGCAGTTAACCGTTTACTTCCGGCTGCAGTTGCCGTTCCATCAGCAGCTGTTGCTTAAAGTCCCACTCAGTCCGGCTGAGGGGGGCGTGTTCCGGCGGGAAAGTGACGTTAATGCGTGCGTTCACTCGACCTCTATTCAAAATAAAAAATTCTTCAACATTTTGCCTTTAATAAAATTTCCCCAGGAAATGGCAAGAATAAACCTGTCCACCATGATTCATATTCTTTCAGACAACAAAGCACTTGAGCTTGGTGAGCTCGTGAAATAAAAATCATCATACGCCACATATCTTACTGTGTGTGGTTATGGTTGCTACGATATGAATTTGACAACAAAAATCCTGGAACGGTTTTTATAAGTTTCCACCCGGAGCGTTTGAAGTGTGACACCGTCTTTGCACGTGGGCCTGTGATACTGCCGGGTAAGGAATATGTTTCTCTGTACTTCCACTGCGAATTAGTTATTTTCTGGCATATAAATTATGACGGGCCCGTCTGTCTTACTCTTATTTGGATAATACGTATACGATTAAATATCATAATGTTAAATTATTTCGAAATTTTAAACATGTCTGGTTGTCTTAGGTTTTGAAAGTTAAACCATAAATAAAAAAAGAGGAAAACTAAACAACGCATTAATTTGAAACTTGTCACTATTATTGCATTAGCATTTTATTAGCACTTCCTTGTTTCGTGTGCATTTTTCTAGTTAAGATAATAATAAAATGCAAATCATCAATTGCATTTTGTATTTTAATGTGACACTGCATTTTGAAATTACAATAACAAGCAAATCAATTAAATGTATTTTTAGTTTTTGCATACCTTAATTCTACCTCAATCTGTCGCTTGTGTTGACACTTTTCCAAAAACTGACTAAATGAAACTTGACCTTTTGTGATGATGAATGCGTGAACTGAATTAATGGTTAAAAGCATGTAATTATTTGAAGGTCCATCTGTGCTGTACGTTAAATATGAACATTAATTCTCAGTCTAGTTTCTTCACAGTGGAAAGAATAAATGGACATTAATTATGCTTTCACATGCTATTGGAATTGGTGTAAATACTAGTTTCCTAGTAGGAACTGGACATGAAGGTCGTATTTACTACTGGGAAACTCGAAGATCATTTTCATATGAGATTTCCCGAGTTGATCGGGTCCTAAACTGTAAACATGGCGGAGGAGAGAACGACTGAAGTGACTGCTGTTCTTTATTAGTTTTTCCACAACAGCTGCATCACCTTGTCTTGAAGTTAAAGTAGCGCACACATGTACATTAATGAATAATCATTTGAAGCGTATTGCATGTTTTATACAGTGAAAATAGCCTGTATTTTACTCTAATTCCAGAATAATCAGCAAGCTATCTAGACAGTGCAGTGAAGGTTATGAAGAGCATATTTGTATTATGATATTTATGCCGCAGAGATGCCAAAGAAGGGCAGAAGAGTGAAGAAGTGTGATGGGCAGGAGGAGGAGGAGGATGTACCTGTGAAGCAGATGAAGATGGGGAACCCGCTGTGCTTCGACTCTCCGAGCGATTTCTTCCAGAGTCTGATCAGTCCGGTCGGCCTGGACCAGTTCTTCCTTCAGTACTGGGAGCAGAAGCCACTGGTCCTGCAGCGCAACGATCCGGCTATGGCCTCGTACTTCCACTCGCTGTTCCAGCTGTCCGACGTCAGGCAGCTCTGCGCTCGCGGCCTGCGATACGCCAGAGACCTCAACGTGTGCCGCTGTGTGGACGGCCAGAAGAGAGTGCTGAATAAAGCAGGGAAGGTGAAGTTCAGCCAGCTGAAGAAGGACCTGGAGGAGAGCAGTGCCACCATACAGCTGCACCAGCCTCAGAGGTTCAAGGTCAGAGCTCGTGTGGACCTGCAGGGGTCACGGGTGTTCACGTGTGTTAGGGATGGGCGATGTGGCCTAAAATCCATATTGCGATATACATTGCAGCCTCTTGCGATAACGATATATATCACGATATATACATTATAATAGGGTCTATGTAACCTTTTCTGAAATGGTTCTAAGGAAAGCCAAACTGCTAAATGTATTTTAAAAAAAGAAAGAAACGTTGCATTGCATGTAGTTTTGAGAACAAAGTTTTGTATTGTGCAAAACTGTAATTATACAAAATTTTGCAGATAAATAAAATTCAAGTACACTAGCTGCAGAGACTTTAACAAAGAAAAAGCTTAAATCATTGGATTTCTTTCCTTTAGTGCACGCCTGTTTCACACACACTCTGTGTGCAGTGCGTATGCGGCGAGCACGCGCTATCGTGCTTTCACATAACTTGCGTTTGCATTGCGCAACTGATCTACGGCTGTACCACAAACACAACATTTATTCTCTATTTTTATTATCAACGTCTTTTATAAAATAATATAATTTTCAGCATTGCGATTCTATTTGTAGGCTACACAGACAGTAGTTTTCCTTGCTTAAATTACCCTGAGCTCAAAGTTAAAAAGAAAATGACTGAAAAATAGTAGCCTAGGCTAGTATGATTTAATTAAATGCATTTATGGAGAGATTGCTATATTTTCAGGTCAATCCGTGTTCATTTTGACAATGAAACATGCGCTGTCACTTTAAATCAGCACGTGCAGTACAGCAAAAATAAACTCTGTGCGTAAACAATCTCTGCACTGCTGTATACGCACCGCACCTGGAACGCATTGCCGGACCACATCCGCACGTGTGTTCACTGGTCACGTGTGTTCACTGGTCACGTGTGTTCACTGGTCACGTGTGTTCACTGGTCACGTGTGTTCACTGGTCACGTGTGTTCACTGGTCACGTGTGTTCACTGGTCACGTGTGTTCACTGGTCACGTGTGTTCACTGGTCACGTGTGTTCACTGGTCACGTGTGTTCACTGGTCACGTGTGTTCACGGGTCACGTGTGTTCACTGGTCACGTGTGTTCACGTGTGTTCACTGGTCACGTGTGTTCACGGGTCACGTGTGTTCACTGGTCACGTGTGTTCACGGGTCACGTGTGTTCACTGGTCACGTGTGTTCACTGTGGTCACGTGTGTTCACTGGTCACGTGTGTTCACTGGTCACGTGTGTTCACGGGTCACGTGTGTTCACTGGTCACGTGTGTTCACGGGTCACGTGTGTTCACTGGTCACGTGTGTTCACTGGTCACGTGTGTTCACTGGTCACGTGTGTTCACTGTGGTCACGTGTGTTCACTGTGGTCACGTGTGTTCACTGTGGTCACGTGTGTTCACTGTGTTCACTGTGTTCACTGGTCACGTGTGTTCACTGGTCACGTGTGTTCACGGGTCACGTGTGTTCACGGGTCACGTGTGTTCACGGGTCACGTGTGTTCACGGGTCACGTGTGTTCACGGGTCACGTGTGTTCACGGGTCACGTATTCACGTGTGTTCACTGTGGTCACGTGTGTTCACTGTGTTCACTGGTCACGTGTGTTCACGGGTCACGTGTGTTCCGGGTCACGTGTGTTCACTGGTCACGTGTGTTCACTGTGGTCACGTGTGTTCACTGTGTTCACTGTGTTCACTGGTCACGTGTGTTCACTGGTCACGTGTGTTCACTGGTCACGTGTGTTCACTGGTCACGTGTGTTCACTGGTCACGTGTGTTCACTGGTCACGTGTGTTCACGGGTCACGTGTGTTCACGGGTCACGTGTGTTCACGGGTCACGTGTGTTCACGGGTCACGTGTGTTCCGGGTCACGTGTGTTCACTGGTCACGTGTGTTCACTGGTCACGTGTGTTCACTGTGTTCACTGTGTTCACTGGTCACGTGTGTTCACTGGTCACGTGTGTTCACTGGTCACGTGTGTTCACTGGTCACGTGTGTTCACGGGTCACGTGTGTTCACGGGTCACGTGTGTTCACGGGTCACGTGTGTTCACGGGTCACGTGTGTTCACGGGTCACGTGTGTTCACGGGTCACGTGTGTTCACTGTGTTCACTGGTCACGTGTGTTCACGGGTCACGTGTGTTCACTGGTCACGCGTGTTCACGGGTCACGTGTGTTCACTGTGTTCACTGGTCACGTGTGTTCACGGGTCACGTGTGTTCACTGTGTTCACGGGTCACGTGTGTTCCGGGTCACGCGTGTTCACTGGTCACGTGTGTTCACTGTGTTCACTGGTCACGTGTGTTCACAGGACGAGCTGTGGCGTATTCAGGAGCGGCTGGAGTGCTTCTTCGGGTCGCTGGTTGGATCTAACATCTACATCACACCTCGCGGTTCTCAAGGTCTGCCGCCGCACTACGACGACGTCGAGGTGTGTGTCTGCTCTCGTTTGTGTAGCATCTACTACAGTGTCTCGGTTCGGTGTGCATGATGAATAACTGCGGTTCTGCTGGCGTTTGTTTCCATGCGCGTGTTTCCGGGTTCAGGTGCTGATCCTTCAGCTGGAGGGACAGAAACACTGGAGGCTTTACCAGCCCACCGTCCCTCTGGCCCGCGAGTACAGCCTGGAGCCCGAGCACCGCATCGGCCCCCCGACACACGACTTCATCCTGCAGGTCAGTGACATCACTGGGGTCGGGAGGTGTGCTGGAGTGTTCTGCCCGTGTGTCTGTGCTTGATTGTAAAAGCGCTATATTAATGCCTCATTTCATTTGATTTCTTGTAGGCTGGTGATTTGCTGTATTTCCCCCGAGGAACGATCCACCAGGCCGACACTCCTGCAGACGTGGCTCGATCCACACACCTCACGCTCAGCACCTACCAGAACATGTGCGTCTCCGCTGTTCACAAGCACACAGACACTCTCAGGGTCCAGTAACCTTCAACATGCTTTTAAATGCTCTGCTTTAATATGAAACATGATTATTTATATCATTTTTGTATCTGAATTGTAAAAAAAAATATTTTTAAGCATTTAACAGAAGTAGTGTGTGAAGGCATGTGCAGATCGTGACGCTCGCAAAGACAAGATCACGAGTTTGATTCCTAACCAAATCATACACCAAAACTCTACGCTAAATGTCTTCATTTATGCATGAAGCAGATGCTTTTATCTGAACACCCTCAGAGGGTCATTGAGTTTATGAGTTGTGTGACACACTGTCTTTAACCAAGAATATGCATGTCAAATTGAGCCTCAAACATTATAATGGTGATACATTTTATACACACACAGTCGAAAATTTACATGCATGTTCATGACTCTAAATGAGGAAAGGTACAAAATATCAAGAGGAGACCCTCAGGTGGAGCAGTATTAGTGAGCACTCGCTGTGGGCCGTCAGACAATACTACCAGCAGTGCGTTATAGACATAAACGTCTGTGTCTTTCAGGTCGTTATAGACATAAACGTGTGTGTCTTTCAGGTCGTTATAGACATAAACGTGTGTGTCTTTCAGGTCGTTATAGACATAAACGTGTGTGTCTTTCAGGTCGTTATAGACATAAACGTGTGTGTCTTTCAGGTCGTGGGGCGACTTCATGCTGGACGTGTTTCCCGGGTGTGTGTTGGACAGCATGAGACGTGAACATGGGATACGCTGCGGTCTTCCTCGTAACCTCCTAACGGTGAGCACACACTCCTCTCACACACACACACACTCCTCACACACACACACTCCTCACACACACACACTCCTCTCACACACACACACACTCCTCACACACACACACTCCTCACACACACACACTCCCCTCACACACACACTCCCCTCACACACACACTCCCCTCACACACACACTCCCCTCTCACACACACTCCCCTCTCACACACACTCCCCTCACACACACTCCCCTCTCACACACACTCCCCTCTCACACACACACTCCCCTCTCACACACACTCCCCTCTCACACACACACACTCCCCTCTCACACACACACTCCCCTCTCACACACACACTCCCCTCTCACACACACACTCCCCTCTCACAAACACACTCCCCTCACACACACACACTCCTCTCTCACACACACACTCCTCTCTCACACACACTCCTCTCACACACACACTCTTCTCACAAACACACACTCCTCTCACAAACACACACACTCCTCTCACAAACACACACTCCTCTCACACACACACTTCTCTCACACACACACTTCTCTCACACACACTCATCTCATACACACACACTCCTCTCTCACACATACACTCCTCACAAACACACTCCTCTCACACACACACACTCCTCTCACACACATACACACACACTCCTCTCACACACACACACTCCTCTCACACACACACACACACTCCTCTCACACACACACTCCACTCTCACACACACTCCTCTCACACTCACACTCCTCTCTCACACACACTCCCCTCTCACACACACACTCCCCTCTCACACACACTCCCCTCTCACACACACTCCTCTCTCACACACACTCCTCTCTCTCACACACACTCCTCTCTCTCACACACACACACTCCTCTCACACACACACACTCCTCTCACACACACACACTCCTCTCACACACACACACTCCTCTCACACACACACACTCCTCTCACACACACTCCTCTCACACACACACACTCCTCTCACACACACACACTCCTCTCACACACACACACTCCTCTCACACACACACACTCCTCTCACAAACACACACACTCCTCTCACACACACACACTCCTCACAAACACACTCCTCTCACACACACACACACTCCTCTCACACGCACACTCCTCTCACACGCACACTCCTCTCACACGCACACTCCTCTCACACGCACACTCCTCTCACACACACTCCTCACAAACACACTCCTCTCACACACACACACACTCCTCTCACACGCACACTCCTCTCACACGCACACTCCTCTCACACGCACACTCCTCTCACACGCACACTCCTCTCACACGCACACTCCTCTCACACGCACACTCCTCTCACACGCACACTCCTCTCACACACACTCCTCACAGACATTCTCCTCTCTCACACTCACCTCTAACAGTGGCTCTAATAGTGTGTGTGTGTGTGTGTGTGTTATCAGTCTGCCAGCGTGGCTCCTGAGGTTAATAAGCAGATGTGTGTGTTTCTGCGGCGTTTGGCTGATGATGTTGAGCGGGGGAATCAGGAGTTGCGGTCCAGCGCTATGAAGAGAGACTTTATCTGCCACCGACTGCCACCGTTCCTGCAGGACCGGGCCAGCGCTGATCCCGGTGAGGCTGGCGTGTGTGTGTGTGTGCGCGTGCGTGCCTGTGTGTGTGTGCGCGTGCCTGTGTGTGTGTGTGTGTTTCGAGGTACTGTGCTGAATGTGTTTCTCTTCCAGTTGGGAAACCGCCATCGCTGGAGGACACTGTGTGTGTGCGGTTTAAAGAGCATCTTCTCCTAACAGTGGAGCCCAGTCAAGAGAACACTGTAAGAGTCACACACACATCACATATTCATACACACACGGCACACGTCATATACACTGAACAAAATGATAAATGCTACACTTTTGTTTTTGCCCCCATTTTTGAGATGAACTCAAAGATCTAAGACTATTTCTATGTACACAAAAGGCCTATTACTCTCAAATATTGTTCACAAATCTGTCTAAATCTGTGTTAGTGAGCACTTCTACTTTGCCGAGATCCTCCACCTGATGACACAGCATGATTATTGCACAGGTGTGCCTTAGGCTGGCCACAATAAAAGGCCACTATAAATTGTGCAGTTTTATCACACAGTTTTGAAGGAGCGTGCGATTGGCATGCTGAGAGTGCCCACCAGAGCTGTTGCCCGTGAATTGAATGTTCATTTCTCTACCATAAGCCGTCTCCAAAGGCGTTTCAGAGAATCTGGCAGTACATCCCACCGGCCTCACAACCGCAGACCACGTGTCACCACACCAGCCCAGGACCTCCACATCAGCATCTTCACCTCCACGATCGTCTGAGACCAGCCGCCGGACCGCTGCTGCTACACTCGGTTTGCATGACCCAAGAATTTCTGCACAAACGGTCAGAAACCGTCTCAGGGAAGCTCATCTGCACGCTCGTCCTCATCGGGGTCTCGACCTGACTGCAGTTCGTCGTCGTAACCGACTTGAGTGGGCAAATGTTCACATTCAAATGTTTCTGGCACTTTGTAGAGGTGTTCTCTTCACGGATGAATCCCGGTTTTCCCTGTACAGGGCGGATGGCAGACAGCGTGTATGGCAGGCATACGTTATGGACAACGAACACAGGTGCATTTTATTGACGAGTGACGAGACCCTGAGGCCCATTGTTGTGCCATCATCCACGACCACCACCTCATGTTGCAGCATGATAACTCACGGCCCCATGTTGTAAGGATCTGTACACAATTCCTGGAAGCTGAAAACATCCCAGTTCTTGCGTGGCCAGCACACTCACCGGACATGTCCCCCACTGAGTATGTGTGGGATGCCCTGGATCGGCGTATACGACAGCGTGTTCCAGGGCCTGCTGATATCCTGCAACTTCACACAGCCATTGAAGACGAGAGTGAGAGAGAGGTCTAAAAATTACAGTTTAAAGTGGAAGCTTTAAAACAAATAAAACCACTTGTTTTTTTTTGCCGAAAAACCATATGACTATTTTTTTTCACCCCCATTGCTATCAGGAATCGATAAGAGAGTCGTTAAATAATCAGATCGATAAGCAAAATCGTCAGTGGCATTGATATTGATCAAATCTCATCAATTCCAATCCCTTTTGAAGACAAAGGCATTGAAGATGCCATCCTTAAGCCCAATTTATACTTCAGCGTCGAACTCACGCCGTAGCTACGTCGTAGGCTGTGTAGCGCGCAATCCCTTCGCCGTACCCTGGCGTGCACCTCTCCAAAAATTTAACAACGCGTCAATTCTACGTGGACACAAGCGCTGTGATTGGTCTGCTAGAACCCCTCCTTCGGCTTTCACATGCTCCCTCTGCATGTGTAATTGTGCGTCAACACGACAACGACACAGAAGTATAAATGAAAACCAACATGTAGTCTATAGCGTAGAGGCTCTGGCGCAGAAGTATAAACCAGCCTAAGGCACACCTGTGCAATAATCATGCTGTGTCATCAGCATCTTGATACGCCACACCTGTGAGGTGGATGAACTCGGCAAAGTAGAAGTGCTCACTAACACAGATTTAGACAGATTTGTGAACAATATTTGAGAGTAATAGGCCTTTACATAGTGTACATAGAAAAAGTCTTAGATCTTTCAGCTCATGAAGAATGGGGGCAAAAACAAGTGTAGCGTTAATTTTTGTTCAGTTTATTCATTCATACACACACGTCACGTAGATTCATACACACGTCACACACACACACGTCACAGATAATCATACACATACACACGTCACATATAATCATACACACACACGTCACATATAATCATACACACACACACACACACGTCACATATATTCATACACACACACACACAAACGTCACATATATCATTTCATACACACGTCACATACCCTGGTGTGCTAAAAAATGTAAATATGAATGGGAATATACTTCAGAGATATTTTACTTGCATTGGAGAAAAACATGCATTTCATATTGTGAGTTTCCCCCCTATTTTCAATTGTTTTACTTCAACGAAAGGTTAGAATTTAGGGAAATTTGGCAGATTTATTTTCACAGCCGCCTTTGTTCATATTTACCAGGGGTGCCGATATTAGTGGAAGGCACTGTGTGTGTGTGTGTGTGTGTGTGTGTGTGTGTGTGTGGCAAGTCCTTACTGTGTTTGTCTCCGATCAGGACGAGGCCACCGAGCTGGTCGTGTTTGTGTTACATTCTTTAAAGAACAAGAGAGAAACACACATGATGGGAGCATCTGATGACGACGATGATGATGATGATGATGAAGATGATGATGAAGATGATGATGAAGATGAGGTCCTCTCGCAGGTCTGTTAGCCCACATCACATCTTGCAGACTAGTCAGAAACTATGACTTCAAAAGTAACAATTATGAAATTATGAGATAAAGTAAGCCATAATTACTATAAGATTATGAATTTATGCCATAATTTCGACTCATGTCATAAATATAACTTTTTAAGTCATAATTGTGGCGTAGTGTATCATCACTTCCAATTTTCATCTGATTTCATCTGACTTTACTTTTTATGTCCCAATTATGATTTACATAATCATATGTTTTTTTTCTTATATGGAGGATATGGTATTCCATACGCACCCCATATAGTGCACTAAACAGGACTAGCACATTATCTCGGACACCGCTAGACTTAAAGGCCCACTAGAGAGCCGTGTGTGTGTGTGTGTGTGTGTGTGTGTTCCAGGGTCTGCGGTTCCCCCTCTCTCATCTGTGTGTGTGTGTGTGTGTGTGTTCCAGGGTCTGCGGTTCCCCCTGTCTCATCTGTGTGTGTGTGTGTGTTCCAGGGTCTGCGGTTCCCCCTGTCTCATCTGTGTGTGTGTGTGTGTTCCAGGGTCTGCGGTTCCCCCTCTCTCATCTGTGTGTGTGTGTGTGTGTGTGTGTGTGTGTGTGTGTGTGTGTTCCAGGGTCTGCGGTTCCCCCTCTCTCATCTGTGTGTGTGTGTGTGTTCCAGGGTCTGCGGTTCCCCCTCTCTCATCTGTGTGTGTGTGTGTGTTCCAGGGTCTGCGGTTCCCCCTCTCTCATCTGTGTGTGTGTGTGTGTGTGTGTTCCAGGGTCTGCGGTTCCCCCTCTCTCATCTGTGTGTGTGTGTGTGTTCCAGGGTCTGCGGTTCCCCCTCTCTCATCTGTGTGTGTGTGTGTGTGTGTTCCAGGGTCTGCGGTTCCCCCTGTCTCATCTGTGTGTGTGTGTGTGTGTGTGTTCCAGGGTCTGCGGTTCCCCCTGTCTCATCTGTGTGTGTGTGTGTGTGTGTGTGTTCCAGGGTCTGCGGTTCCCCCTGTCTCATCTGTGTGTGTGTGTGTTCCAGGGTCTGCGGTTCCCCCTGTCTCATCTGTGTGTGTGTGTGTTCCAGGGTCTGCGGTTCCCCCTGTCTCATCTGTGTGTGTGTGTGTGTTCCAGGGTCTGCGGTTCCCCCTGTCTCATCTGTGTGTGTGTGTGTTCCAGGGTCTGCGGTTCCCCCTGTCTCATCTGTGTGTGTGTGTGTGTGTGTGTTCCAGGGTCTGCGGTTCCCCCTGTCTCATCTGTGTGTGTGTGTGTGTGTTCCAGGGTCTGCGGTTCCCCCTGTCTCATCTGTGTGTGTGTGTGTTCCAGGGTCTGCGGTTCCCCCTGTCTCATCTGTGTGTGTGTGTGTTCCAGGGTCTGCGGTTCCCCCTGTCTCATCTGTGTGTGTGTGTGTTCCAGGGTCTGCGGTTCCCCCTGTCTCAACTGTGTGTGTGTGTGTTCCAGGGTCTGCGGTTCCCCCTGTCTCATCTGTGTGTGTGTGTGTGTGTGTGTTCCAGGGTCTGCGGTTCCCCCTGTCTCATCTGTGTGTGTGTGTGTGTGTTCCAGGGTCTGCGGTTCCCCCTGTCTCATCTGTCTGCGCTGAAGCAGCTCCTGAACTCGGAGTGTGTTGCGGCTGCGCAGCTGCAGCTGCAGGACGAGGATAAATTGGGGCTGATGCTGGGACTGTGGAGCGAAGGCCTGATGAGTGTCTGCCACACAACATGAACAACTACACTATCAGCTGATCTAAAAACACACACACCTCTGAGGTTCATCAGAAACATTACACATCTCACAACTGGAAGATGTTGTGTGACCCATTGTAGCCGAATAAAATGTCATGAAGAAATCCTGTGTGAAATATTGTGTAACAAACAGCAGTTTTGACAGTTAGACAAACACACAATAATTTTACAACTTATATTTATTGTTCAGATTTGTACTGCTTTTAAAACTGCTGATTATGAACATCACTGTACACATGTTTAGCGTACCTCTGACATCAGTCTACACACACGCCAGTTCCTGCGAGCATCAGAACACGAGCCGCACGGCTCCTCTCCCGCAGGGCCGAAGTGTTTCTGAAGTGCAAGTGTGCTTCACAGATCCGGCTCTCCTCCCACAGTGAGCTGGACATCAGCCCAGGATCTATTAATGGTTTGTGGGCGAGTAGCTAAAAAGTTCTTGATTATTGTCTTTTGATCTCAGTTCTGCAAATCCAGTCGTGTGTCACAGCACAGTGAGCTCCCAGCGCTGAGTGTGTGTGTGTGTGCGTCACAGCACAGCGAGCTCCCAGCGCTGAGTGTCGGCCGCACCGAGCGGACTCAGAACCAACTGCTCTCGGTCAGCGCCGTGCCCACCTGAGAGACAAGACACTGCGTCAGAACACACACACACACCTCTTGAGGTCTAACACCTCTCTCACACACACACAGACCTCTGAGGTCTAACACCTCTCTCACACACGCACACAGACCTCTAAAGTCTAACACCTCTCGCACACACGCACACCTCTCTCACACACACCTCTGAGGTCTAACACCTCTCTCACACACACCTCTGAGGTCTAACACCTCTCTCACACACGCACAAACACACACACACCTCTCTCACACACACATCTGAGGTCTAACACCTCTCTCACACACGCACAAACACACACACACCTCTCTCACACACACATCTGAGGTCTAACACCTCTCTCACACACACCTCTGAGGTCTAACACCTCTCTCACACACACATCTGAGGTCTAACACCTCTCGCACACACGCACACCTCTCTCACACACACACCTGAGGTCTAACACCTCTCTCACACACACCTCTGAGGTCTAACACCTCTCTCACACACACCTCTGAGGTCTAACACCTCTCTCACACACGCACAAACACACACACACCTCTCTCACACACACCTCTGAGGTCTAACACCTCTCTCACACACGCACAAACACACACACACCTCTCTCACACACACATCTGAGGTCTAACACCTCTCTCACACACACCTCTGAGGTCTAACACCTCTCTCACACACACCTCTGAGGTCTAACACCTCTCTCACACACGCACAAACACCTCTCTCACACACACATCTGAGGTCTAACATCTCTCTCACACACACCTCTCTCACACACACACCTGAGGTCTAACACCTCTCTCACACACACACCTGAGGTCTAACACCTCTCTCACACACACACCTCTGAGGTCTAACACCTCTCTCACACACACACCTCTGAGGGCTAACACCTCTCTCACACACGCACGAACACACACACACCTCTCTCACACACACACACCTGAGGTCTAACACCTCTCTCACACACACACACCTCTCTCACACACACACACCTGAGGTCTAACACCTCTCTCACACACACACCTCTGTGGTCTAACACCTCTCTCTCTCTCACACACACTCACCTCTGAGGTCTAACACCTCTCTCTCACACACACACACCTCTGAGGTCTAACACCTCTCTCTCACACTCACACACACACCTCTGAGGTCTAACACCTCTCTCTCACACACACACACCTCTGAGGTCTAACACCTCTCTCTCACACTCACACACACACACACCTCTGAGGTCTAACACCTCTCTCACACACACCTCTGAGGTCTAACACCTCTCTCACACACACACACCTCTCTCACACACACATCTGAGGTCTAACACCTCTCTCACACACACCTCTGAGGTCTAACACCTCTCTCACACACACCTCTGAGGTCTAACACCTCTCTCACACACACACACCTCTCTCACACACACATCTGAGGTCTAACACCTCTCTCACACACACCTCTGAGGTCTAACACCTCTCTCACACACACCTCTGAGGTCTAACACCTCTCTCACACACACACACCTCTCTCACACACACATCTGAGGTCTAACACCTCTCTCACACACACCTCTGAGGTCTAACACCTCTCTCACACACACCTCTGAGGTCTAACACCTCTCTCACACACGCACAAACACACACACACCTCTCTCACACACACATCTGAGGTCTAACATCTCTCTCACACACACCTCTCTCACACACACACCTGAGGTCTAACA
>JAULUF010000003.1:16992500-17012500 GCA_031834385.1 Semotilus atromaculatus | reverse complement strand
TATTCCCTGAACACACGCGTGTTGGACTGACAGAATAATATTCCCTGAACACACGCGTGTTGGACTCACAGAATAATATTCCCTGAACACACGCGTGTTGGACTCACAGAATAATATTCCCTGAACACACGCGTGTTGGACTGACAGAATAATATTCCCTGAACACACGCGTGTTGGACTGACAGAATAATATTCCCTGAACACACGCGTGTTGGACTGACAGAATAATATTCCCTGAACACACGCGTGTTGGACTGACAGAATAATATTCCCTGAACACACGCGTGTTGGACTGACAGAATAATATTCCCTGAACACACGCGTGTTGGACTCACAGAATAATATTCCCTGAACACACGCGTGTTGGACTCACAGAATAATATTCCCTGAACACACGCGTGTTGGACTGACAGAATAATATTCCCTGAACACACGCGTGTTGGACTGACAGAATAATATTCCCTGAACACACGCGTGTTGGACTGACAGAATAATATTCCCTGAACACACGCGTGTTGGACTCACAGAATAATATTCCCTGAACACACGCGTGTTGGACTGACAGAATAATATTCCCTGAACACACGCGTGTTGGACAGACAGAATAATATTCCCTGAACACACGCGTGTTGGACTGACAGAATAATATTCCCTGAACACACGCGTGTTGGACTCACAGAATAATATTCCCTGAACACACGCGTGTTGGACTGACAGAATAATATTCCCTGAACACACGCGTGTTGGACTGACAGAATAATATTCCCTGAACACACGCGTGTTGGACTGACAGAATAATATTCCCTGAACACACGCGTGTTGGACTGACAGAATAATATTCCCTGAACACACGCGTGTTGGACTGACAGAATAATATTCCCTGAACACACGCGTGTTGGACTGACAGAATAATATTCCCTGAACACACGCGTGTTGGACTGACAGAATAATATTCCCTGAACACACGCGTGTTGGACTGACAGAATAATATTCCCTGAACACACGCGTGTTGGACTGACAGAATAATATTCCCTGAACACACGCGTGTTGGACTGACAGAATAATATTCCCTGAACACACGCGTGTTGGACTGACAGAATAATATTCCCTGAACACACGCGTGTTGGACTGACAGAATAATATTCCCTGAACACACGCGTGTTGGACTGACAGAATAATATTCCCTGAACACACGCGTGTTGGACTGACAGAATAATATTCCCTGAACACACGCGTGTTGGACTGACAGAATAATATTCCCTGAACACACGCGTGTTGGACTGACAGAATAATATTCCCTGAACACACGCGTGTTGGACTGACAGAATAATATTCCCTGAACACACGAGTGTTGGACTGACAGAATAATATTCCCTGAACACACGCGTGTTGGACTGACAGAATAATATTCCCTGAACACACGCGTGTTGGACTGACAGAATAATATTCCCTGAACACACGCGTGTTGGACTGACAGAATAATATTCCCTGAACACACGCGTGTTGGACTGACAGAATAATATTCCCTGAACACACGCGTGTTGGACTGACAGAATAATATTCCCTGAACACACGCGTGTTGGACTGACAGAATAATATTCCCTGAACACACGCGTGTTGGACTGACAGAATAATATTCCCTGAACACACGCGTGTTGGACTGACAGAATAATATTCCCTGAACACACGCGTGTTGGACTGACAGAATAATATTTCCTGAACACATGCGTGTTGGACTCACAGAATAATATTCCCTGAACACACGCGTGTTGGACTGACAGAATAATATTCCCTGAACACACGCGTGTTGGACTGACAGAATAATATTCCCTGAACACACGCGTGTTGGACTGACAGAATAATATTCCCTGAACACACGCGTGTTGGACTGACAGAATAATATTCCCTGAACACACGCGTGTTGGACTGACAGAATAATATTCCCTGAACACACGCGTGTTGGACTGACAGAATAATATTCCCTGAACACACGCGTGTTGGACTCACAGAATAATATTCCCTGAACACACGCGTGTTGGACTGACAGAATAATATTCCCTGAACACACGCGTGTTGGACTGACAGAATAATATTCCCTGAACACACGAGTGTTGGACTGACAGAATAATATTCCCTGAACACACGCGTGTTGGACTGACAGAATAATATTCCCTGAACACACGCGTGTTGGACTGACAGAATAATATTCCCTGAACACACGCGTGTTGGACTGACAGAATAATATTCCCTGAACACACGCGTGTTGGACTGACAGAATAATATTCCCTGAACACACGCGTGTTGGACTGACAGAATAATATTCCCTGAACACACGCGTGTTGGACTGACAGAATAATATTCCCTGAACACACGAGTGTTGGACTGACAGAATAATATTCCCTGAACACACGCGTGTTGGACTGACAGAATAATATTCCCTGAACACATGCGTGTTGGACTGACAGAATAATATTCCCTGAACACATGCGTGTTGGACTGACAGAATAATATTCCCTGAACACACGAGTGTTGGACTGACAGAATAATATTCCCTGAACACACGCGTGTTGGACTGACAGAATAATATTCCCTGAACACACACGTGTTGGACTGACCGTGTTCTTCAGGAGGCCGCCGGTGAAGATCCAGCGCTGTGTGTCCAGAGAGCGGTCAGCGGGACACAGGGAGAGTTTGGCTGGGAAAGAGCCGTCTTTGCTCTCGCTGGTCAGAACTGAATCCAGAGCTCGACTCCGCACATGAACCAACACTTTCGGCTGAGGAGATTTAAACCAAGACATGAAGACATTTACTTGCCTCAAAGCTTCGGTGCTTTAGACAACCGATTCACTGTCAAACTACAAGTCTAGCACACTGATTAAAGCAAACAGAAACACTAGAATCATGTGCAGACTAATAATAATGACACAAACACACTCCTTAAAAATTATGTTGTTTAGGGCAAAAATCATAATTCAAACAATTAATATTAAAATACTTTAAAGGGTTAGGTCACTCAAAAATGAAGATTCTGTCAGTAATTACTCGCCCTTATGTTGTTCCAACCCCGTAAGACTTTCGTTCATCTTCGGACCACAAATTAAGATATTTTTGATGAGATCTGAGAGCTGTAAGTGCCGTGAACTGCATGCCATCTTTCTATGTAGACATCAATACAATCTGAGAAGTGTTGCTGAATAAGTTTAAGCATCAGTAAATCAAATCAGTCCAACTTCACATTCCTCCTCTTAGCAGCATGAAAACAAATCTTATATAGAGTAAAGCAAAGAGCAGGATCTGAAAAGTGTGATATGACAATATTAGATTGTGAACATTTCGAATGTCTCAGTGATCTGCTTTCATAGACAGATTGTTAGTATCGAGCTACAGTCACAATCAGTTTCAGTTCTGTGGCTGTTTTTGACACACAGAAAGCGAGTACTGAACTAAGTCTGTTTCATTAATCAATGTATATTTGATTCATACAGTGTTTTATTTTTACATAGACCTAACTGTACCTAAAATTTAAGCATTTTGTTTAATTAGTATCGTTCTAATATTGTATATAGTCCTATTTGTCATTTGCATCTTTGTTCTTATTTCACTTTATGTCATTATTTGACCTTTATATTATATTTATAGTTTTGCTATTAAAAATAAGGTTTTGGTCATATCGATCACACCTACTTTGGTCTAAATGAAATTTCTGCTTTATTCCCTTATAGGACTCTATATTTGGCTGTACTGCTCAGTAACTAAAATAGTATTGAAGCCAGTATGAACAAAAACCGTGACGCGATCATACAATGTTTTTGTCATATCGCCCACCATCACATCATGTCAGTTCAGCCGAGCTCTGAAAAACTCCCGTTCTAATGATAATGTGTATACTGCTAAATCAACCAGTATTTACATTGTATTTACACTGTTAGTTATGATGAGAGCGTTCGTGAGAGGATTTCTTCGTCGCCATTGTAACCAATCACAGACGTTAATGCTGTGGCCAATCACTATTCACGGTGTATGGTGTAAACCCAGATCCATAAGGACCTGTAATTGTCATTTTTCATGATTAGTTGATTAGTAAATAGGGTTATTTTTTAACTGACCTGTTTGAGAGGCTTCAGCGACCCGATGGTCTCCCAGCCGCTCCGATCCCCCCACACCGGATGTTCTCCAGGCTGCACGAGCATCTGGCGGCCCTTAAAGCGAGCGTATTCATACGCGACCCACCTGTGAGACGACAGCGTGTTCGTCACCCTGACTGAGAGCACTATTAACAGGAACAGCGAGTAGTGAAGGAGCTCTTACAGGCCGCTGGTGACTCTCACAGACTGGCTGAAGAAGTGGCTCATGCTCTCCACGTCTGAGAAACACGTTTCTTCAAGGCCCTCGAAACCACTGAGAGAAAACAGACTCACGGACGGGTCCGTGAAACTCTGAACCCAGAAACACATACGAATGTCACAGGAAGGATGTTTATTTCTTGTGTCTACTGTAATATGGTGATGTTTGCTGTCATCGACTCACGTATGGAATGGGCTTTAAAGACTTGATGGTGCTCGATAAACAGCCACAGGAAGTGAGGTCAGGGTAAAGCCCCTCTCCCAGGATATACTGGTTTCCAGAATATCCCTCCTCATCGAACAGCAGCCAGTTTCCTCGGATCACCCTGAAGGACGTGAACCCTGTTACGCCACAGTCGCTCTCAAACTCGCGGCTCTCTCCGCTGTACCGCGTCTTGCTGTAGGCTCGTAGCTGCGCTCAGAGAGAAACACGTTAGCGGCGTTCAGAGAGAAACACGTTAGCGGCGTTCAGAGAGAAACACGTTAACGGCGTTCAGAGAGAAACACGTTAGCGGCGCTCAGAGAGAAACACGTTAGCGGCGTTCAGAGAGAAACACGTTAGCGGCGTTCAGAGAGAAACACGTTAACGGCGTTCAGAGAGAAACACGTTAATGGCGTTCAGAGAGAAACATGTTAGCGGCGTTCAGAGAGAAACACGTTAACGGCGTTCAGAGAGAAACACGTTAATGGCGTTCAGAGAGAAACATGTTAGCGGCGTTCACGGAGAAATACGTTAGCGGCGTTCAGAGAGAAACACGTTAGTGGCGATCAGAGAGAAACACGTTAGCGACGTTCACAGAGAAACACGTTAGTGGCACTCAGAGAGAAACACGTTAGTGGTGCTCAGAGAGAAACACGTTAGCGATCAGAGAGAAACACGTTAGCGACGTTCACAGAGAAACACGTTAGTGGCGCTCAGAGAGAAACACGTTAGTGGCGCTCAGAGAGAAACACGTTAGCGGCGCTCAGAGAGAAACACGTTAGCGGCGCTCAGAGAGAAACACGTTAGCGATCAGAGAGAAACACGTTAGCGACATTCACAGAGAAACACGTTAGTGGCGCTCTGAGAGAAACACGTTAGTGGCGCTCAGAGAGAAACACGTTAACGGCGTTCAGAGAGAAACACGTTAGCGGCGCTCAGAGAGAAACACGTTAGCGGCGCTCAGAGAGAAACACGTTAGCGGCGCTCAGAGAGAAACATGTTAGCGGCGTTCAGAGAGAAACACGTTAGCGGCGCTCAGAGAGAAACACGTTAGCGGCGCTCAGAGAGAAACATGTTAGCGGCGTTCAGAGAGAAACACGTTAGCGGCGCTCAGAGAGAAACATGTTAGCGGCGTTCAGAGAGAAACACGTTAGCGGCGCACTCATTAACCAAGTCCCAATTCGGAGGCTGCATCCTTCTGCATCCGCAAAGGTCGAACCAAGGGTTGTTAATTAAACAAGATGGTCTAGCCCAGCGGTTTTAAACTGTGGGGCGCGGAGTGGGAAGAGGTGGGTCACGTTGTTCGGTTCTCAAAGTCTGCGATTTAATTAGATAAATCTGTCCACATTGTGTTTCATGAAGCGAGCGTGCGACTTCTTGTGATAATATTCAGCGTCTCGGTTCAATGAGCGCATTATTAACGAGAAGAAACTCGTTTACTCCAGTCACTGCGCTGTATTCTGCATGAGATCACACTGGAGAATTCAGCTGATGTAGGTCTGGGCTGCGATTCCCAGAAGCATCGTGAGCTAAGCTGATCGTTGGTGTCGAACGCATTCGTCTCTGCCGCTGTTGACTTTCAGAGATATGGTCGTCGTAAGAGTGCGTTGTTTGCGTTCCCTTGCACACTTTTGGCTGCCTACCAACATTCCTACCAATATTTTCTGTAAAAAATATTTCACATGTACACACACGAGCACGAAAGTGTTTTCTGCGCTGAAACCCGCAATGATTTTAACAACACTCGCAGCATAAATATTAGTATTGAAATTTTACAGTTCTAGGCCTACTATCAAATAAAATTGTTAGTTTATTATTTTTTTATATTCAGATTTTTTGTCATATCAAACTTTTGGTTAAGATTAAGCTTACAGTAGACTACTTTTTCATTTCTTTAAATTTGTTCTGCCATGTCTGTGTACATCAGTTGAGGCAGCAGACTAAACTCTCAGTATTATGGACAGATGCTACTGGTCTGGCCTACAGAACCGCTGCCGGTGACGAGTGCCAGTGACATTTATACTGGACTTTTTGAAAGTTATATTCACCTGTCTGAAAAAAGGGTTCACAACCTATGTAAAACTGTGCGTGTGTGATGCAGTGACGCTTCGAGTGAGGAAGCCTCTGAATGTTGTTAACAGCTCATGACATGCAAACATACCAAAAACTGTGGTTCCACGATCCGAGACACTTCCTGTGGAGAAAATGAGATGCATCAATGAAAATCTGTCATGCACCCTGTATCTACACACACTCTTCAGTTGAAACATGCTGTGTGTGTGAGAGTGTGAGTGAGTGTGTGTGTTAGAGAGTGAGTGTGTGTGTGTGTGTGTGTTAGAGAGTGAGTGTGTGTGTGTGTGTGTGTGTGTGTGTGTGTGTGTGTGTGAGAGAGTGAGTGAGTGAGTGTGTGTGTGTGTGTGTGTGTGTGTGTGTGTGAGTGAGAGAGAGTGTGTGTGTGTGTGTGTCTGGTGTGTGTGTGTGTGTGAGAGAGTGTGTGTGTGTATCTGTTGTGTGTGTGTGTGTGTGAGAGAGTGAGAGAGTGTGTGTGTGGTGTGTGTGTGTGTGTGTGTGTGTGTGTGAGTGAGAGAGAGAGTGTGTGTGTGGTGTGTGTGTGTATCTGTTGTGTGTGTGTGTGTGTGAGTGCGAGAGAGAGTGTGTGTGTGTGTGTGTGTGTCTGGTGTGTGTGTGTGTGTGTGTGTGAATGAGAGAGAGTGTGTGTGTGTGTGTGTCTGGTGTGTGTGTGTGTGTGTGTGTGTGTCTCACCCTGTGAATGGCCCGCAGGGACTGAGCTGAGCTCTGGCCGTCGCCCCACTGAAGCTGCCCGGGATACTGGCCTTTCTCCAGAACATACTGGTGTCCAGTGAAACACCTGCCACTGTACGCCACCCACCTGAAACACACACACACACACACACATCAGACCCCCGCTGTCAGGAGCCCTTCACACCGAGGACCAGGACTTTAACGATAACGACACAGAGAACAATATCACTAAGAACAATCCAGTTTTTGCATTTAAAGCGACAGCGCTCTTAGAATAAACGTCTGCTGGTGTGGAACATACACTACAGTCAAAGGTTTTGGATCGGTAAGATTTGTAATGTTTTTTAAAGAAGTCTCTCCTGCTCACCAAGTAATAAAGGCTCACCAAGGCTGCATTTATTTGATTAAAAATACAAAAAAAACAGTAATATTGTGAAATATTATTCTGATTTAAATCAGCTGTTTTCTATGTGAATATATAGTGTAAGTGTTCAACTGCAGGAATCAGGGTCTAAATGAAGGAGTAAATATTTCCCCCTCAGAAAGTCTCTGCTCGTGAGGTGAAATTTTTTGAAATAGAATCTTTTGTAACATTATAAATGTCTTTACTGTACCTTTTGATCAATTTAATTAGTCCTTGATGAATAAAAGTCAAAATACTTCAAAATAAAATAAAAATTCTTACTGACCCCAAACTTTTGAATGGTAATGTTTAATCATTACCGGGTCATCGTCAAACTTCTTCTCGAACGTAACCTCCGTCTATTAGTAAGCCAGACGAGCAGCACACGTGTTCTAAACATCTTCTGACCCCAATATAGGATCACAAAGCCAGGTGAAACATTTGCAGAAAGACAATGTAGTCCGCCATTGTAATTGTTATGCTTGAAGTCGGCGAAAGCTAAGACGTGTGGCGACGTACACAGTGACGTAACGACGCCGTTCGCTGGGCTCACTAAACAAACAGGTTCTGAGAAGGTTCGCAAGTTGAACCAACTTTGAACCAGCACCGGTTCCGAACCAGTTCTTTTTTGGTGGAAAAGGGTTAGTGTGGCTCTGAAACGCTTCCTCACGCTCCGCTCTTCACACTGAAGCTGTCGGACTCCTGCAGATCCGGGACATCCACACACACCTCGGCTTCCTCATCACAGCTCGTCACACACACCGCTGGCTCCAGGAAATCCTGAGGGAACGTGACGGGTCATTAGCAAACACAAGATCACTGATAAGGTCGCTAACATTGAGGCATTTCAATGATATTTTCTCATCCACTTTTTCTCATTTTTAACTCCGTAATACTTAAACGTGAAACATGATCTTGAGCAACAATACTGAGTTGATGAAATAATGGTCCTCTGAAGCATTTACACCAGCACAGGCCTGAGGGTTTAAGATCCTGGAAACATCAGGAACACTCACAGTCTGAATGAAGCGCAGTGATTGGATCGTCAGCTCAGTTCCTCCGAACAGTCGCGTACAGTCGCTGTATTCCCCCTCCTCCAGCGCACACTGATGACCTCTGAACCCTTCACTGGAGAAGCACACCCATCTAACACACACACACACACACACATTGAGTGTTTTTGACCAGCAGTGTGTTCATGTGACTGATGGAAACACACACTGGATGAGAAGCATGTACATTCACACAGCCGGCTGTACAGAGCCTGTTTAATAGAATATTTTTCTATTAAATTACATTTTATTTGTTCCAAATCATTATTAATGTATTTAATAACTTCACATTAGGCTGAAAGATTGTGCATTTTCAGCAGAACGTTGTGCTGTTTGAATACCATCCGTTTCCTGTAATAATACAGACTAGCCTTTCTCTGATTTTCCAGACACAGAACTTCACACTCCTCAATGTCACTTTACTCCTGCTTAGACTGAACGTTTGCCGGTTTGGTGATTCGATTCACTGTCTTGAGCTGAACGCCACGTGACCAGAGTGTGACGAGAGCAAACATGACCATATCTGAACATATATCATTCCTCACACACATATATACTCACACAAACATATACTCACACACACAAACACATACTCACACACTCATATACTCACACACATACTAACACACTCACATACTCACACATACTCACACACACACTCATATACTCACACACTCACACACATACTCACACACTCATATACTCACACACATACTAACACACTCATATACTAACACACACTCATATACTCACACACATATGAACACACTCATATACTCACACACACTCATATACTCACACACACTTATACTAACACACACTCATATACTCACACACATACTAACACACTCATATACTCACACATATACTAACACACTCATATACTCACACACACTCATATACTCACACACACACTCATACTCACACACACTCATATACTCACACACATGAACACACTCATACACACTTATACTCACACACACTCATATACTCACACACATATGAACACACTCATACACACTTATACTAACACACACTCATATACTCACACACATACTAACACACTTATATACTCACACACACTCATATACTCACACACATACTAACACACTCATATACTCACACACACTCATATACTCACACACACTTATACTAACACACACTCATATACTCACACACTCATATACTCACACACTCATACTCACACACTCATATACTCACACATACTAACACACTCATATACTCACACACACTCATATACTCACACACATACTAACACACTCATATACTCACACACACTTATACTAACACACTCATATACTAACACACTCATATACTAACACACTCATATACTCACACACTCATACTCACACACATACTCACACACTCATATACTCACACACTCATATACTCACACACTCATATACTCACACACTCATATACTCACACACATACGAACACACTCATATACTCACACACACTCATATACATACTAACACACTCATATACTCACACACACTCATATACTCACACACATACGAACACACTCACACACTCATATACTCACACACATACAAACACACTCATATACTCACACACATATACTCACACACATACTAACACACTCATATACTCACACACACTCATATACTCACACACTCATACTCACACACATGAACACACTTATATACTCACACACATACTAACACACTCATATACTCACACACACTCATATACTCACACACATACTAACACACATACTAACACACTCATATACTCACACACACTCATATACTCACACACACACATACTAACACACACTCATATACTCACACACATATGAACACACTCATATACTCACACACATACGAACACACTCATATAATCACACACACTCATATACTCACACACACTCATATACTCACACACACTCATATACTTACATGTACTCACACACACTCATATACTCACACACACTCATATACTCATATACTCACACACACTCATATACTCACACACACATATACTCACACACACATATACTCACACACACACATAAACTCACTCACTCACAGACACACACAAACAATTCCAGCCAGTCGTCACTACAGAAGTTCATCAATTTGCAGATGTTTCCATCTGAAACATTAACAGCATCACTTGTTGCATGAGAATCAGAGACACACACACTCCCCCGGTGACCCGTAGAGAGGCGGCGGGGCCCTCAATGGCCCTCAGATGGGGTGTGTGATCCAGCAGCTCCCAGCACTGACCCTGGAACTGCGGCTTCTCAAACAACATCACCTACACAGGAGACAGAAATCTCATCTGCTGATCTGAGAACAGCTCTGAACACCAGTATCTGTCTGTGTGTGTGTGTGTGTGTGTGTGTGTGTGTGTGTGTGCGTCTGTGTGTGTGCTCGTGTTTATATTACATTGTGGGGACCAAATGTCCCCACAAGTATAGTAAAACCTGAAATCACCTACATTGTGGGGACCAGTCAGCGGTCCCCATGAGGAGAACAGCGTATAAATCACACTAAGTAATGTTTTTTGAAAATGTAAAAATGCAGAATGTCTCCTGTGATGGGTAGGTTTAGGGACAGGGGCAGTGTGTGTGTGTGTGTGTGTGTGTGTGTGTGTGTGTAAGGGGACAGAATATACAGTTTGTACAGTATAAAAACCATTACGCCTATGGAGAGTCCCCACAAAGATAGCGAACCAGACGTGTGTGTGTGTGTGTGTGTGTGTGTGTGTGTGTGTGTGCGTGTGTGTGTGTGTGCCTGTGTGTGTGTGTGTGCCTGTGTGTGTGTGTCTGTCTGTCTGTCTGTCTGTCTCTGTGTGTGTGTGTGTCTGTCTGTGTGCGTGCGTGCGTGTGTGCGTGTGTGTGTGTGTGCCTGTGTGTGTGTGTGTGCCTGTGTGTGTGTGTCTGTCTGTCTGTCTGTCTGTCTCTGTGTGTGTGTGTGTGTGTCTGTCTGTGTGCGTGCGTGCGTGTGTGTGTGTGTGTGTGTGTGCCTGTGTGTGTGTGTGTGTGCCTGTGTGTGTGTGCGTCTTACCTGTGGGTCCAGAGGTCTCGTCACCCGCAGTCCAGGCTGAAACAGCAGAAACACAGGCGTTAGGTGGCGCTGCTGTCTTCACCTCTGAGCTCTCGGTTCTGTGTTACTAACGGGATGTTTACAGTAGAGCTGGGCAACGATTAATCACATCCAAAATAAAAGTATGTAAATATGTACCAGTTTCACTGGCCGAAGACTCTTCACACGGGACAGCAGGGAATCCTGGAGAACGGGTGTGATTCTCCCGTCAGCTTCCAGAACGGCAGACGAGCCGCTGAATCCCGGCTGATCGAACACCCTCCAGCTGCACATGTTCCGGGAGCGAGGACAACACACACACACACACACACAACACGCATGACCTACTGCCAGCATCCGGCTTTAACAGCGTGTGGAAAATAAATACATTTCAAAAGCATGTCCTTCGGTAGTAAGAGAAAGCTGCGAATTCCACTTTTTTAATTACTTTGCTAATCAAAAATTTTCAACACTTGAACTTTGGATCCGGTTTCAGAGTGTGTGTTCTCGAGCACAAACACTGTTGTGTGTGTGAGCGGCCGGAACACATGAAGAGTCTCTGTCTTCAGTAGAGCGGTGTGTGTTAGCGGCCCATAAGGTAATCACTAATGATCTTTGCAACGGAAGTGAACCAATCAAAACACACTTTATCTGGACAATAACTTTATTCTAGTTCTGCTGTAAAGCCAAAACAATCTCTGTTACTGTAATCTCCTGTTATCACTGTAAAGCTGCTGTGGAACTCTATAGTGTTAAAGCGCTGTATAAACGAAGCAGACTCAACTTTTTTGGGTAATTATTAATCCATAATAATTGTCTTTGAGCGTGGTGGACTGGTGACGCTCCTGGTCTCCAAACTTGTGACAATGCTAGAAACATTTCAAACTTCCTGCTTTCTTTAAAGGGTCATGAAACCCCAAAACACATGTTTTGAGATGTGAATAGATATGTAGAGGCTGCACATCATCACTGAACACACTAAAAGCACTCGTGTGTGTGTGTAGGGAGGGAGTGTGTACAGGTCTTCCACCCTCTACACTCCCACAGTTTACACACACATTTCTGGGGACTTTAGAGCCGAGGTGTTTCGGCCAGGCTAACGGGTTCCTGACACTGAATCTCAGATGGAGTCTGGTGTAGAGCGTGTCCTACCATCCGCTGCGGACGCACAGGTCCGAGAGTCCCACGGGCCCGTCCCGCTCCGTCAGCTCCGTCGCACAACACACACGCACGGTCCGAGGCGTGCTGGGAAACAGATGGATCTCTGGGACACCGTCATCCTGAACAAAACACACGCTTTCATGAACACACAATACACACACAGTCTGTTACACATGTCTGTTAGTTCACCTGACTGGTTGTTTATGTTTATTTTATTATTATTGAAGTTCCATTGAACGTTCGCTGGATCCCTGAGCCTATAAGCTTGTTACAGTATGATTTATATTTCTGCCTCACATAGTTTGTGTATACAGTGCGGAACAGTGTTAGAATTTAAAGGCCAATTATTATTATTTTTAAAAACACACACTACCAATAATAAAATCTCTTCATTAAATATATCTACCTGTACAGCCACAAAACATGTATGCGCTGCATGTCTTCAGTTTGGGGTAAAAAATTAAATGTACCACATAAAGACAGGGTGACTAGATCTGTATAATCTGCCACAAGGTGGTGCTATAAGCAATACATTTATATTCATTAGTCTGTCGGAGGGCATAACTTGTATGGACACCACAAGAGAGTTGCAGATCACAGCAGTGTTTCAAATATACACTATTCACATACAGCGCAACATGGTCAAAATCATGTGTACCATTCGTGTATAAAAACATTTCAAGAAATCAAGTCAAGTCAAATATATTTATATAGCACTTTTCACAATACAGATTGTATCAAAGCAGCTACACAATATCAATCAAAACAACATAACAGTGTTTGTTTACTACTGGAAAAAAGACATCCACGTTTGGTAGGGCTGATCAATGGTATTAATGATTGGTTAATTAATTTGAATATCCCCAACCAGGGCCGGCCCTAGCCCTTTGGTTGCCCTAGGCGAGATTGATTTTTGCGCCCCCCCTCCTTTAAAAATAATGAGTATTTATTTAACTAAACAAAAATGCTCTTATAGTTACTCCAAAACTTCAACAAGCAAATTATGACTTGAACTGTAATAAATTGTTTATACAAATGCTATAAAGAACGTTCAAGGATATTTCAATCATCCTAGTTGCATTGTACAAATACAATTTATCTGACCATGTAACTTAGTAGATAAATGACAATTACTACCACCACTACTATTATTACTAATCTATTAGGCTGCTACAAGTCTAGGGGGGTTCGGGGGCATGCTCCCCCGTAAGAAAATTTTGTGCATTTTAATGTTAAATTCATCAATCTGGTGCACTTTGAGAGTTCAAAATTAAAAGCTCCAACCCATATTCAGTGTTCAAATTAAACAAAGAAAAATTCAAACCTCTTTTAGTTAGTGTCTGTGTCTGTCTACATTACATAGTAATAGTTATAATATTAATCCCATGATAATACCCATATATTGTAAAACAATGCACTGAAGAATAAAGGAAACTTTCATAAGTTTTGTACTAATTTCTATACTAATAGAAAGAGTATTTTTCTATACTTCACATTAAAGATGTGATTGGGCCAGCCCAGTGTCAATCAAGAAAACAACCAATGGGCCGCTGATCTACGCGTTTCATGCGGTGTCAGAAAAAAAGCTAACGCTGACTTTTTTTTTACCAATGCATTACACCAGCACTAACCCAGCGCCGCCGATTAAGCAAAACAAAACGAATGGACTATTTCTATTTTAGCCCCCGGCCGCTTTTTTGCTTTATCCATCTTTTTCGACGACAACTCACTAACTTACTCGGTCGTGCCTGTTCGCTCAGCGCTCACGGCGCCCGCGCCCGCTCGCGATATTATTGGAGGGGGGTCCCCTGTCAAAATTCTATGATGAAATCTTATGAGGGCGCCTACTCCGCTACACATACCGGTATACCCACTTTTTGCGCCACTGGCAGGCTTATGTAATTGCTCCGATCGTTGCAGTGTTAATGAAGTAGGCTACAATAAAAGCGGAAAGTTCCTTACGCTGCTCTGGCGCCCCCCGGCGTCGGCGCCCTTAGCATTTGCCTATACTGCCTATGCCACGGGCCGGCCCTGTCCCCAACTGAGCAAGCCAAAGGCAACAGTGGCAAGGAACCGAAAAACTCCATCAGGTGACCCAATGGTGTACTAAAACTCCATCAAGTGACCCAATGGTGTCCTAAAACTCCATCAGGTGACCCAATGGTGTCCTAAAACTCCATCAGGTGACCCAATGGTGTCCTAAAACTCCATCAAGTGACCCAATGGTGTCCTAAAACTCCATCAGGTGACCCAATGGTGTCCTAAACCTCCATCAGGTGACCCAATGGTGTCCTAAAACTCCATCAAGTGACCCAATGGTGTCCTAAAACTCCATCAGGTGACCCAATGGTGTCCTAAAACTCCATCAAGTGACCCAATGGTGTCCTAAAACTCCATCAGGTGACCCAATGGTGTCCTAAAACTCCATCAAGTGACCCAATGGTGTCCTAAAACTCCATCAGGTGACCCAATGGTGTCCTAAAACTCCATCAGGTGACCCAATGGTGTCCTAAAACTCCATCAAGTGACCCAATGGTGTCCTAAAACTCCATCAGGTGACCCAATGGTGTCCTAAAACTCCATCAGGTGACCCAATGGTGTCCTAAAACTCCATCAGGTGACCCAATGGTGTCCTAAAACTCCATCAGGTGACCCAATGGTGTCCTAAAACTCCATCAGGTGACCCAATGGTGTCCTAAAACTCCATCAATTGACCCAATGGTGTCCTAAAACTCCATCAGGTGACCCAATGGTGTCCTAAAACTCCATCAGGTGACCCAATGGTGTCCTAAAACTCCATCAGGTGACCCAATTGTGTCCTAAAACTCCATCAGGTGACCCAATGGTGTCCTAAAACTCCATCAGGTGACCCAATGGAGAAAAAAAAACCTTGGGAGAACCCAGGCTCAGTCGGGGGCCAGTTCTCCTCTGGCGTTTATGAACTAGAGGCCGGATTTACAGTAACTGTAAGATAATAAATGTATATGAATGCCTGGCTGAATAGATGCGTCTTTAGTCTAGTTTTAAACTGGGAGAGCGAGTCTGAGCAACGAACAATATCAGGAAGGCTATTCCAGAGCTTCGGAGCTAAATGTGAAAATGCTCTAACTCCTTTGGAGGATCTGGATATCCTAGGAATGACCAGAAGCCTCGAATTTAGTGATCTTAAAGAGCGCGACGGATTATAGGGCGATAGAAGATCCGTTAAATAGAAATGTTTATTTTCTGCGTTTATACTCTATTAATTATATACTAATATAACCTATAGTAATGGAAAGGCCTGAGAAAGCGGCAGCTCCTGATACCTTCAGTGTCCTGACGGATCCCACAGACAGAACAGCACTGGGACCGGGACCAGGACCGGGATCAGGATCAGGACCGGGATAAGGACCAGGACCAGGATAAGGACTGGGATCGGGATCAGCACCGGGATCAGGATCGGGATCAGGACCGGGATCAGTTCTGCTGGTCTTCACAGTCTGACCCTCCTCCAGAACAACACATGAGCCACGGTAACATGAATCCACATACAGCAGCCAACTAAACACACACACACACACACACACACACACACACAATGATAACATACATCATCATCTTAACAAGCAATACACAACAGCAGCAACACACACTCACACAGAATCTCAAGGACGTTGCTGTGGAGACCAATACAGAGTCTGAAGTGACTGAACAGAAAGCATTAAGAAACAAGCAGAAGAACTGGATGAAATATTCTGAATGATATCAGTCCCCAGTCTGAATCATAATCATACACAGTCTGTTCGTTGTCCACACTGAGACTGATCCTGCTTTCTCACGAGCGCTTTCCTCCATTCTGTCACTGCAACACCTCATATTCAACACGATTATTGATCTGACGATGATGATGACATCACTGTTTTCTGCAGAGCGGCTTTACAGAAGAAATTATCCAATCATTGATTAACTTTACACAGTTATTGAACTGAACCAACACTGATCTGAATAATATATTTATTTATTTTATTTACCTTTATTTTACCAGGAAGTCTCATTGAGATTAACACATTTTACAAGAGAGACCTGGCCAAGGTAGCAGCCATACAGTAAGGCAACATTTTAAAACACAACAAATACAACAACAAAAAAATCACTGTTTATTATTAACAGTTAAAAGCTGTTTATTATTGACTTTTAAAAGCTGCTTTACAGCAGAACTCTGTTCACATCACTGAATGTACATGTTATTTTCCTGTTTATCCCTATAAAGCTGCTTTAAAACAATCTGTGTTGTATAAAATCCTATAGAAATAAGGTTAAACACACACACACACACAGACGACAGGAACACATACACTTAAGAAATATGTAACTCCATAAACCTTAAAGAACATCTCAACTTCTGTGCGTGACGCCACTGTTTTATTCATAAACTCTCTGGATCAAATCAGCCTTCTGTCCACTGCACCAGCACATTTTCACTGGAAAAGTTTACGAAAAACAAAGTTAAAACACCCCATGTGATTTCCCACATCTCGAGTGCTGATGAATAATGGAAATGCATTAGCGAGACGACATCACATAAGCTCTCAGAGCTCTTTAAAAACAAGCCAGAAAAATGGAGACACAATCACTTCATATATTAGACATGAGCTGCAGCGCACTTATACACACACACACACAGTATCCTTCCTGGCTGAGTCTGAGTTGGCAGTGATTGGTGTAATAGTCCAGTTGTGCTGCTGTCCATGAAATGAGCTCATATTATAATTTTGCATCTAAGCGGACTCCCATTGGCTCTCAGACAGACGGTGTGTGTGTGTGTGTGTGTGTGTGTGTGTGTGTGTGTGTGTGTGTTTTGTTTAAGCATTACAGTGAGATGTATTTTCTGATGGAAGTAAATATGCTCACCATCCTCTCAGCGCGTGAAGCGTGGCTCCGTGAGCAAACAGGCCCATCCCAGTGTCCTCCACATCGCCGCAGATTTCTCCTCTCTCAGCGCTGCGTGGCGGACCCTCGTAGATGAGCATCTGTGTTTGCAAATAAACATCAGCAATGGGGACCAAAAGACCAATGAGCACACGAGTTACAGACGATCTGACTCCAGCTGAACAACAGCAGAAATACATCCTTTTCCTGTTATCTCTGTAAAGCTGCTTTGAAACACTTTGTATTGTATAAAGCATTATATAAATAAAGGTGACTTGAGCGTTACTATTATAATACTGACAATGTGATTCTGGCACAATCTAAACAAGTGATGCGTTTACATTTTAGAATGTGTGCCCTACTTTTACTGGTCCAATGCCCTATGGGTGATGCAAAGGAAATGCAGAAATGAGTTCAAAGTTTCAGGCGCTCAGACTGAACACAAACAACCATAAGCATAAGATGCCTAATGAAGGACAGTCACGGAGAAGAACTTACTGGTGTCGGTCTAGGGTTGACCTTTCCAAACCCTCTGTTCTCTTCCTGTGAGGACACGAAGAAATAAAAGCAGGTTTTTTACACATATATACAGACATATCTTATGTTAGACTAAAATCTTACTCTGCTTTCCCTTACCATTGCGTTGCATCCACTATGACACACAATGCGTTTAATGTCTTGAGGTTCTTCATCACCTGATGGCATTAGTCTGGATTTCAAGTACTGATAGAAAGGAGTATTGGCATTCTTTCCAATATTACCCAGTGTGCCATCCCAGTCCCGCTGCTCCTGTATTGTCTCCGGAGCATTAGCAGTGCGATCGGTCTCTGAGCTGTGCTCGTGCTCCGCGTCCGGCTCAGGCTCGGCCCCGGTGAGCTGGCGGCTCAGGAGATTACTGGAGTCCTCATCCTCTTCCTCACTGTCGTCTCCGCGGGAGTAGCGGTAACTGGTCGGAGAGGCGCTGGAGCAGTCCTCAGCTGAGATCACACTGGACTGCAGCTTCTCGCTGACGGACTGCAGGAGTGAGAGTATAGAGGAGGCCGGCCGCTCAACGCTCCTCTGCTCCTCCTCGGCCGCCGGGGGGAACGGCAGCGTCTCCCGGCCCACGGCCTCCTCGCACACACACTCCTCCTCGTAGATGGGGGACAGGGAGAAGGGGTACGCTTTGGATCGACGCGTGCTGGGACTGTGCATGGGCCCGGTGTCGTTCACAAACACCATGTCACTCTCTTCCTCTTCGCTGATGATGGCGAAGCCTCCGTCTACCTGGTGGAGGTCGAGATCGTGAAATCGGGAATGATGGGGAGCGACAGCCGCAGTTCTGCTAGAACAGTCCATGGCGTCGAGGTGAATTCTCTGGCCTGAGACAGACACGGCTGATATACCTGTGTTCACACTGAGCTCTGGCTTCAGATGCTCCTCGAGGGGGGCGGGACTCAGGCTTTGGTCATCGGTGACGTCACAGCGAAACGCTCGGACTGAGACCCAATGAGAAGGATGGTGCTGCCCTCCAGAGCACTGGACTTCAGTCGCGCACGGCTGGACACTGCAATCTGTTCCAGCGCTAGAGTCACAAGAGCTCGGGTCCTGTTGACTGCTCCCTGAATAAGGTGCTTCGGTCTCCTCAGATTCATGGCTTCGTATAGCTGGTGGCCGTTCTTTGATTTCTGACATCATATCGGAATCAGCTGTGTCCGACGCAAGACTGTGGCTAAAGCGGTCACTGAGAGTTACACTGAGAGTTTGGCTTTGTTGAAGACTATCCTGATGTTCTGCTGAAGCAGGAGTGATGATGGAGGTGTCACAGGAACCATTCAGGTTGTTATTGCTCGTTGCATTGTCTTTGGCTGTATCCTGAGGTCTCGGTCCCCCTTTATCTTTACCTGCGTAGACGTCACCAGTGTGTTGCTCTCGTGAGAGAGACTCCTCTGTCAAAGCAGGTAGGAAGAGCTTGAAGTCTGTTTTATGAACAACATCCCTATGGCTTTGGAGATTTGGGGATAATGGCTCATCATCAGCAGGACTGCTCTTACAGGAACCAGTTACATCCACATTTTTTTCCTCAACTAAATATTCAAGTACGGTCTGATTCTC
>JAULUF010000003.1:16982500-16985000 GCA_031834385.1 Semotilus atromaculatus | reverse complement strand
TTAGAACATATAATGCAAATGCTTGTAAATTGTGTCATTACATAGTTTGTCCAGCAGAGCGCGCTCTATTGTTTGTTACTGGCGACCCAGGTCAGTGTAGTGACACCACCAGCCCTTTCACTTCAGTAATGAGGTCTCTACTTCAGATGCGCACACATTAACGACTTCACTGACATGATATCAAATATGGCTAGCTAGCTAATTTAGCAAACGAGTATGATAAGCTAATTGTGAGAGTAAAAGACGCGGACATTGTTTATTTACTTTGTAGCATTGCGTCTCATCAGGTGACAACATAGCGTTGGATCACCATTCGACAGACTCGCGCCACCGCCACACTGGTAACTAGTTAACAACTTACCATTAAGACACCTCTTGACTGATGTCGCTACAACATCAAGCAATATTCCAATAATTTATATAATTATAACACTTTATATAGGGTCATTTTGCATGAGGAGTACTTTCGCGTTTAGTACATTTTGCCGACTATGTACGTACTTTTGCGATTTTAAATATGTAATTGAACATTTTCATTGCGGTATTATTACTTTTAAGATCTGAGTACTTCTTCCTCCACTGGTAGAGACTAGAGGAAATACGACTAATAATAAAAGATAATAAGGTTTTGCCAGTGACACCGATTACATCGTTATTTATTTTTGATACAACATTACTAAATAAAAAGATGAAGTCATTAGTGAAGATTAAGCTACAGTATTTAGAATATAATATAGAATAGAACATGCAATGCAAACTAGTTTGGTTCCAGCTCAAACATATCATTCTCATTCTATCATTCACCCTGCCTCCATTACATATCTTTGCCACATCATTAAGTGTTCGATCACCACATTTTAGTGATCATTGCAAAAGATGTGTTTATGTATATGCACTATACATGTGTATGTGCATAATCCCCCCTCCACCAAACAACCCCACACCATAATCCACCCTCCACCAAACAACCCCACGCCATAATCCCCCTCCACCAAACAACCCCACGCCATAATCCCCCCTCCACCAAACAACCCCACGCCATAATCCCCTCTCCACCAAACAACCCCACACCATAATCCCCCCTCCACCAAACAACCCCACGCCATAATCCCCCTCCACCAAACAACCCCACGCCATAATCCCCCCTCCACCAAACAACCCCACGCCATAATCCCCCCTCCACCAAACAACCCCACGCCATAATCCCCCCTCCACCAAACAACCCCACGCCATAATCCCCCCTCCACCAAACAACCCCACGCCATAATCCCCCCTCCACCAAACAACCCCACGCCATAATCCCCCCTCCACCAAACAACCCCACGCCATAATCCCCCCTCCACCAAACAACCCCACGCCATAATCCCCCCTCCACCAAACAACCCCACGCCATAATCCCCCCTCCACCAAACAACCCCACGCCATAATCCCCCCTCCACCAAACAACCCCACGCCATAATCCCCCCTCCACCAAACAACCCCACGCCATAATCCCCCCTCCACCAAACAACCCCACGCCATAATCCCCCCTCCACCAAACAACCCCACGCCATAATCCCCCCTCCACCAAACAACCCCACGCCATAATCCACCCTCCACCAAACAACCCCACACCATAATCCCCCCTCCACCAAACAACCCCACGCCATAATCCCCTCTCCACCAAACAACCCCACACCATAATCCCCCCTCCACCAAACAACCCCACGCCATAATCCCCTCTCCACCAAACAACCCCACGCCATAATCCCCCTCCACCAAACAACCCCACACCATAATCCCCCTCCACCAAACAACCCCACGCCATAATCCCCCCTCCACCAAACAACCCCACACCATAATCCCCCCTCCACCAAACAACCCCACGCCATAATCCCCTCTCCACCAAACAACCCCACACCATAATCCCCCCTCCACCAAACAACCCCACGCCATAATCCCCTCTCCACCAAACAACCCCACGCCATAATCCCCCTCCACCAAACAACCCCACGCCATAATCCCCCCTCCACCAAACAACCCCACGCCATAATCCCCCCTCCACCAAACAACCCCACGCCATAATCCACCCTCCACCAAACAACCCCACACCATAATCCACCCTCCACCAAACAACCCCACGCCATAATCCCCCTCCACCAAACAACCCCACGCCATAATCCCCCCTCCACCAAACAACCCCACGCCATAATCCCCCCTCCACCAAACAACCCCACACCATAATCCCCCCTCCACCAAACAACCCCACGCCATAATCCCCTCTCCACCAAACAACCCCACACCATAATCCCCCCTCCACCAAACAACCCCACGCCATAATCCCCCCTCCACCAAACAACCCCACGCCATAATCCCCCCTCCACCAAACAAGCCCACGCCATAATCCCCCCTCCACCAAACAACCCCACGCCATAATCCCCCCTCCACCAAACAACCCCACGCCGTAATCCCCCTCCACCAAACAACCCCACGCCATAATCCCCCCTCCACCAAACAACCC
>JAULUF010000003.1:16965000-16977500 GCA_031834385.1 Semotilus atromaculatus | reverse complement strand
CTTTTAACATCTCAAAGCACTTTATACTGTAAGCAGCCTGATTTTATCGTGAATTCTGTACAGTATAACTGTTCAACGCTACTGAAGCAGATGAAATGTGGATAATAATGGGACATTACAAGCACTCAATACTGAAACATGAATAAACTGATCGATGATTCATGTTTGTATCTGTGGTTTGTTCATCGCGCCATCACGTGTTCAGGGAGGGAATCGCGTTTGTGTTCCTGCAGAGAGGAGAGAAACTGCAGTCAATTTCATTCCATTAAAATAAATAATTATAATTATAAAATTCGGATAATCTGTCATAATTACTCCCCGATATGTCTTCAAACACAAAAGAAGAAATTTAGGGGACCAAACTTGTTGACTTTCATTGTAAATAAAACCACAGAGACATTTCTCCAAATCTTTTGTTCCACATTAGAAAGAAAGTCACATATGACTGAGGTGAAATCAATGAGGATGAGTAAATGATGACGGAACGATACTTTTTGGATAAATCCATTTTCTGTTCTTTTAGCATCAGTGAAATTCAGAAAACAGCTTTGATTCATAATGATATAAAAAGAGCTCTGGACGTATATTTTATGTGCTCAAAATATTTTAACAACATCAACAACACAATATCAGTGAAAGCCTAAGGTTTGAGTCGTTATGAGTGCAGATTCCAAACTGAACACACACACACACACACAGATCCAGAGAGAATAATTGCTGTTGTTGAACAGGCATCTCTCTGAAATGAAACCGTGTGTGTTGCTCGGGGAAGCTGGTGTCGGCTCAGAATGAGACTGATCATAATTGGAGACACATTTGTTAAAAGAGCTGAAGATGAGGCTGACAGTTCTAGCAGAGGAAACAGATTCTGTGTAATCTGATTATCTGTTATTTTCAACAAAATACTTTCATTAAGAAGTGTTTTTAATATTCTCAGAGAGAATGATGGAAGGGTTAGGGTCAAGTAAAGGAGTGTGGCTCTGGTAGATGTAAAGCCGGAAGACACATGTCTGCCATCAGCCAGAAAACTCAGTCCAGGGGCCAAACAACTGAGTCAGAGTTATTAGGCCCCGGGGCCCGGGATAAAAGACTGTGTGATATTATAAATGCACTACATTTTCCAGAGCAAGCGTTCCACTCTTCAGCGCAGCGACGCTCCGGTCTGCGTTTCCTCAGAGTTAGAGAACATCATTCACTCACGATGAGAGAGTTGATCAGCCTAATGGGAACAGCCTGGACTGCAGATCTGGGCTCTGTTCTGGAGATACTTTATGCAAACAGAGCGTTTGGAGCTGGTGGAAACGCGTCTGGTTGTGGCGGGTTAAGTTCGGCTAATTGTGGAGCTTTAGGGTCAAACTGCATTAGGCCTGTGGAATGAATGTTTCCCACATGCTTATGAGAAACTGAATATTCAAGAGTCTGATTCACAGCAGCTGAACGAGTTTATGGAGGAATATAGAGTTTGGGCTCATTTGGTTTATTGTGGAATACATTCTGACCTGAACTCTGAATCCAAACACTCTCTCTCACACACACTCACACACACAAACGCATACACGCTCACACACGCACATGCACGCACACGCACACGCACACACTCACTCACTCACTCACGCACACACACACACGCACGCACGCACACACACCCCCACGCACATACCCGCACGCACACGCACATGCACGCACACACGCACATGCACACACACTCAGCCTGCAGGCAACCCTTCACATGTTCCACAGGTGCAGAGACTGACCGGCCTCTACAGTGTCGATTCTCTCTTAATAAATGACTGGACTAATGACAGTGAACAGAGGAAAACTCCAGATATTCTGCTAAACACACACTCAGCAGCTTCATCTAACACACACACACACACACACAAAATAACATTATTCAAGAACCGCTATTAAGCCAAAACAATCTCTGTTACCTTAAATTATATGTTTATCTCTGAAAAGCTGCTTTGAAACAATCTACATTGTTAAAAGCGCTATATAAATGAAGATGACTTGACACACACACACACACACACTCAGCAGCTTCATCTAACAGCACAACACCAGCCGTTTAAACACATTAGCCTGTTTATATGATGATTGTGTGTCTAATAGGTCAGTGATTAAGTGCTTTACAGCAGCCGTTTGCTCAAGCTGCCAAAACCATTACAAACCCAAACCTCTACAAGATCTATAGCAGATCTCACTGTAAACACTCTAAATACCCTAATACACATATATCATTCATGACTACTATTACAGTTTCTCTGAATTGCTAAAACACTAAACCCATCTGGACCAAATTCCCAATAGCCTAAACCAATTTGTGTAATAAATCACTCTTTTTGTAAAACCTTGAACAAGTTCAGGCATTTAGACATTAGATTTGCAACTCTCATGCACTCGGTCTGCAAAACTCTAATCACAATCTCACTCACTAAAACACATTTCAGACATTTCAGACACAGGCAGGTAAAGGTTACACACACACTTATTTCTGATGATGTGATCAAACCAACTGTGCAAAATATAAGCCAGTTCTTGCACAGATGACAGGTGTAGTGAATGATGATATGAACAATAAATGGAAACAATCTGAAACGAATAGGAGGAAGAGTATGAGTTAGAGGAGGACGAGTATGAGTAAGAGGAGGACGAGTATGAGTAAAAGGAGGACGAGTATGAGTAAGAGGAGGAAGAGTATGAGCTAGAGGAGGAAGAGTATGAGTAAGAGGAGGAAGAGTATGAGTAAGAGGAGGAAGAGTATGAGTAAGAGGAGGAAGAGTATGAGTAAGAGGAGGAAGAGTATGAGCTAGAGGAGGAAGAGTATGAGTAAGAGGAGGAAGAGTATGAGTAAGAGGAGGACGAGTATGAGTAAGAGGAGGAAGAGTATGAGCTAGAGGAGGACGAGTATGAGTAAGAGGAGGACGAGTATGAGCTAGAGGAGGAAGAGTATGAGTAAGAGGAGGAAGAGTATGAGTAAGAGGAGGAAGAGTATGAGTAAGAGGAGGAAGAGTATGAGTAAGAGGAGGAAGAGTATGAGCTAGAGGAGGAAGAGTATGAGTAAGAGGAGGAAGAGTATGAGTAAGAGGAGGAAGAGTATGAGTAAGAGGAAGAAGAGTATGAGTAAGAGGAGGAAGAGTATGAGCTAGAGGAGGAAGAGTATGAGTAAGAGGAGGAAGAGTATGAGTAAGAGGAGGAAGAGTATGAGTAAGAGGAAGAGTATGAGTAAGAGGAGGAAGAGTATGAGTAAGAGGAGGAAGAGTATGAGCTAGAGGAGGAAGAGTATGAGTAAGAGGAGGAAGAGTATGAGCTAGAGGAGGAAGAGTATGAGTAAGAGGAGGAAGAGTATGAGTAAGAGGAGGAAGAGTATGAGTAAGAGGAGGAAGAGTATGAGCTAGAGGAGGAAGAGTATGAGTAAGAGGAGGAAGAGTATGAGCTAGAGGAGGAAGAGTATGAGTAAGAGGAAGAGTATGAGTAAGAGGAGGAAGAGTATGAGTAAGAGGAGGAAGAGTATGAGCTAGAGGAGGAAGAGTATGAGTAAGAGGAGGAAGAGTATGAGCTAGAGGAGGAAGAGTATGAGTAAGAGGAGGAAGAGTATGAGTAAGAGGAGGAAGAGTATGAGCTAGAGGAGGAAGAGTATGAGCTAGAGGAGGAAGAGTATGAGCTAGAGGAGGAAGAGTATGTGTAAGAGGAGGAAGAGTATGAGTAAGAGGAGGAAGAGTATGAGTAAGAGGAGGAAGAGTATGAGTAAGAGGAGGAAGAGTATGAGTAAGAGGAGGAAGAGTATGAGTAAGAGGAGGAAGAGTATGAGTAAGAGGAGGAAGAGTATGAGTAAGAGGAGGAAGAGTATGAGCTAGAGGAGGAAGAGTATGAGTAAGAGGAGGAAGAGTATGAGCTAGAGGAGGAAGAGTATGAGTAAGAGGAGGAAGAGTATGAGTAAGAGGAGGAAGAGTATGAGCTAGAGGAGGAAGAGTATGAGCTAGAGGAGGAAGAGTATGAGCTAGAGGAGGAAGAGTATGTGTAAGAGGAGGAAGAGTATGAGTAAGAGGAGGAAGAGTATGAGTAAGAGGAGGAAGAGTATGAGCTAGAGGAGGAAGAGTATGAGCTAGAGGAGGAAGAGTATGAGCTAGAGGAGGAAGAGTATGTGTAAGAGGAGGAAGAGTATGAGCTAGAGGAGGAAGAGTATGTGTAAGAGGAGGAAGAGTATGAGCTAGAGGAGGAAGAGTATGAGCTAGAGGAGGAAGAGTATGAGTAAGAGGAGGAAGAGTATGAGCTAGAGGAGGAAGAGTATGTGTAAGAGGAGGAAGAGTATGAGTAAGAGGAGGAAGAGTATGAGTAAGAGGAGGAAGAGTATGAGTAAGAGGAAGAGTATGAGTAAGAGGAGGAAGAGTATGAGGAGGAAGAGTATGAGTAAGAGGAAGAAGAGTATGAGTAAGAGGAGGAAGAGTATGAGTAAGAGGAAGAGTATGTGTAAGAGGAGGAAGAGTATGAGTAAGAGGAGGAAGAGTATGAGTAAGAGGAGGAAGAGTATGAGCTAGAGGAGGAAGAGTATGAGCTAGAGGAGGAAGAGTATGTGTAAGAGGAGGAAGAGTATGAGTAAGAGGAGGAAGAGTATGAGTAAGAGGAAGAGTATGAGTAAGAGGAGGAAGAGTATGAGTAAGAGGAGGAAGAGTATGAGTAAGAGGAAGAGTATGAGTAAGAGGAGGAAGAGTATGAGCTAGAGGAGGAAGAGTATGTGTAAGAGGAGGAAGAGTATGAGTAAGAGGAGGAAGAGTATGAGTAAGAGGATGAGTAAGAGGAGGAAGAGTATGAGTAAGAGGAAGAGTATGAGTAAGAGGAAGAGTATGAGTAAGAGGAGGAAGAGTATGAGTAAGAGGAGGAAGAGTATGAGTAAGAGGAGGAAGAGTATGAGTAAGAGGAAGAGTATGAGTAAGAGGAGGAAGAGTATGAGTAAGAGGAAGAGTATGAGCTAGAGGAGGAAGAGTATGAGTAAGAGGAGGAAGAGTATGAGTAAGAGGAAGAGTATGAGTAAGAGGAGGAAGAGTATGAGTAAGAGGAAGAGTATGAGCTAGAGGAGGAAGAGTATGAGTAAGAGGAGGAAGAGTATGAGTAAGAGGAAGAGTATGAGTAAGAGGAGGAAGAGTATGAGTAAGAGGAGGAAGAGTATGAGTAAGAGGAAGAGTATGAGTAAGAGGAGGAAGAGTAGGTTTGCAGTTGGACTGCTGTATTTTTACAGTATTTTACAGTATGTCAGTACAAGTACTGAATATACAGACATACAGTAATATACTGTACAGTATTCAGTACAACACTTTACTTTTAGTGTACACCATATACTCACCTTCTACTTTTTTTGTAAATTAAAAAAATGTGTTTACTGTATACAATATACTTTATTTCTGTAAGCTCATGCTCTGGATGCGGTTCTCCATGTATTGGTGTAGTGTCTAATGAATGATCTGTAGTATTTATATTGACTGATGTGTGTATGATCTGAAAGCATTGTTTGATTTTAAGCACAGGTTTTGAGAAAGTGGGTGATAGTTTTGAGAAATGTATTTTAGCAATTCAGAAAAACTAATATTTCAAACATGAACTGAAGTCAATTATGGTTGGAACTTTCTGAAACACTAGAGGGCAGAATTGTGCAGAATAAGTTGAGCAAAGTGAATTTAACATTCGCCTGTCCTGCCTTCTAGATGAAAGAAGAACTGACACATACAGCAGTTCCACAAAACATCTGTTCATTTCATGCAAATAAACATTACAATATTTTCAACCTTTAGCATAAATTATTTTAAATGCTGCCTTATCTTGAAAAAGTGAATAATGACAAATATTGAACAAAATATGTAAAGACGAATTGGTTTGGTTTTATTGTCTAATGCATTTAATAGACTACAGCAAAATAATAACGATTTGAATGATTTTCATTCTATGTCTAAAACCGGCGCTAGAAAATCATCAGGATATAATTTTTATGAATGTTTCCAGTGTCGGTTTTAGACATAGACTGAAAATCATTCAAATCATTATTAATACTGTCATACACAAAATACACACACACGCCCACACGCACACACACGTTTCACATGACAACGTGACATAGCCTGAATGAATGTCTTTCAGAACTTCTCAGACAGAGACATGTATCTCTTTAGGTAAAAGATCAAATAAAAGGTAAATAGCAAAAAAGTAGGCTACATGTTCGGTTTGAAGCTCTGCACACAAATATATGAAACAGATTTGAATTGAGCAGCAGCAGAACTGATGCTTCTAGAGAATCTGTTACGGGTTACAGCGGACAGGAGGAAATGAGGAGATTTACATCTGGTTTTATGATCATAAATGTCAAAGTCAGGAGGAGTTTTGTGTGTTTTAACTTTAACTTACTTTATCACTTCATTTGGTCTAAACTTACAACAACAACTGTCCACAGACTCTTTTTTTAAGTGATATATGAATCAAATACATTTATTTGGAGTGTTGTGCGATATGTGGATCCCTATATAAAATCATGTATGGCAAATTGGGGTAACTCTTTATTTTACAGTGTCCTTGTTACAGGTTACATGTAGTTAATGTAGTAATAACTATAAATTACACATAATTACATGCAACTAACCCTAAACCAAACGCTAAGGTTACATCAATAATTGTTTGATTTTACATTTGTCAAACAACACAAATTAAGTAAAGTTTGGTGGCAGATTCAATACACTCAATATTCAGAGATCAAAAACAATTCAAAACTAATGCAGAGTCTGTAAGAGTGAATATGATTTTATCAACAAAGCACTAATTGTAGGTATTAAATACACTGCTATTCTCATTAATCATCAGAGCCCGACAGCTCGTATATTTTCTCTCTCTGTGTTCTGGGAAACTTTGGGAATCCAGCAGTTTCATCTCTGGCACTTTATTCTGTCTGTGTTCAATCAGTCCAGCTTTTATCCTCCTCCATTACTGTTAAACATGTTACCGTGCTGAAAGCCATACTGGAGGAAAAATACAGATACCTTACAGTAAAAAATACTCCATTACAAGTTACAAGTCACCAATTCCAATACGGCTTGAGTAAAAGTCAGAGGTTCTGATCTGAACAGTACTTAAGTATTTCACTCATACTGAATAGGCTCAAAGATGCACTAGCCCTCAACACCGAAGAGACATGCTAGTGAAAATAAGAAACAACTGATTTGTAATATGAAAAATCATCATTTCTAAAATCAAAATAAAACTGAACACCTAAATATTGCAATATATAAAGGTCAGGTCAACACAACAGCCTCTTAAACGTCTACAAACTCTCAAGTCTCAGTTAAGCTACAAGTGCACAAGAATGCCATAAGTAAACCAATATCCTTCAAAAAGATATCATCAATGTAGTGGATAAATAAACTAATCTTAAATCAAATTAAATAGTCAAAGTCTACTTGCACTGGATGTGCTGGTTTCAGCTTCTTCATGACCTCCTCATGAACTCATCATGATCTCATAAAGACCTCCTCATGACCTCCTCATGACCTCATCATGACCTCATCATGACCTCCTCATGACCTCCTCAAGACCTCATCATGATCTCATAAAGACCTCATCATGATCTCATAAAGACCTCCTCAAGACCTCCTCATGACCTCCTCAAGACCTCCTCATGACCTCATCATGACCTCCTCAAGACCTCCTCATGACCTCCTCAAGACCTCCTCATGACCTCATCATGACCTCCTCAAGACCTCATCATGATCTCATAAAGACCTCCTCATGACCTCCTCAAGACCTCCTCATGACCTCCTCATGACCTCCTCAAGACCTCATCATGATCTCATAAAGACCTCCTCAAGACCTCCTCATGACCTCATCATGACCTCCTCAAGACCTCATCATGACCTCCTCATGACCTCATCATGACCTCCTCAAGACCTCATCATGATCTCATAAAGACCTCCTCAAGACCTCCTCATGACCTCATCATGACCTCCTCAAGACCTCATCATGACCTCCTCAAGACCTCCTCATGACCTCCTCATGACCTCATCATGACCTCCTCAAGACCTCATCATGATCTCATAAAGACCTCCTCATGACCTCCTCAAGACCTCCTCAAGACCTCATCATGATCTCATAAAGACCTCCTCATGACCTCCTCAAGACCTCCTCATGACCTCCTCAAGACCTCATCATGATCTCATAAAGACCTCCTCATGACCTCCTCAAGACCTCCTCATGACCTCCTCAAGACCTCATAAAGACCTCCTCATGACCTCCTCAAGACCTCATAAAGACCTCCTCAAGACCTCCTCGTGACCTCCTCAAGACCTCATCATGATCTCATAAAGACCTCCTCAAGACCTCCTCATGACCTCCTCAAGACCTCATCATGACCTCCTCATGACCTCCTCATGACCTCATCATGACCTCCTCAAGACCTCATCATGATCTCATAAAGACCTCCTCATGACCTCCTCATGACCTCATCATGATCTCATAAAGACCTCCTCAAGACCTCATCATGATCTCATAAAGACCTCCTCATGACCTCCTCAAGACCTCATCATGATCTCATAAAGACCTCCTCAAGACCTCCTCATGATCTCATAAAGACCTCCTCAAGACCTCCTCAAGACCTCCTCATGATCTCATAAAGACCTCCTCATGACCTCCTCAAGACCTCATCATGATCTCATAAAGACCTCCTCAAGACCTCCTCAAGACCTCATCATGACCTCCTCAAGACCTCCTCATGACCTCCTCATGACCTCATCATGACCTCCTCAAGACCTCATCATGATCTCATAAAGACCTCCTCATGACCTCCTCATGACCTCATCATGATCTCATAAAGACCTCCTCAAGACCTCATCATGATCTCATAAAGACCTCCTCATGACCTCCTCAAGACCTCATCATGACCTCATCATGTAGCATTGGTCCATGTTGATTCAGAGTTTGCGTCATCACCTTTCTTCACAGGTGTTGGTCATCTGAAGTCTGAAGTCTTCACCCCGAGATAAAACAGAGAAGCGAAGAATAATTAGCATAGCTGCTGTTCATAACATTAACCAGGTAATCATGTGTATTTGATCTGTTATAACTGAAGGATAAGGTTATTAAATGAATGCTAGGCTAAAGAGATGCGTCTTTAATCTCGATTTAAACTGGGAGAGTGAGTCTGAGCCCCGGACATTATCAGGAAGGGTAATCCAGAGTTTAGGAGCCAAAAGTGAAAACGCTCTCCCTCCTTTAGTTGACAGATATTTTAGGTACTATCAGAAGCCCAGAGTTTTGTGACCTTAAAGAGTGTGATGGATTGTAAGGCAATAGAAGATTAGTTAAATACACAGGAGCTAAATCATTTAGGGGCTCATGGGTCAGTAGCAACACTTTGCAATAGATTAACTTAATACGTATGTGTAGAGATGATAAAATTGGTGTTATATGTTCATATTTTCTTGACCTAGTAAGAACTCTAGCAGCCGCATTTTGGACTAATTGTAGCTTGTTTATTGAGCATGAAGGACAACAGCTAGTAATGCATTACTGTAATCTAGTCTAGAGGTCATGAACTAACTTTCTGCATCAGAAACAGAAGCATATTCCGGAGCTTAGCAATGTTTTGGAAGACAGCTGTTTTAGTAACGAGTTACTAAAAACGAGTTTAGTTTTAGTTATGATTTTTGAAAGACAAGTTGCTTTTTAATATAACTCCCAGGTCTTTAACTGTAGGGGATGAAGTTGCATTACATCCTTCTAAATGCATGAGATTCTATGTACAGGTTTTTGGTCCAATATGTATTACCGCAGTATTATCTGAATATAATAGAAGAAAATTTATATTTTATATATTTTACACACTGTCAATTTAGATCATTTTGAATTTTATCTGGTCATGATGACATTTAACTGAGTATCATAAGCATAACAATGGAAACTAATTCCATGCATGTTTTCTTATAATATTACCAAGTGACAGCATATTTATTGAGAATAGTAGAGCGCCTAACACAGATCCTTGAGGTACTCCAAAATTTACTGACATTATCTTAGATTTCCCCCCATTTAAATAGACACAATGGTAATGGATAGGAACGCCTTAATGCCTGTCCCTGAATACCAGTGTAATTTTGTAGCCCAAAAGAGTATTTGATTATCTATTAAGCAGGGAGAGTGGATGAGATGGGAGAGTGTGGAACAACGCAAAATGGGCTGGCAAGACCTTTGGTCAATGGAAGAGAGTAGGATCAGTTTCCTTATTAGGTCAACATATGATGTTCTCCCATCACCGCAGAACCTAAACCTCTGGGTAGGAGAGGATCCCTCTTGTCCTTTGTGTTCATCACCTGCCACATTAAGGCACATTTTGACAGGATGTAAGGTGGCTCTTAGCCAAGGTCGGTTTACTTGGCGCCATGACCAAGTACTGAGATGTTTGGCTTTAGCATTGGAAGGCAAGCGTAGTATGACCAATAAGTTGCCGCATGTTCTAGCAAAACATTACACGCAGAAGACAACATTCCTCCGCCCAGGCGAGCAACCACCAAGAAAAGGTGTTAACACCAATTCTCGGCCAGGACAACTGGAAGCTGCTAGGGACTGGAAGATGCTGGCTGATCTTGATCAACGGCTTATTTTTCCACCTGAGATTGCCACCACTAACCTACGACCAGACATTGTTTTGTGGTCTGGATCAGCACGCATTGTTCAACTGATAGAGTTGACAGTGCCATGGGAGGATGCTGTAGATGAGGCATATGAGAGGAAGAAACTTCGGTATGCTCATTTGGCCACTGAAGCAGAACAGCGAGGATGGAGAGTCCAGGTTTATCCAGTGGAAGTGGGTTGTCGAGGTTTTGTGGCACACTCTACAACCCGGTTCCTCAGAGACGTCGGATTCAGCGGCCAAGAGTTGCGTCGCACAGTAAAGAACTTATCTGAAGCAGCAGAAAGGAGCAGCAACTGGCTGTGGTTGAGACGGAAAGATTCTAGCTGGCAAGGTACAGGCCGCCACGCTACGGTTTCGTAGAATTCTTGAAAAACTTGAAGAGTCTGTTGGTTTATTTGTATAGGTTGTGTAGTATAGGTTGTATAGTATACTATTCAATTTGTATAGGTTGTATAGTATAGAATGACGGGTGGTTGGGCAGATATTGTGTTTTGCGGTAGGTGGTATGCCATACGGAACCGTTGCCACTGTAACTGCTTTAACGCACCAGTGGGGCTCGACAGCCTTAGTCAATCGGGTTGGCGCGTATGGTTGGGTTGCGGAGAGATAGTGAGATTGTGGTTAGGTCTCAGCAGCAGGAGGGATGTAGAGGTCAGTAAGCTGGGCTGAGTTGAGTGGGGGACGGAGGGGGGTGACTCTGGGACGCCAGAGTCACTGTCGAGCCCTCTTGAGGTGTCGTGGGCTAGTCGACGAAACACTGAGGACGGAAGGTGCCCACTTGAAGACCCTAGAGATGTCCCCTACTCGGCTCAATCCAGACGGTTGTCGTGTTGGTCCACTAGGGAGACCACACTGTAGTTGCAGCTGTCGTGTGTGCTAACGCGCCAAGTACACTGCAGCCGTTAACGCCGGACAGAAGGGGAGTCACACCCTCATATGGAAAGAAGCGTAAATGGATGGAGAAGCATAGTTTACTGTAAAGCTACGTCTTAGTGTTGCTTATCTTGGCGAAAGCCGAGTACAAATCAGCATGAAGTTTTAACATCTACTCTCGTGTAATGGAAATCATAGTGTCAAACACTGCATAGTAATTCAGCCAGACATGGAAACTGATTATTACATTGTTAAAAGTCAATATTAGGATAATATAGAAAAAAAACTAATTTGGTAAGACAGTCAATAATTCAATAATATATATTTTTTGCTTAATCACCATCCTTCCTCACACGCAAGAGACTGTGACGTCACGAGTGTCATTCAGTCTTCATGAACCGCCTTCTCTCTCTCTCTCTCTCTCTCTCACACACACTCTCACACACACACACACACACACACTCTCTCTCTCACTCTCACGCGATCAAAGCGCCGGAATAATGGAAAAGCTGAACGGAATCTGAGGAGTCTTGAGAGGAATTTTCAGGCGTCGAGAGGAATAAAAAAAAGAGAAAATAAAATATTTTTAAAAATGGAAATAAACACGAACCCGTGAAATGGAGGACTTGAGTACAACGACATATTGACCAGCTGTTCGTGAACTCATCCTTTCCTGTATTTATTTATATGCTCAGCGTCATGGATTTATTAGAAGTTAGTATTATTGCATCACTGTAATCTGTCATTCAAATCTTTCAAACCAAATCGTCAAAGCGCGTCGAAGCCAAAAGCGAAAAGAGATTCCCCGATGAAATGGAGTTCAACTGTCTATATCAGAAGTTATCAGAATCAGAATCAAAATCTGGATGATTTATTGGAGGACTTTTCTGGAAAGACCTTCCGTTTTTTGTGAAGAGTTTCGTCAGTGATTTACAGTCGTTTCATTTTATATAATTTCATTGGC
>JAULUF010000003.1:16940000-16960000 GCA_031834385.1 Semotilus atromaculatus | reverse complement strand
GACGGGTAAACCGACGGTAAACTGACGGGTAAACTGATGGTAAACTGACGGTGAACTGACGGTAAACTGACGGTAAACTGATGGATAAAGTGACGGTAAAGTGACACTAAAGTGACGGTAAACTGATGGGTAAACAGACGGGTAAACCGACGGTAAACTGACGGGTAAACTGACGGTAAACTGACGGTAAACTGATGGGTAAACTGACGGTAAACTGACGGTAAACTGACGGGTAAACTGACGGTAAACTGACGGTGAACTGACGGTGAACTGACGGTAAACTGACGGTAAACTGACGGTAAACTGATGGATAAAGTGACAGTAAAGTGACACTAAAGTGACGGTAAACTGATGGGTAAACAGACGGGTAAACCGACGGTAAACTGACGGGTAAACTGACGGTAAACTGACGGTGAACTGACGGTAAACTGACGGTAAACTGATGGATAAAGTGACGGTAAAGTGACACTAAAGTGACGGTAAACTGATGGGTAAACAGACAGGTAAACCGACGGTAAACTGACGGGTAAACTGACGGTAAACTGACGGTGAACTGACGGTAAACTGACGGTAAACTGATGGATAAAGTGATGGTAAAGTGACGCTAAAGTGACGGTAAACTGATGGGTAAACTGACGGTAAACCGACAGTAAAGTGACGGGTAAAGTGACGGTAAAGTGACGGTAAACTGATGGGTAAACCGACGGTAAAGTGACGGTAAACTGATGGGTAAACAGACGGGTAAACCGACGGTAAAGTGACGGTAAAGTGACGCTAAAGTGACGGTAAACTGATGGGTAAACAGACGGTAAACTGACGGTAAACTGACGGGTAAACTGACGGGTAAACTGACGGTAAACTGACGGTAAACTGACGGTAAACTGACGGGTAAACTGACGGTAAACTGAAGGTGAACTGACGGTAAACTGACGGTAAACTGACGGATAAAGTGACGGTAAAGTGACGCTAAAGTGACGGTAAACTGATGGGTAAACAGACGGGTAAACCGACGGTAAAGTGACGGGTAAAGTGATGGGTAAACAGACGGGTAAACCGACGGTAAAGTGACGGGTAAAGTGACGGGTAAACAGACGGGTAAACCGACGGTAAAGTGACGGTAAAGTGACGGTAAACTGATGGTAAAGTGACGGTAAACTGATGGTAAAGTGACGGTAAACTGATGGTAAAGTGACGGTAAACTGATGTTAAAGTGATGGTAAAGTGACGGTGAACTGGCGGTAAAGTGACGGTAAACTGACAACAATGACCTTTTTTTTTTTTTTTTTTTTTGTTGTATAGCGCTTTTCACAATACACATTGTTTCAAAGCAGCTTTACAGAAAGTGCATTAGAAATGTACATAGAAAAATACAGTTAGTTAATCATGTATTCATTTAGGGCATAACATATCACCGGCGTTGAGTCGTCTCTCCACAGGTCTTGGGTCATCTGAAGAGTACGTGAGAGGCTGGATACAAACTGGAGCTGACGAACGCTATTTACCTCGGGACTTGCGTCCCGAGATAACAGCAGAAAGGCAGATGAGAAATAATTAGCGTAGCTGATGTTCATAATATTAATGCATTCGATCTGATTCGGCGGTAGTATAAAAGGTAAGCATTATGTGAATGCTTGGTTAAAGAGATGCGTCTTTAATCTGGTTTTAAACTGGGACAGCGAGTCTGAGCCTCGAACAATATCAGGAAGGCTATTCCAGAGTTTAGGAGCTAAATGTGAGAACGCCCTCCCTCCTTTAGTGGACTTAGATATCCTAGGAATGACCAGAAGCCTCGAATTTAGTGATCTTAAAGAGCGCGACGGATTGTAGGGCGATAGAAGGTCCGTTAAATAGACTGGAGCTAAACCATTTAGAGCTTTATAGGTCAGTAGCAATACCTTGTAATTGATACGGAACTTAATAGGTAACCAATGTAGAGATGATAAAATTGGTGTTATATGATCATATTTTCTTGACCTAGTAAGAACTCTAGCGGCTGCATTTTGGAATAACTGTAGCTTGTTTATTGAGGATACAGGACAACCAGCTAATAAAGCATTACAGTAATCTAGTCTCGAGGTCATGAATGCATGAACTAACTTTTCTGCATCAGAAACGGATAGCATGTTACGTAGCTTAGCAATGTTTCTGAGGTGGAAAAAGGCTGTTCTTGTAACATATGAAATATGATTTTCGAAAGTCAAGTTGCGGTCAAGTATGATAATTCCTTGATAATTCTGAACCCGTCACGGGTGAGTTAAAGGGACAACGCTGTTTTCACTGCCTAGTCAAAGCAGCAGCGGCCGCAGAGACGAGGCAAATGAAGCTGTTCATGTGGGAACACCTGTGTTTGAGCCTGAGCATTCAAATGCGCTGTTACTGCTGGAGGAGAGAGAGAGAGGGGGAGAGAGAGGGGGGGGGGGAAGAGAGAAAGAGGGGGGAGAGAGAGGGGGAGAGAGAGGGAGAGAGAGAGAGGGAGAGAGAGAGAGTGAGAGAGAGAGGGAGAGAGAGAGAGAGAGAGAGGGAGAGAGAGAGGGAGAGAGAGAGGGGGGGAGAGAAAGAGAGAGAGAGAGAGGGAGAGAGAGAGGGGGGGGGGGAAGAGAGAAAGAGGGGGGAGAGAGAGGGGGAGAGAGAGAGTGAGAGAGAGAGGGAGAGAGAGAGAGAGAGAGAGGGAGAGAGAGAGGGAGAGAGAGAGGGGGGGAGAGAAAGAGAGAGAGAGAGAGGGAGAGAGAGAGGGGGGGGGGGAAGAGAGAAAGAGGGGGGAGAGAGAGGGGGAGAGAGAGGGAGAGAGAGAGAGTGAGAGAGAGAGGGAGAGAGAGAGAGAGAGAGAGGGAGAGAGAGAGGGAGAGAGAGAGGGGGGAGAGAAAGAGAGAGAGAGAGAGGGAGAGAGAGAGAGAGAGAGAGAGAGAGAGAGAGAGAGAGAGGGAGAGAGAGAGAGGGAGAGAGAGGGAGAGAGACTGAGACTCCACCGCAGAACACTGAAGCTCATGCGGATCATCATGTTCAGACTCTGACGGGACGTTATTGTGTGTCAGTGTGAGGCAGGTCTGATCCCGAACACACACATGCAGTGTGTTTAGTAAAGTGCACATTCCTCCGCGCGCTGCCGCACTACAAAGAGCAGATTAGCGTGTCCACGCAGCTGCAGAGAAAGTAATTTGTCGCTGAAGTGCTGAGAAGTGACCTTCCCTGTGTCTGATGTGCCCTGCTAATTTACACACTGAAACAGATCAAAGTCCAGGATAGAATCCGCTTCTGTTTTCACATGCAAATCATGTTTTTATACATGAACTTTCTGCAGCGGGAATCAGATTGTGTCTTTGAGATGCACACAGATCAATTTCAGACAAACAGGAGCTTAGCTTCAGCCTGACACAAACACACACACACAACACACACACACAGGCACACACACACACACACACAAACAAACAAACAAACACACACACAAACAAACACACACGTGCGCACACACACACGCACACGCGCACACACACACACACACACACACATGCGCGCGCACACACGCGCACACACACACACACACACACACACAGTTCACAATAGGCATGTTTGTGGGTTGATGTAATCTTCTTAAATGACACACACTCTCAGTCTTAATCTCAGTGGGGTTTTTCAGTATATTGACTGGTTTCTCTTCAGGAGAAACACACCTTAAAATGACTGAATGATGATTTATGATCTGTTGTAGGTGGAACTGACTGGTAACAGCATCTTTGAGTACATCCACCCGTCAGACCATGATGAGATGAGCGCAGTGCTGAGCGCTCACCCGCCACTACACCCACACTTCCTGCAGGGTACACACACACACACACACACACACACACACACACACAGCTGTGGTTTATGTGATTTATGAGGACATTCCATAGGCGTAATGGCTTTTATACTGGACAAACTGTATATTCTATCCCCTTACACACACACACACACACACACACACACTGCCCCTGTCCCTAAACCTACCCATCACAGGAGACATGCTGCATTTTTACATTTTTAAAAAAAAACATAGTTTTTTATGTTTTTTAAGCTATTTGAAATATGAGGACTCATGCAATGTCCTCATAAATCACGTGTAAGTTGTAATACCAGTGTAATATGCATGTCATTATACACATTTGTGTCCTCATATATCACAAAAACAAGCACACACACACACACACACACACACACACTCACACAGAATACAATGCTTTATATTTCTCACAAGGCTCTTCTGGTGTGTGTTCCAGAGTTTGAGCTGGAGCGCTCGTTCTTCCTGCGGATGAAGTGTGTGTTGGCGAAGAGGAACGCGGGACTGACGTGTGGCGGGTATAAGGTGAGTTTGTCTCTACATCATGAAACACCCGCACATGTTTCCATTTGGGCCGGTAAAATGATTTTCTGCATTATTTTCTTCTCAAGCCCGAGTTTTGCATTGCAAATGTCATTATGAAAGCAAAGCAAAAGCGTTTGTCAAGAGCTCGTTCACATTGAGCATTTAACATTCATCTGCCATTTTACTGTGGTTTAGCAGCGTCTGATGGAGACTCTGCTGCATGAACTGATGAACCGATGATCTGATTAAATGTAGCAAAGACTTGTGTGTGTTTCATACATCATGAATGTATGACAGCTCGCGGCCGACACACACACACTCATCTCCCTGCACCGGCTCGACTATAAACTTTCATAAATCAAGCAGTGGAGATTTGTTTAAAATTTACATTGGCAATAAACAAGTGGTTTATGTCAAGTGAAGAATAAATCACGCACTGGATTCAGAGGCGCAGGACATAGACGTGTGTGTGTTAGTGCATGTGTTACTGAGTGTGTAAGTTTTGTGTGTTCTCACAGGGCACTCTTCAGTCTCACACACTCACACACACACACACACACACGCAAACTAGTGGATACTTCAAGACTGCGTTGTCGTCGTGTCCAAGCGCAGGTCCTTCATCAGATCTGGAGTGTGTGTGTGTGTGTGTGTGTGTGTGTGTTTGTATGTGAATTATAGAAGTTTTAATGTGTTATGTTTATGCTAGGTCAAAGAGATGTGTTTTTAGTCTATCTTTGAACTGACAGAGTGTGTCTGCTTCCTGGACAATGGTAGGAAGACTGTTCCAAAGTTTTGGTGCTAAATAGGAAAAGGATCTACCGCCAGCAGTCATACTTCCTGGTTCTGGTAAGAACTCGAGCTGCTGCGTTTTGAACTAGCTGTAGTTTGTTTATTAAGCGTGCAGGGCAACCACCCAGTAGAGAATTACAATAATCTAGCCTCGATGTCATGAACGCATGAACGAATTGTTCTGCATTTGTCATTGAGAGAATATGATGTCATTTAGATATATTTTTAAGATGGAAGAATGCGGTTTTACAGATACTAGACACGTGGCTTTCAAATGAAAGATTGCTATCAAAGAGCACACCCAGGTTCCTAACCGACAACGAAGACTTAACAGAGCAGCCATCAAGTGTTAGACAGTATTCTAGGTTATTACGTGTGGAAGTTATTTGTCCAATAATTATAATCTCTGTTTTTTCAGAATTAAGCAGTTAGTGCTGTTAGTATGTAAGTGCTGTGACCCTTCTCAGTTTAGTCTAACACAATATATGTACTTTTTTAAATAGACATAGGAGAGAAAAAAAAAGTGTTAGTGTTTATGGATCAAGTGTTGATGATAAAGATGAGTCTTCAGACGTTTCTTGAATATGGCTATAGACTCAGGTTGAGTTCAGCAGGTCATTCCTCCTGCACGGAACAGTCCAGGTGAAGGTCCATGAAAGTGGTTCTATGTCTATTTGGGATGATGCACCACGAGGCGACGTTCACTTGTAGAACACAAGCTTTTGTAGACACAACGGACTGAAGTAGTGAGTTTAGGTATAGGGAGCAGAGTCAGTGGTTGTTCTGCAGGAAAACATCAGTGCCTTGAATCTGATCCAAGCGGCTGTTGGGAACCAGTGCAGGTTTATGAGGAGTAACATGAGTTTCTTCAGCTCGATGAAGACACTCTTGATGCAGCATCTGGATCAGTTGCAGATGTTTGACAGTGATGCTGGAAGGAGAGAGCATTACAATAGTCCAGTCTGGACAAAACAAGAGCTTGGACAAGGAGTTGTGTATCTCCAATAGAAAGGGATTGACCCTCCTAATGTTGTATAAGGCAAATCTGCAGGTCTGGGAGGTTCAACTGATCATCAATCACAACCCCAAGGTTCCTGGCTGACCTGGATGGAGTTATGGATGATGAACACAGCTGAATGGAGAAGTTGTGATGAAGTGTTGGGTTGGCCGAGACCACAAGCAGGTTTAGTTGAAGGTGGTGGTCCTTCATCCAGCCAGAAATGTCTGTCAGGCAGGCTGAGATGCGAGCAGCTCCCGTCGGATCATCCAGCTGGAGTGAGAGAAAGAGTTGTGTGTCGTGTAGAAGTGATAGGAAAAACCATGTTGATGAATGACTGAATGACAGATCCTACTGATAAGATGGAGATGGAGAAGAGAAGCGGTCCCAGCACTGAGCCTTAAGGCACTCCAGTAGCTAGATGTTGGTTCTTAGACACTCACTCCTCCACGACACCAAGAAGGACCTGCTGAGAGGTCAGACCTGAACCATTGGAGGGCTGTTCCTGAGATGCCCTTCACATGAGGGTTGACGGAGGATCTGGTGGTTAATTGTGTCAAAAGCAGCAGAAGATCCAGCAGGATGAGAACTGAGGATTTGGAAGCTGCTTTTGAGTCTCAGAGCTTCAGTAACCAAGAGCAGGGCCGTCTCAGTTGAGTGAAGCTTCTGAAACCAGACTGGTTGATCTGTGTGAGAAATGTAGAGACTTAAATGAACACACTCTTTGAACACTTTTAGAAATTAATGGAAGAAGGGATACCGGTCTGTAATTTTCCAGATGTGCTGGATTCAGAGTATGTTTCTTACGCAGTGGGGTTATCAGAGCCTCTGCTGTGGGAAAGATACCTATGTGAAGAGAGGTGTTGATGATACGAGGGAGTGCAGGTACAACTGAGGAAGAAATGGCTTGAAGTAGATGAGTGGGAATAGGATCAAGCGGACAGGTAGGAGGGTGATTGGAAAGGATGAGTTTGGAGACTTCTGCCTCTGAGAGCGGAGAGAAGGAAGAGTGTGTGTGTTTGCTGTTAAGATGTGTGTGTCAGTTGGACACAGCTGGTGTGTCCAAGAATTGGTGGAGAATTGGCTGCCGATTGTGACTATTTTATTTATGAAGAATGTGGCAAAATCATCAGCTGTTAGGGTTGATGAAGGAGGAGGGTTAAGAAGAGAGGAGAAAGTTTTGAAAAGCGTGCGAGAGTCAGAAGAATTGTTCATTTTGTTGTCATTTTAGCAGTAGAGACATTAGCAGAGAAGGAAAAGAGGAGGGATTGATAAAGACCACGGTCAGTAGGATCTTTCGATTTGCGCCACTTCCTCTCTGCACGCCTGAGTTTAGAACAATGTTCGCGGAGATCATCAGATAGCCAGGGGGCGCAGGCTGGCCTGGAGGGAAGGGGGCAGAAGTTGTCCAAGCACGATGTTAGTGTGGAGAAAAGAGTATCGGTTGCCCTGTTAGTATCTAGAGATGAGAGCTGATTAGTTGGAAGAAGTGTGGATTAAACCAAAAAGGATAGACGAGAGGGTGAGCGTAGGTTTCGGTGAAAGGTGACCTGTGGAGGAGTGTGTGTTGTGTTCTGAGGCAGGTTGAGAGTAAGGAGGAAGTGATCTGAGGTGTGCAGTGGAGTGACCAGTGTATGGTCAGTGGAGCAGTGGCGCTTGTAAATAAGGTCCAATAGGTTACCTGATTTGTGAGTAGCCGTAGTAGTTACTCGTTTGAGGTCGACTGAGGTGAGCAAAGTGTGGAAATAAGCAGCCTGAGGCTTTTCTAGGTGGATGTTGAAGTCTCCAACAACTACCAGAGGAGTAACATCCTCAGGGAAGGATGAGAGTAACACATCCTACTGCTCCAAGAAACTGCCAAGCTGATCTGGGGGACGATAAACAACTACAAAATGTATTTTAATAGGACTGGTGATAGTAATTGAATGCAATTCTAATGAGCTGTTGTCACACAGAGGTGGTAAAGGAACAAATTTCCAATCATTTGAGATGAGTAGACCAGTGCCTCCACCCCTTCCGGTCAGGAGAGGGGTGTGTGAGGAAGTGAAGTTAGTGGAGAGGGCAGCAGGTGTGGCAGTGTCCTCAGGTCTGATCCAGGGCTCAGTCAGGGTCAATAGGCTGAGACCTGAATGACTAGAAATAGATGTAATGAAATCACCTTTGTTTACAGCGGACTGGCAATTCCAGAGATCGATTAAAGTAAGATTAAAGTACTAAAAGACACCGGAAAGGTACGCTGGTTGTTAGGATTGCACAGCCTCCTACGTGTGACATTTGATTTTTGTGTGTTAGTAATAGTAGGGATTTAGAAGCACATAATGAAAAAAGGTCACAAACAAAAAGGTGAGAACAAGTTGTGTAGAAAAAGGAAGGAAAACCCTAACCCTAACCTTTCACCCCACGATTCTAGCACGTGAGCACAGTAAACAAGCAATGTTTCCTAGTAACGACAACTAAAATAAAATGAGAAAAAAATACAAAAACACTTACAGTTACTGTCACCTCCACACACACACACACACTCTGCTGAACTTCTTCCACACATGAAACACTGAACCAGTCAAATGCTCACAGGTGATTCACTGCAGCGGGTACCTGAAGCTCCGTCAATTTGTGATGGACGTGTCCCTGTACGAGTCCTGCTATCAGATCGTGGGTCTGGTGGCCGTCGGTCAGTCTCTTCCTCCCAGCGGTGTGACAGAGATCAAACTCCACAGCAACATGTTCATGTTCCGTGCGAGTCTCGATCTCAAACTCATCTTTCTGGACAGTAGGTGAGATTTGGCTGAACTCTGAACACTGTCTCTCACAGCGCAACACACACACACACACACACACAGTGAAGTGCTCAACTTTCACTTCCACAGCTAATATGGTGCATTCAAGTCATGTCAGAAAGATCGTATTTACCAGTCCAACACTGCGAACATCAGGCTCTTCCTCAGTGTTTATGTCTTTTCCAGCATAAATATCTAAACATTCTAAAATCAAGATACTCTATATTGCCAAAAGTATTGGGACACACCTATCACAGCGATCGCACATGATCAACCAGCTTCTGTATCGATGGTCAATTTGTTGAAATGAATAAAAGCATTTTTTCCATTTACAATAAAACTAGCTAAATTGCATGTACAAAATCATATATAATGATACAATTTACATCATCTCCTTAACATTAATAAAAATAAAACATGCATTCTTAAATCATAATTTTGTAGAAGTAGAGTTAAAAAATCATGCTGAATTTTTGTAGAAATGGTACATCGCAATCTTGCTCCAATCAAAGTGACTTGACATCGAATTTCCAAATTTCCAACTTGTAAATACAAACTTCCCAGGAGGACTTGAATGCACTAATCATACTAACAGTCTGGAACCAATCGGAAGAATCATCAGCTGTGATTTTTAACCATTTAAAGCCATTGGTAGAAGCAGAAGGAGTCTCTTTCATCTGAACGTGTGTGTGTGTGTGTGTCAGGGTGGCGGAGTTAACTGGTTATGAGCCGCAGGATCTGATTGAGAAGACTCTCTACCATCACGTCCACGGCTGTGACGTCTTCCAGCTGCGATACGCACATCATCTACGTGAGTCGCTTCACACACACTTTCCTCTGTAGATCATCTACAGCAGCAGCATGAATGTGTTTGTTCAACTGACACATCTGAGCAGCGTTTGCATGGAAACCCTAGTGAACCCTAGTGAAGCTGTGTGTGTGTGTGTGTGTGTGTGTGTGTGTGTCTGTGTCTCAGTGCTGGTGAAGGGGCAGGTCACCACCAAGTACTACCGTCTGCTGTCGAAACACGGCGGCTGGGTCTGGGTGCAGAGCTGCGCCACTATCGTCCACAACAGCCGCTCGTCTCGACCGCACTGCATCGTCAGCGTCAACTACGTCCTCACGTGAGTGACCTTTGACCTCCCTCACAGCAGTGTTGAGCCAGAACCGCTCGCTCTGATGCCGTGTCTCTCTCCGCAGGGATGTGGAATATAAAGAGATGCAGCTCTCTCAGGACCAGAGCAGATCCAGGCCGTCTCTGTCCTATAAGAACTGTCTCGCAGCTCCTCAGGACTCACGTAAACAGCTGAAAGCCAAAGCAGCCAAACTCAAAATGAAAGCCAAAGCATGTCCGTATTCACAGGTGAAGGTCCTGACAGACTCTCCTGGCCACGTGACCTCGAGTGCTTGTGCTTTCCAGACCTCGCTGGAGTCTCCGTCCTGGAAGAGCTGCCAGCAGAGCCCCGTCTCACTGATGCATGTCCAGGAGCCGTCTCACACGCTGCCTCTGTCCTACGCTTACATACACACGCACACACACGCACAGACGCAGGCCTCCAGCGACTGCCGGAAAACACCGGTGACCTCGATCTCCTCCAGACGACCCGTCCTCTCCTCACTGCAGTCGCCCTGGAGCTGCGCTCATAAACCTGCGGCGCACCTGCAAACTCCTGCCGCCTGCAGCGCATTCTCTGGTACCTACACACACACACTCACACACACACACTCACACACACATGTTGGTGCAACAGCATTATGAGGACTCTCCATAGGCGTAATGGTTTTTATACTGTACAAACTATATATTCTGTCCCCTTACACTGCCCCATATCCCTAAACCTACCCATCACAGGAGACATGCTGCATTTTAAAATGTTTAATAAAACATTGTTTTTTATGTTTTTTAAGCCATTTGATTTATGAGGACTTTTGAAGTGTCCTCATAAACCACCCATAAGTTGTAATACCAGTGTAATACACATGTCATTATACAAATTTGTGTCCTCATAAATCACATAAACCAACCCACACACACACACACACTCACACACACTCTCACTCTCACACTCACACACACACACACACACTCTCACACTCACACACACACACACACACACACACACACACACAAGCAAGAAGTAGGATTGAAAATGTTTTACAAGACATAGAGCACACCTTTAGTAGAAAGGAGTCAGTTTTGTCTGGTGTGCGTTCGCTCGGTGAGACTGGTGTTCAGCCAGAGTGCTCCTGATTCACTGCGGTGTTTTTGATGTAATGTAACTCCACAACAACTACATAAACGTCTCCACTAACATTCAGGAACGTGTGTCAGTGAAACTCTGAGTCTCTCCGTAAGGCTGCACTCGCTACTGGTTATTCTGGGATTCTGGATGAGTGAGACTGGCCTGTGTTGTTATTGCCAGAGTTTCTGAAAAGGGGTGTATTTGAAAAGCTATAATAAATGATCTGGTATTTTGAGCTGAAATTTCACAAACACATTCTGGGGACACCAGAGATTTACACTCACCTAAAGGATTATTAGAAACACCATACTAATACTGTGTTTGACCCCCTTTCACCTTCAGAACTGCCTTAATTCTATGTGGCATTGATTCAACAAGGTGCTGAAAGCATTCTTTAGAAATGTTGGCCCATATTGATAGGATAGCATCTTGCAGTTGATGGAGATTTGTGGGATGCACATCCAGGGCACGAAGCTCCCGTTCCACCACATCCCAAAGATGCTCTATTGGGTTGATATCTGGTGACTGTGGGGGCCATTTTAGTACAGTGAACTCATTGTCATGTTCAAGAAACCAATTTGAAATGATTCGAGCTTTGTGACATGGTGCATTATCCAGCTGGAAGTAGCCATCAGAGGATGGGTACATGGTGGCCATAAAGGGATGGACATGGTCAAAAACAATGCTCAGGTAGGCCGTGGCATTTAAACGGTGCCCAATTGGCACTAAGGGGCCTAAAGTGTGCCAAGAAAACATCCCCCACACCATTACACCACCACCAGCAGCCTGCACAGTGGTAACAAGGCATGATGGATCCATGTTCTCATTCTGTTTACGCCAAATTCTGACTCTACCATCTGAATGTCTCAACAGAAATCGAGACTCATCAGACCAGGCAAAATTTTTCCAGTCTTCAACGGTCCAATTTTGGTGAGCTCTTGCAAATTGTAGCCTCTTTTTCCACACCCCTAAATGCATTGAAGCAACTGCCATGTGATTGGTTGATTAGATAATTGCATTAATGAGAAACTGAACAGGTGTTCCTAATAATCCTTTAGGTGAGTGTATATTACATCTTGTGAAAAGGGGCATTTAATAAAATGTCACCTTTAATAACAAATTTCATTGTGAATTGAATTGAATCGTTCTGAGGTCATGAATGGACTGGATTCACAGAAAGCGAGTTGCACATCTAACCAGTTCTGTGTTCATCAGGTCCGGCGGCCGACGGCGCGTTCGCAGCTCAGCTTCTGCCCGGAGGCTTCAGACCCGCCGCTGCGTTTAAAGAGGAGCCCGGCCAGAGCCAGAGCCAGAGCCAGAGCCAGAGCCAGAGCCAGGGCTTCGGTCAGCGCAGGCCGTACGAGGACAGGCTCTCGGATCAGAGTGACCCGGAGGAGAAGAGGCTGCTGGGAACGACACAGAGTCCGTACGTCTCTCTGAACCTCCACCATGTTCTGTCCAAACGCGGCTCTGTCCCAGCCGGACCCTGCGCTCTGAGCGAGGAGGGGAACCCGTACCTGTACCGGACCCAGAGCCCCGGTCCCGACGCACACCGCGCTCCTCACTGCATCGGCACGTCGGTCATCATCAGCAATGAAAGGTGACGCGCCGTCAATCGCACTGACCTCCGACCTCTTCTACTGTTATGCAAAGCTGCAGATGTTCTGATCACACATAAAGCAACGTCAGGTGTGGAATATATTTCTTCTGGTTGTGCAGCCAGTCCAGCGGGATACTGAAGCCATCCTTACGGAATACAGAGGAACACGAAGATTAAATACGTTTCGGTCATTCAGGGTCTCCAGATGAACGTCACTGTTCACTAAACTCACAGATATGCAAGTGACAATGATCCACATATTGTATTTGAAACACACTTTTGTGTCATTATTTACCAAATGAAAACACTTCATCTATTTTAACCATTTAAAACGTTTCAGCAGGATTTCTGTAACTACAGACAAAGTGTGGATTACAGCCTCCTCATCTGTCATTGGTCAGTTGGACTGATAGTCCCACCCAAGACTCACGCGATTGGACAGATCAATGTCGCAGAGTTTCACTCTTCAGGACGTTAAACTATCAATGAAGATTAAACTGACTAACACAATGGCCCGGTTACACAGACTAGGTTTAGATTAAGCCTTAGTTCAATTAGGGCATTTCAGCAGCTTTTATAAACGTGCCTTAGAAAAAAACATTACTGATGTGCATCTCGAGACAAAACAATGGCACTGACATGTTTTAAGAGATGCTTTCAGTTAAAACAGCCCAAACATGCATTTTAGTCTGGATTAGTTTAAGCCTGGTCTGTGAAACCGGGGGAATATGTTATAACATTGCCTTTCATACTGAGCTGGAATGATATGATTTCTATGGACATCTGAAGAAAAACAATAATTTATTGTCTCCGGCTTTCTGTTGTTGAACAAGCGAGTCCTCAGGTGTGTCCGGTCCTGATCTTCAGGTGTGTCCGGTCCTGATCGGTCCCGATCTTCAGGTGTGTCCGGTCCTGATCGGTCCTGATCTTCAGGTGTGTCCGGTCCTGATCTTCAGGTGTGTCCGGTCCTGATCTTCAGGTGTGTCCGGTCCTGATCGGTCCTGATCTTCAGGTGTGTCCGGTCCTGATCGGTCCTGATCTTCAGGTGTGTCCGGTCCTGATCTTCATGTGTGTCCGGTCCTGATCTTCAGGTGTGTCCGGTCCTGATCTTCAGGTGTGTCCGGTCCTGATCTTCAGGTGTGTCCGGTCCTGATCTTCAGGTGTGTCCGGTCCTGATCTTCAGGTGTGTCCGGTCCTGATCGGTCCTGATCTTCATGTGTGTCCAGTCCTGATCTTCAGCTGCCGTCCTCAAGCGGTGGCATGTTTCCTGGCGTCGACACATCATAGCCCCATTATTTATGGTCTGAGTTATTAAAGGTTGAGGTTACTAAAATGACTGGAACTAGTTCACTTAGAAACTCAAGCATGACGTGACGCGTGCGACAAAATGTCCATCAAAAGCAATGATTCTCAAAAGCTTCATTATTAATTTTATTATTGTTGGTGCAGGAACTCTCATCTCCGATTCCATTTGAGAAAAGCTCAGCCGTTTGATTAAGACCCAACACTCCTCAGGAGAGGGCTAATCCCGGCTGTTTGCTGAGGAAGACTGCGGCTCTTATGAAGGAGGAAGAGCCCGTCTCTGGGGACGAACAGGGACTCTGGCGTTAGAGAGGAGAGATCTGTGCTGACCTTCAGGGACCCTGCAGTGAAATTGTTTAACAGGATATTGTGGATCTGAGAGATATCTGCTGAATGACTCCTAGAGACGCTCAAGTGTGTGTGTGTATGGAGCAGCGTGTGTGTGTATGGGGCAGCGTGTGTGTGTGTATGGAGCAGCGTGTGTGTGTATGGGGCAGCGTGTGTGTGTGTATGGAGCAGCGTGTGTGTGTATGGGGCAGCGTGTGTGTGAATGGGGCAGCGTGTGTGTGTATGGAGCAGCGTGTGTGTGTATGGAGCAGCGTGTGTGTGTATGGGGCAGCGTGTGTGTGTGTGTGTGTGTGTATGGGGCAGCTGCAGATCCCCTCTGTGATCGAACACTGATCGCGAGGAAGCGGATGCAGATTAATGTGTCGGTAATGAGGTGACGGGTCTGAGTTTACAGATCGGAGGAATATTTTCACCTCATCAAGAAAAGACGAAACTGAAGCACGAGGAGTAGATGATGGATGAACTGCTAGATATAGAGGATGAAAGAGACACTGCCACACACACACACTCACTCTCTCTCTCACACACACACTCACTCTCTCACACAGACAGAGACACTCACGCACACAGCACTTCACTGATGGAACACACACACACACTCTCTCACTGACACACACTCACTCAGACAGACACACACACACACACACACACACACACACTCTCTCTCTCACACTCACACAGACAGAGACACTCACGCACACAGCACTTCACTGATGGAACACACACACACACTCTCTCACTGACACACACTCACTCAGACAGACACACACACTCACTCTCTCACACACACACACACACAATCACTCACTCAGACACACACATGACATGTCAGTCACAATCATTTTATTTAATTTTGTACAATTCAGGAATGTGTTCTTTAAAAGCGATCGTCCATATATCAGTTTACAAACCATGGATCATTAAAGATATTGAGTGATATTGACAGATTTATGAACAAACAACACCTCAAAATCTAAAGAGAGAAAACTCTAGATTATTTCTAAGAGAAATAACAATTAAAAGTTAACAAGTGTCAGTCAGAGAGAGAGAGATCATCATCATCATCTCCTGTAAAGCGGATCCTGTTCTCCCGCCGGTCCTCGGACCCACTCCTCTAACACTTCTTTTATAGGAAGAATCACAGAAACCTTGTCATTTTTCTGCTTAACCAATTCAAATCCATGTCTGTACATGTTGAGAAGGACGAGTGTGATGTGTGTTCTCTGTAATCTGTTACTTTAAACTCTCAAATCATATTCTGCTCATATTAAAGCCCATATACAGAAGGACGCGTTTGTAAAAGTCAATGGCTGTTTACAGAATAAATGTTATTCTGAAGAAAACATGTCAGTGTCAAAGATTCACATTTGTTCTGTTTGAAGGACGAGTTCAAACCCGCTGTGAAGTGTTGAAGGGAACGTGTTCAGTGGAGTTGATCTGCTGATCTTCATCGGCTCTTGATCACCACGAGGTTCTTCATCATGTCGAAGGAGTTCCCGTCCGGCTGCAGCGCCACGACCCGATCTCCCGTCGACACCTGCAGGAAACCGCTCTCATCCAGACCCAGAACCTCGGCCTCCGGCCCGTCCTCACTCCACAGACGCACACGTGTGCCCCTGAAACACACACACACACGTCAGGCCCCTGAAACACACACACACACACACACACACACACACACGTCAGGCCCCTGAAACACACACACACACACACACACACACACACACACACACACACACACACACGTCAGGCCCCTGAAACAAACACACACACACACACACACACGTCAGGCCCCTGAAACACACACACACACACACACACACACACACACACACGTCAGGCCCCTGAAACACACACACACACACACACGTCAGGCCCCTGAAACACACACACACACACACACACACACACACGTCAGGCCCCTGAAACACACACACACACACACACACATACGTCAGGCCCCTGAAACACACACACACACACACACACACGTCAGGCCCCTGAAACACACACACACACACACACACGTCAGGCCCCTGAAACACAGACACACACGTCAGGCCCCTGAAACACACACACACACACACACACACACACACACGTCAGGCCCCTGAAACACACACACACACACACACACACACACACACACACGTCAGGCCCCTGAAACACACACACACACACACACACACACACACACGTCAGGCCCCTGAAACACACACACACACACACACACACACGTGTACGTCCCCAATTGGTCAAACATTCACCAGAGTGTTTTTTACTTGATTTAAAGCATGACTAACGGGACCTGAAAAATGTCCCCTCTCAGCTCGGCGGTCCCCTGTTAGATAGGTAGACAAGTACACACACTCACTTCAACACATGCTCACACACACAAGAGCACACACTCACACTCGGCCCAGATACGAGGCACACACACACACACACGCTCACACACAGCCCGGATACGAGGGACACTCATATACACACACCCGTGCCCCTGAAACACACACACACACACACACACCCCTGAAACACACACACACACACACACCCGTGCCCCTGAAACACACACACACACACACACACACACACACCCGTGCCCCTGAAACACACACACACACACACACACCCGTGCACCCATCGGCTGTAGTAGAGCGGCAGCAGCTCCTCTGATCCGCGCAGCTGGAAGTCTGAGACGTAGCGCTCCAGCAGTGTGACGGACCGGGCGATGAGCAGCTCCGGCTCCAGCGGCTCCAGACTGCGGTTCTGCTGCCGCACCAGGTCGTTGATGCAGACCGTCGGGTTGCTGTTGCTCACGTTGAAGCCGCAGCCTGAGGGAAACAGGAGAGCCGTCACGCGTGACACTGACGATGACGAGCTAACGCTAGCCCTAACCCGAGCGAGACGCACCGATCTGAAGACTGAAGCTCTGACCCGTCAGGCTGGACTTCACCAGAACCCCCCCCAGCTTCATCAGGTTACTGTAGTAGATGTCATTGGGCCACTTCAGCCGCAGGTCCACGTCCTGCACACACACACACACACACACACAATCTTCTCTTTAACTACAGCAGAACACGAGTTACAGCAGAAAGAGCTATGTGAGTCCTGTGATTCGCAGCTTCACCTCGAAGGTGTGTGTGTGTGTGTGTGTGAGTGTGAGTGTGTGTACCTCGTATCCGGGCAGTGTTCTCACAGACTGCACCACAGCGAGGGCCACAAGGTGCTGCAGGAACGGGAGTCTCTGTCCGAGTTGAGAGTTTAGAGGAATCTGCAGGTGGAGAGAGAACATGGCGCAGCCCAGAGGACTCAACCACGCGTTCCCTCCGCGGCCTGGACACACACACACACACACACACCCCATTAATGACTGACACGCTCGTTCACATGTTAAACCAGAGTTAACGGCTATCTGAGAGATGATGGAAGCTGCTGACCTTTGCCCTGAGTCTGACGCGCTGCTATGGCGATTAACCCTTCCTGTGGCGACTGCGACACCAGCCTGCAGGAGGAAGAGGAAACACACACACTCTGATCGCAGTCACATATTTACTGGAAACATTCAGCCGTTTCACTGCTTTTACTGGAGAACTCCACGCTTGCTGCGCTGTAACTGACCTTTGACCCCTGTTCTATCCCTGTAGCTTATCAAACACCCCCACTAAAGACAACAGCTACACACTTAACCAGCACTCAAACACACACACACACACACACTAATTCCTACATAAACAGATGATTATTCTCATAGAAGTTCAATAGTCACATCCACTCTCAAATGTCAATCAAATCTCCATTGTGTGCGTGTGTGTGTGTGCGTTGCATCTCGCCGTTCGTCACATTTCTCTTCTGAAGGTTTCAGCAGCCTGACGAGTGTTAAGTGTTTCTCCAGCGTTACAGGCTCGGGAATCTGGGATCCGTGTGTCATTTAAAGTGAACACATTTACAGAAGAGCTTAAACTGGCGCTGAAAGCCAAGACACACACACACACACAGAGTAGCATTCAGATGCAAAGAGACGCCTCTCTGTAATCCACCTATTCAGCACAGCATTGCATCATGGGACGCTGCTATCAGAGCCGCAGGAGGAACAGAGTTTCAGTGTCCATCACTCCTGTGCTGCAACCACATGCTAATCACACACCGGGAGTGTGTTTTCTCAGAGAGTTTTAATTGAACGAGACGTTCTCGCAAGAAACGAGGAAAAACAGCAGAAACAGAAACACGGCGGACTGAGGCTTCACACATACACACACACACACACACACACACAAGCAGAACTATTGAACACACACGAGCAGAACTACAGAAACACACACGAGCAGAACTACTGAACACACACACCAGCAGAACTACTGAAACACACACGAGCAGAACTACTGAACACACACACGAGCAGAACTACTGAACACACACCAGCAGAACTACTGAACACACACCAGCAGAACTACTGAAACACACACCAGCAGAACTACTGAACACACACCAGCAGAACTACTGAAACACACACCAGCAGAACTACTGAAACACACACGAGCAGAACTACTGAAACACACCAGCAGAACTACTGAACACACACCAGCAGAACTACTGAACACACACCAGCAGAACTACTGAACACACACCAGCAGAACTACTGAAACACACACCAGCAGAACTACTGAAACACACACCAGCAGAACTACTGAAACACACACCAGCAGAACTACTGAAACACACCAGCAGAACTACTGAACACACACCAGCAGAACTACTGAAACACACACCAGCAGAACTACTGAAACACACACCAGCAGAACTACTGAAACACACACCAGCAGAACTACTGAACACACACCAGCAGAACTACTGAACACACACCAGCAGAACTACTGAACACACCAGCAGAACTACTGAACACACACCAGCAGAACTACTGAACACACACCAGCAGAACTACTGAAACACACCAGCAGAACTACTGAACACACACCAGCAGAACTACTGCACACACACCAGCAGAACTACTGAACACACACCAGCAGAACTACTGAACACACACACCAGCAGAACTACTGAAACACACACCAGCAGAACTACTGAACACACACCAGCAGAACTACTGAAACACACCAGCAGAACTATTGAACACACACCAGTAGAACTACTGAAACACACCAGCAGAACTACTGAAACACACACCAGCAGAACTACTGAAACACACACCAGCAGAACTACTGAAACACACACCAGCAGAACTATTGAACACACACCAGTAGAACTACTGAAACACACCAGCAGAACTACTGAAACACACACCAGCAGAACTACTGAAACACACACCAGCAGAACTACTGAAACACACACACGAGCAGAACTAGTGAACACACACCAGCAGAACTACTGAAACACACACCAGCAGAACTACTGAACACACACCAGCAGAACTACTGCACACACACCAGCAGAACTACTGAACACACACCAGCAGAACTACTGAAACACACACCAGCAGAACTACTGAAACACACACCAGCAGAACTACTGAAACACACACCAGCAGAACTACTGAACACACACCAGCAGAACTACTGAAACACACACCAGCAGAACTACTGAA
>JAULUF010000003.1:16920000-16935000 GCA_031834385.1 Semotilus atromaculatus | reverse complement strand
GTTCTGGGAAAGTTGGTTGTGGGAACGTTTCCTTAAGGTTTTGGTTCCCATGGAAAGTTTCCTAAACGTTAGTTTTTAGTTTGGTTCAAACTAACCTTAAGAGAACCATAAACTAACGTTCCCTAAACGTTCTGTGTTAGTGGGGTAGACACCACATTGCCTGTTTTTGCTCTATTTCGCCAACGAAAATAGTTACAAGCACAGACAGCCCTGTAACTGCGCCACACTGAATGAATCAGCTTCTTGAACGAATCAGTTGAATCAATGATTCATTACTAGGACAGATTAAGATCAAATGCTTCGTTCCTGAATGAATCATCCGTTTGAATGAATCGGTTGAATCTCAATGACTCGCTTATTAGCGGTGACTTGCTGCCACCTACTGGCGGTTTCAGTTCATTTTACATTTAAAGTATCTTTTAGGTTTTAAATAATTTTAAATATTCAACGTTTTATGCTTAAACATTATTTAGTTTTCGTGTATACATTTATATAGCAGCTTACAGGCTCATAACACCGGCAGCTGTGGAGAACACGACACAGTTCTGTGCATCATCTTTTTACTCTTTTCATTTATTTTATAACCGTGTTAATTTTCCTTGCTTTTATTTTGGGATGATTTTAATTATTTCTGTAAAGCACTTTGATATATAACAATATAACGCTTGCCTTGCTGATCTCCTGAGCTGTGGGAGTCCATAAGCTCAAGCGTTCAAGTGCCTTAAAAACATCAGAATCTTCTGTTGCCGTATCAAACAGACCAGGATCTGCATCTAAACCTGTGTTTCCTCTCGATTGCAGAGGACTTTTGTAGATACTGATTTTGTTTGATTGGTAACGGCCCTATTGTGTCTTATTATTATTATAGCCAATAGACTCCGGCTCGCGCGGCTACACAGAAGCGATGATAATTCTGTATTATACATAAGGCCGGACAGTGTACACGCCTGCGCACATATATTCACACGCACACACACACACCTATAGAAGAACTCTTCATACGCATGCGCTCTCACTGCTCACGTTTATAAAGCGTGTGTAGAGAGAACTAAAGAGTCTTCAGTAGAGCGGTGTGTGTTAGCGGCTGCTAAGGTAATAACTAATGATCTTTACCAATCAAAACACACTTTATCGGACAATAACTTTATTCTAGATCTGCTGTAAAGCCAAAACAATCTCTGTTACTGTAATCTCCTGTTATCACTGTAAAGCTGCTGTGGAACTCTATAGTGTTAAAGCGCTGTATAGATGGAGACTCGACTTGATTAAATCTATGAAACATGCATATAATTAGGTTTACATTTTTTTTTAGGATTTGTTATGAAAAATGTTCATGAAAAAAAAATGAAGGTAACATTTATAAAGGTAAACATGCCCATAAAAAGTAAAAATTTAAATGACACACAATATCTCTCACACACACACACACGCACACACACACACACACACACACTATATCTCTCACACACACGCGCGCGCGCACACACACACACACACACACACAGGAGCATCTGCTAGTGATCGGCTGTAATTGAGGGTCAGGAGGGCGGCTGCAATAGTTAGCGCTGATGATGAAGCGCTTCGGCTCTCGGGACTCCGAGGCGTTTCACAGGAACTGCCGTTTAATTCCACCGTGTCAGTTTGGGTTTTGGATTCGCTGTTAAAACAAACACTGATTGCTACAAGACAGGACGACCTCGGTGTGTGTGTGTGTACCACGCGAGGAGAGAGAGAGAGAGAGAGAGAGAGAGAGAGAGAGAGAGAGAGAGAGAGAGAGAGAGAGAGAGAGAGAGAGGGAGTGTTCTGACCGTCTGTGCTCCAGTCCAACACAAATAATAAACGCAGGAAAATAAAGGAAATAAATCACCATGTGATGTTTTGTAACAAACACACTCAGTCTTCACCAACACCACGTGATCACGGCCGGTCCAGCCTTCAGGATCATGTTTGATTCATGTATTTCTAACGCCTGTAAATGATAAACCCGATCTGATGAACCTGTCGACCTCAGTCCTCCTGTCTCTGCCGAGTTCACACTCTTTTACTCAAAGTATTTTAGTACCTTAATATCGATGTTTTATATAGACAAGGAGCCCTATTTTAACGATCTGAAACGCAAGTATCAAGCACGAAGCGCAAGTATCTTTGTGGGCGGGTCTCGGCGCTGTTGCTATTTTACCGGCGGGATAAACGACTCTTGCGCCCGACGCAAGTTTAAAAGGGGTTGGTCTGAAGAAGCTTCATTATTCATAGGTGTGGTTTGGGCGTAACGTGAAATAAACCAATCAGAGCGTCATATCACATTCCCTTTAAGAGCATGATGAACGAGGTGCGCTTGTTCCATGGCGCAATACTATTATAACGGCGCATTTACCAGGAGCGCTTCAGAATCGGTTCACAGCCGAGGAGATCGATGTTCTCGTCAGGGCCGTAAAAGAAAGAGAAGTGACATTGGGGACGGGACAAACACACACAAATTAGCTTCGGTTATACATGCATATAATAATTTGGGTAAATATGTAAGCTTTATGCCTATTTTTACCATCGTCATGGACACAACAATGATTTCCCTCGTGTTTTAATATTTTTCCTTATAATAATGTATCATTTGCAAAAAGGAAAATGCATCTGTGTCGATGAGAGAATCATCTACAGTGTATGCGTGTTGTTCACACTCTGTATTATGACCAAGCACGCGCTCTTAAAATAGCATCTGAATGTACGCTCAACGCGCCAATGACTTTAGACTAGGTTTTTTTGGTCAGTGGCGCAATTGTTTTCTGGAACTGTAAAATAGCACCAGGGATTGTTTGCGCTGGAACACGCCTCCTGTTAGCGCCGACCCGCCCAGGGAGCGCAAGTTCATTCTCTAGTTTACCGACGTGCGTCTGTGGAGGGAAAAGTCCGCTTTGCGCGGGTGCAAAATACGAATGATACATGCGTCAGTGTACAAAGGCATTTGCGCCGGGTGCGAGATAGGGCCCATAGAGTCATAATCTAAAGACTCTTCAGAATCCAAATTGATCTCCTGGCCCAGGTTTTTTTTTAAAGTGAATGATCAAAATCAATGTTTACTGATGATATTCTTCATATTTGAAGCACATATGAAGCATGTCCCATCTAATGAGATAAGGGAAACTTTAAAAAAAATAAAGCTATTAGCTGTCAAATAAATGCCAGTGTTGCTGACAGATCTATCACTCCACAGAATATTAATGCAAATGACAACCACAAATATCCTCAGTCGTTCAGTGGCGTGGGTGAAACTCCTCACGACTGCATCTGTAGTGTGTCAGATGCACGACCCTCGAGAGCCCCACACGGCCCCATACTGCCCCACACGGCCCCATACTGCCCCACACGGCCCTCGAGAGCTCCACACGGCCCCATACTGCCCCACACGACCCCCGAGAGCTCCACACGGCCCCATACTGCCCCACACGGCCCCATACTGCCCCACACGGCCCCATACTGCCCCACACGGCCCTCAAGAGCTCCACACGGCCCCATACTGCCCCACACGGCCCTCAAGAGCTCCACACGGCCCCATACTGCCCCACACGACCCTCGAGAGCCCCACACGGCCCCATACTGCCCCACACGGCCCTCGAGAGCTCCACACGGCCCCATACTGCCCCACACGACCCCCGAGAGCTCCACACGGCCCCATACTGCCCCACACGGCCCTCAAGAGCTCCACACGGCCCCATACTGCCCCACACGGCCCTCAAGAGCTCCACACGGCCCCATACTGCCCCACACGGCCCTCAAGAGCTCCACACGGCCCCATACTGCCCCACACGGCCCCCGAGAGCTCCACACGGCCCCATACTGCCCCACACGACCCCCGAGAGCTCCACACGGCCCCATACTGCCCCACACGGCCCTCGAGAGCTCCACACGGCCCTCGAGAGCTCCACACGGCCCCATACTGCCCCACACGGCCCCATACTGCCCCACACGACCCCCGAGAGCTCCACACGGCCCCATACTGCCCCACACGACCCCCGAGAGCTCCACACGGCCCCATACTGCCCCACACTGCCCCACACGGCCCCATACTGCCCCACACGACCCCCGAGAGCTCCACACGGCCCCATACTGCCCCACACGACCCCCGAGAGCTCCACACGGCCCCATACTGCCCCACACGACCCCCGAGAGCTCCACACGGCCCCATACTGCCCCATACTGCCCCACACGGCCCCATACTGCCCCACACGACCCCCGAGAGCTCCACACGGCCCCATACTGCCCCACACGACCCCCGAGAGCTCCACACGGCCCCATACTGCCCCACACTGCCCCACACGGCCCCATACTGCCCCACACGGCCCTCGAGAGCTCCACACGGCCCCATACTGCCCCACACGACCCCATACTGCCCCACACGACCCCCGAGAGCTCCACACGGCCCCATACTGCCCCACACGGCCCTCGAGAGCTCCACACGGCCCCATACTGCCCCACACGGCCCCATACTGCCCCACACGACCCCCGAGAGCTCCACACGGCCCCATACTGCCCCACACGACCCCCGAGAGCTCCACACGGCCCCATACTGCCCCACACGACCCCCGAGAGCTCCACACGGCCCCATACTGCCCCACACGGCCCTCGAGAGCTCCACACGGCCCCATACTGCCCCACACTGCCCCACACGGCCCTCGAGAGCTCCACACGGCCACACACATGTGTGTGTGTGTGAGAGAGTGAGAGTGAGAGAGAAAGTGAGTGCTGGTCAAACAGAGCACTAATGCCCTGATCTAACACACACACAGTGGCGTAAGTGTTTTAAAAAGTTAGGGTCGGACAGGTGTGTGTGTGAAAATGGATCAGATTTATGTACAATAACAATTTTTGGAAAAAGTAATATTTCAATAGTAATAAATGTCAATAGTACATTGGGTTTAATTTGTCGTTTAATGAGATCTACTAATATTGTTAGTGTATATCAGGCAGGGACACGTTTGTTTTGTTTTGTGATTTCAACTTAACGTATAGAGTCTCCACACACTCACATACATACATACACACACACACACACACACACACACACACGGAGCCGCGGGCGACACGAGGGAATATGAACTGAGATGTGAATATGGAGCGTAAGATCTGATGTTGGGCAGCTGTGTGTGTGTGTGTGTGTGTGTGTGTGTGTGTGCGTGCCTCTCATACTAGAATAACACCACTTCATCAGAGGAACATCTGGAAATTACTCTGATAATCAGGCCAGGGGAAATCAAACTGTAGATGTTGTTTTTCCACGGCCTCTTCTGGTTCCCTTACAGGCCTAATGACAACACTGTCACTCCCAATCACTCTCACACACACTCTCTCACACACACCTGAACATTTGTCAAGCGTTATGACAGCTGTAATGGCTTCCACCCGCTAGCCTCGTCCCAGCGCTAGCCCAGCCGCGCACCGCTCTATTAGCATCTGACCGCAGCGAGCTACAGTGTTAATGAGCAGAGGAGTGTGTGTGTGTGAGTGGAGGAGTGTGTGTGTGTGTTTGTGTGAGTGGAGGAGAGAGAGCGTGTGTGTGTGTGAGCGGAGGAGTGAGTGTGTGTGTGTGCGGAGGAGTGAGTGTGTGTGTGTGTGTGTTTGTGAGCGGAGGAGTGTGTGTGTGTGTGAGCGGAGGAGTGTGTGTGTGTGTGTGTGTGAGCGGAGGAGTGTGTGTGTGTGTATGTGTGAGCGGAGTGTGTGTGTGAGCTTGAGTGTGTGTGTGTGTGTGTGTGTGGAGTGTGTGTAGCGTTTCTCACCCGTCCAGCAGATCCATGGTGGAGGAGGTGACGTCGGCGTAGACGAGTGTGTGTCCGAGTGTGTGTGTGTGCAGGTGCTGCCGGTACGTGTGCAGGCTGAAGTGTTCAGAGAAGTTCTCGGGAGGATCAGTGTTGATCACACACACACTCCCTTGCTCGCCCAGACCCGGCCCGGCTCCGGCCCGAAGCGTCAGCACTCCTGAGCCACCCGTCGAGCAGTGCGGGAGCCGGCGCTTCTGCGGGACACACACATGCACACGTACACACACGCACACGTACACACACGCACACGTACACACACGCACACGTACACACGCGCACACGTACACACACGCACACACGTACGTACACACGCACACACGTACGTACACACACACACACGCACACGTATGTACACACACACACACGCACACGCACACGTACGTACACACACACACGTACACACACACACACACACGTACACACACGCACACACACACACACACACACACGCACACACACACGCACACACACACACACACAGGTACACACACGCACACACACACACGCACACACACACACGCACACACACACACACGCACACACACACACACGTACACACACACACACGTACACACACACGTACACACACACGTACACACACACGTACACACACACACACGTACACACGTACACACGTACACACACACACGTACACACACACACGTACACACACACACGTACACACACACACGTACACACACACACGTACACACACACACACACGTACACACACACACACACGTACACGCACACGTACGTACACACACACACGTACACACACACACGTACACACACACACGTACACACACACACGTACACACACACACGTACACACACACCAACACACGTACACACACACACACGTACACACACACGTACACGTATACACACACACACACACGCACACGCACACACACGCGCACACACGCGCACACACGCGCACACACGCGCACACACGCGCACACACGCGCACACACGCGCACACACACACACACACGTACACACACACACACGTACACACACACATTTAGATAAAGTTAGATAAAAAAATAATTTTAAATACTAATATTATGTAATTAATAAAGTCATAATCATATCTGTGATCAGGATCGAGACGCTTGAGTGAAAATTCACCCTTTATTCAAATATTATAAAACATTTTATAATCATATTGCGTAGCTGTGCTTGGAGTCGATTGTTTTATTTATGATAATAAAAAGAATTAAACATGACAAACTGTGAGACATCATTTTGCCAGACTGTCAAACAAAGACATTATGAACAAGCAAGAGAAAACCAACCAGATATTAATAACTGATTATGATGTAGTCGAAGTCTGCTTGTTCCTCTCAGCTTTTATTTTTATATGAATTTTGTTTGAATAGTAAAATAAAAATCTGCAGTTTGCCTTTTTTTGCCAAATAATTTTGTCAAAGTTTAGTGTTCTTCCCTCATATTTAAAATATTTAAAACATAAAATATTTTCCTCATATTTAGATGGTTTAATCAACTTTATAGGGCCATTAAAAACAAACATTCCCTCCATACTGTAATTTGAGTAATGAGTGCAGTGTTCTCTGGTGTCGGGAGTGCAGACACTGACACCTGGTGTTCAGGTCTGGAATATCATCACCATAACCCAGGGGATATCTACACCATAACCCAGGGGATATCTACACCGTAACCCAGAGGATATCTACACCATAACCCAGGGGATATCTACACCATAACCCAGGGGATATCTACACCATAACCCAGAGGATATCTACACCGTAACCCAGGGGATATCTACACCATAACCCAGGGGATATCATCACCATAACCCAGAGGATATCTACACCATAACCCAGGGGATATCATCACCATAACCCAGAGGATATCTACACCGTAACCCAGGGGATATCATCACCATAACCCAGGGGATATCTACACCATAACCCAGGGGATATCTACACCGTAACCCAGAGGATATCTACACCGTAACCCAGGGGATATCTACACCATAACCCAGAGGATATCTACACCGTAACCCAGAGGATATCTACACCATAACCCAGGGGATATCATCACCATAACCCAGAGGATATCTACACCATAACCCAGAGGATATCTACACCGTAACCCAGAGGATATCTACACCATAACCCAGGGGATATCATCACCATAACCCAGAGGATATCTACACCATAACCCAGGGGATATCATCACCATAACCCAGAGGATATCTACACCGTAACCCAGGGGATATCTACACCGTAACCCAGGGGATATCTACACCATAACCCAGGGGATATCTACACCATAACCCAGGGGATATCTACACCATAACCCAGGGGATATCTACACCATAACCCAGGGGATATCTACACCGTAACCCAGGGGATATCTACACCGTAACCCAGGGGATATCTACACCGTAACCCAGGGGATATCTACACCGTAACCCGGGGGATATCTACACCGTAACCCGGGGGATATCTACACCGTAACCCAGGGGATATCTACACCGTAACCCAGGGAATATCTACACCGTAACCCAGGGGATATCTACACCGTAACCCAGGGGATATCTACACCGTAACCCAGGGGATACCTACACCGTAACCCAGGGGATATCTACACCGTAAACCAGGGGATATCTACACCGTAACCCAGGGGATATCTACACCGTAACCCAGAGGATATCTACACCGTAACCCAGGGGATATCTACACCGTAACCCAGGGGATATCATCACCGTAACCCAGGGGATATCATCACCGTAACCCAGGGGATATCATCACCGTAACCCAGAGGATATCTACACCATAACCCAGGGGATATCATCACCATAACCCAGAGGATATCTACACCGTAACCCAGGGGATATCTACACCGTAACCCAGGGAATATCTACACCGTAACCCAGGGGATATCTACACCGTAACCCAGGGGATATCTACACCGTAACCCAGGGGATACCTACACCGTAACCCAGGGGATATCTACACCGTAAACCAGGGGATATCTACACCGTAACCCAGGGGATATCTACACCGTAACCCAGAGGATATCTACACCGTAACCCAGGGGATATCTACACCGTAACCCAGGGGATATCTACACCGTAACCCAGGGGATATCATCACCGTAACCCAGGGGATATCATCACCGTAACCCAGGGGATTTCTACACCGTAACCCAGGGGATATCATCACCGTAGATATCCCCTGGGTTACGGTGTAGATATCCGATATCTACACCGTAACCCAGGGGATATCTACACCATAACCCAGGGGATTTCTACACCATAACCCAGGGGATTTCTACACCGTAACCCAGGGGATATCATCACCATAACCCAGAGGATATCTACACCGTAACCCAGGGGATATCTACACCGTAACCCAGGGGTACTCGCGCTCAGATGCCAACGGGACTCATGTAAACCACAGAAAATGTCAAGGGCCACAAATTACAACTTGCATCGTAAAACTTTATTTATGACAATATTTTGTGGTGCGTTTCACCTGGTGTGTGTAGAGCATGTATTAGGGGTGGGAGATATTGACAAAAATGAATATCTCGATATTTTTTTCCAATATCTCGATATCGATATTCAGACGATATTTTTGCAATCCTTCAAAGAAATGTGTGCAAACTGGCAAAGAAGGTCCAGTTGGTCTTTTGACTTGCTGCATTTGACCTATTACTAGAATTACTAGTACATAAAGATATGAGACATTATTGATTTAAATATGAACCAAGTTACTGTACTAAATATTTATTCTAATACAAGAACAGTGCTTTTTCAGTACAATATATGTACGTAATAAATTAACTTGTGCTTTGCAAACTACTCTATTAGTAATAACAACAATGTGACTATCTCTTTTAAAAAAAAGTTGTGTTTTGCAAACCCTACATCTCAGGGCTCCAGACTAACTTTTTCACCTCAATCCTGGAACTGTACTGAAAAACAATTTGAACCGTCATAAAGTGAATGTCAACTGTACCAAAATAAAAATGTTGTTTCTACTTTGTGATTATCATCTATAGGCCTAGTTGTTAGTTGTAGTAATAAAAACACCATAAAAATGTTTATGATATATATTATTATATTTATTTAGCTCCATTCAAAGTAGTTATCTAAACAGGTGAAAACAGATTTAATAAAAAAAATAACAGGAGTTAAATGCATTTTTGTATTCATGCAGAACAATTTTTTTTTCCTTTTTCTTTTTACATATGAAAAATAAGAGAAAAATACCTCACCGGTAAATAAAACACCGGTGCCTCGGTGCTCTCCAAAACGGGCATTTCGACATAATGTTGTGTGTAGGCTATTTGTCCATTCAGACACGAAAGAGAGTTCAATTCAGTCCTCGCGCGCTGTCTATGTGCATGGCTGCACGCTTCGGGTCGGGTGTGTGCGCACAGAAAACCGAACCGAATAGAGCTCTTTTTTTTCGTCGTCACTCTTATGCTCTACTCATTCTCCAAGACGTTTACATTTTTTAACGTTTTATGAGACATGCAGCGCAGTTCAACCCGTGTGCCGATGGGTAGATCAGCGCGTTACAGTACACATGTGCGCATCTACCACAAACGCAGGACATCAGTTCTGACTGGATCGCTTCCCAAATCGTCACGATCTAACATTTTGTCTAGTTTTTATTCGTTGACGACAATGTCAATAGCTTTTCGTCATAGTTTTTGTCATTCAAAACTAGTTTTTATTTAGTTATCGTCTCGTTTTTTAACCAGCGCAATTTGCGATGTCATTAAGCAATGTGATAGATGTAGGCCTACCGAGAAACAAGTCTCCGGGTGAGCCGGCCAGTGATAGTAGCATGAGACGTACTCCGGACCGTTGTAGTCAGCGCTTGCCGGTTAATTTTGGCATTTTCTAAGTAAGTTACACTAATAGGCTAGTAATAAATGAACACACATACAAAAATGTCTTTCGTCCTGTAGGCGTCCTGGAGAATATTTCTGTTCGTCCTTTTTACACATTTAGGCGCCGACGCCGTTAGGCTCGAGCCCTATAGCCTACGGCTTTACTCTTTACGTTTTTGGATTGTTGCTTCAACCTAAGAAAGAAATGTCATAACACACAGGTAAGAACTCCGTAGTTGTATTGCAAATTAGTACTCCGCTTACTCTCGTGCAATTGAGGAACGATCGTGATTTTGTAAAAAAAAAAAAAAAAAAAACATAAAATAGGCTACAGTCAATCAAACAAACCCCCACAGTATTAAATTCGCAACATATAATTGTTTAGAAGGTACACTTCCTTCAGCTCTTTTCATGTTTGGGGGGTCGGATTGTACAAATTATGAAATACTCGATATCCCAATTTTGCATATCGTCCAGACAACAAATTGGATATTATCGTCTAAAGGATATATCGCCCACCTCTAGCATGTATATGGGTGTGTGTGTGTGTGTCACCTGGTGTGTGTAGAGCAGGTATATGGGGGTGTGTGTATGTGTCACCTGGTGTGTGTAGAGCAAGTATATGGGTGTGTGTGTGTGTCACCTGGTGTGTGTAGAGCAGGTATATCGGGGTGTGTGTGTGTGTGTCACCTGGTGTGTGTAGAGCAGGTATATCGGGGTGTGTGTCGGCACAGTGCTCCGATCACAGCTCAGACCCAGAGTCCTCAGGATCTCTGTCAGAACCTCGTAGCGAAGAGCGTTGCTCATCTTCAGCTCAGAGAAACCCTGAGCATGAACATCTGGATCCGCTTCCAAACGCACCTGAACACAAGAGGAGACGCACATCTGTATCCAACACACACTCAACGCAAGAGAAGACGCACATCTGTGTCCAACACACACTCAACACAAGAGACGACGCACATCTGTGTCCAACACACACTCAACACAAGAGAAGACGCACATCTGTGTCCAACACACACTCAACACAAGAGACGACGCACATCTGTGTCCAACACACACTCAACACAAGAGGAGACGCACATCTGTGTCCAACACACACTCAACACAAGAGACGCACATCTGTATCCAACACACACTCAACACAAGAGAAGACGCACATCTGTGTCCAACACACACTCAACACAAGAGACGACGCACATCTGTGTCCAACACACACTCAACACAAGAGAAGACGCACATCTGTGTCCAACACACACTCAACACAAGAGACGACGCACATCTGTGTCCAACACACACTCAACACAAGAGTGACGAGTAAAATTAACAGTAATTAGTGAAGTGCTGGGTCACCTGACACAGGATGGCCTGTCCGCTGTCGGGTCCGTGGGTCAGCCGCACGATGGCCATCTCGGGCCGGTCCTGCTCCGTGATCTCCCCCCACAGCTCCACCTCGCCCTCACCCTCCTCACGCTCGTACACACTCCCGCTGGACACCACACTCATGCGCAGCTCGGTGCCGTCAGCCCGGGTGAAGCTCAGTCTGCAGATCTGCTCCTCCGGCGGGGCCCGGGGCCTCAGAGTCACTCCAGCGGGACACAGGGAGCAGGACAGGCCCAGAACACGCCCGCCCCGGCTCAGGAACGCCAGGAACACCAGGATCAGCTGAGGCGTGAGCGGGCCGGTGCCGAGCACCAGCAGGAGTGTGTTCTCGGGCCAGGGCTCACTCAGCGCCGGCTGCGGGCGGAGAGGGTAGATGGTGTAGCGCTCCGGGTCCAGGACCTCCGTCAGGAGCGAGCGGATCCTGCGGTACTGAAGATCACAGCCGCCCGTGAACACCAGCACGTTAGGAGGCTTCCCGCCGGACCTCAGCCGCACACTCTCGGAGTCCGGCGGGTCCGGGATGTTCTCCTCCTCCTCGTCAGGCAGGTCCGGCATGTTCTTGGCACCGTCGACCGGCAGGTCCGGGATGTTCTCGGCGGAGGCGAACCGGACCGACTGGATGGTACTGTTCTCCAGCTCCAGGCACTCGTGGCAGCTGGACAGGTGCAGGTGGTGTCCCTCCATGTGCTGGTGATCCGACGGGAGCTCCGGCTCCTCCTGACCCGTTCTGGACAGCTCCAGCTCCTCCTGACCCGTTCTGGACAGCTCCAGCTCCTCCTGACCCGTTCTGGACAGCTCCAGCTCCTCCTGACGACAAGTTCTGGACAGCTCCGGCTCCTCCTGACCCGTTCTGGACAGCTCCGGCTCCTCCTGACCCGTTCTGGACAGCACCGGCTCCTCCTGACCCGTTCTGGACAGCACCGGCTCGCTCAGACGTTGGGCCTGGAGTCTCCTCTTCTCCAGAAGCTGTGTGAGTGCTGGTTCTCTGAGGGACACGGCTGGGACACAGAAGGAACACACGGGATCAGCTCGCCTCAGGGCTCCACATTAATGTGTCTGGGACAAATGAGAATCTTACTTGCCCGACTGGACAAGTAGCCCGATTAAAATGTCAATAACAAAAAAATAACCAGGGAATCATTAAAACGGGGGAATTATTCTGATTGAATACATTTATTGTAAGTTGCGATTGATAGTGGATAATAAATGTATTACTGATGAGGATGTGTTGCTGAGGCTTTTTCACACAAAGAAACTCAGGGAACAACATACTGCCGATCAAAATTCAAATTGTGAAGTTTTTATATTTTTAACGTATAAATATAGTTAAGCAACATCCCTCGATGAGTGCAGTTTTCCTAAATACATCACGATTGAAAGCCCTATGTGACGACGCTCGCTGGAGGAAACTCACACACGATCTTTTCAGGAATGAGTCCGTTTTCCATCCGCAGACGATCCTCCATAAAGGCCACGCCGAGCCGGCCGAAGTCCTCCAGGCTGGCCTCGGCCACGGCCCGGTACGGCTGGCCCGGACTGCAGGCCAACGGGAGACAGTAATCCGACCAGTTCAGCACCTGCACACACACAAGTTTTGTTCTCATCTGATAGTGTCAGTGCAGTCAAATCATTAATTTTAGTGTGTTTTAAAGCCGAGGAACACGAGCTCCATCAGGAGAATAAACATGTCTGTGTCCTCCAGGATAGTCTGGGGTCTCTCCTATAGCTCATGTCCAGCACAACAACACACTCAGAAGGGGAGAACATGCAGGAACACATGTAAGATCCAGACAGGTGAAACATAATATTTTTTAAATCAGTTTGAATGATTGATTCATAAAGACTCCACTTGTTTCATTACTGGATTAAACTGCTCTAGCGGTTAATAAACAGAACTGCGTGTTGCGTAAGCACACTGTGGCCGGATCTACTTCTGTGTATGTGAGACGCGGGCGAGTCACGCAGGCGCTGGTACTCCGCAGCCGGCCCGACCGGGGTAAAGTAGTCCCAGTCTAAATGATTATCACAGGCGTACCGTAGCATTCAGGATAACACACAAACACGGTTTGAAAAAAGGCATTTATGATGTACTCGCTTATTATATACATTTAGTACATTCTGAAGCAAATTATTGTTATTTGAAGCGACTTTCAAAAGGTGATTAACTCCGTTTTGGTTGCTACCGTGTGTGTGTCACCTGGTGTGTCTAGTGCAGGAATATCAGTGTGTGTGTGTGTGTGTGTGTAGAGCAGGAATATCAGTGTGTGTGTGTGTGTGTGTGTAGAGCAGGAATATCAGTGTGTGTGTGTGTGTAGAGCAGAAATATCAGTGTGTGTGTGCGTGTGTGTGTGTGTTTGTGTGTATAGAGCAGGAATATCAGTGTGTACGTGTGTGTGTGTGTGTGTGTGTGTGTGTGTGTGTAGAGCAGGAATATCAGTGTGTACGTGTGTGTGTGTGTGTGTGTAGAGCAGGAATATCAGTGTGTGTGTGTGTCTAGAGCAGGAATATCAGTGTGTACGTGTGTGTGTGTGTAGAGCAGGAATATCAGTGTGTGTGTGTGTGTTTAGAGCAGGAATATCAGTGTGTGTGTGTGTGTGTGTGTGTGTGTGTGTGTGTGTGTGTGTGTGTGTGTAGAGCAGGAATATCAGTGTGTGTGTGTGGAGCAGGAATATCAGTGTGTGTGTGTGTGTGTGTGTGTGTGTGTGTGTAGAGCAGGAATATCGATGTGTACGTGTGTGTGTGTGTGTGTTTAGAGCAGGAATATTGGTGTGTGTGTGTGTGTGTGTGTGTGTGTGTGTGTGTGTCTGTCTGTCCATCAGGTGCAAAAGAAACCAGGCTCAGTTCTCGCGCAAAATAAACGAAAACTATAATATGAATATAATAGAAGATAATAGTGAAGATAATAGTGATTACGGCTTTCATTGAAAAA
>JAULUF010000003.1:16857500-16907500 GCA_031834385.1 Semotilus atromaculatus | reverse complement strand
TTAAAATATATGCTTTCTTGGATGACAAAACAAAAAATATGTTGTGTATCTTTGTTTAATTGATTAAAATGACAAAAAAATACTTTACATGCAGAGATTAGCTGCAACACAAGTTGTTGTTTTTAAATAATAGTAATTTTATTATATACATAATCACTGTGATCAAACACAAATAACTGAAAGGATTAGTTCTCTCACAAAATGATAATTTACTCCCCCATGTTGTTCCAATGAAAAAGGGTTTCTTCAAACCCCATTGACCAAAATCAATATCTATTTGTTTCTTCCACAGCAGAAAAAGTCATAAGGTTGATTTTTGGGTGAAAATAAAACTATCGTTTTAAATATTTTGGGAAAGAAAAGAGGGACCGAGATTAAGCATTAAACAAGTGTTGTCTATATTGTTTCTGAAATATTTGCCGATTTAAATATGTCTCCTGATTCCCGTGGATGTGAAGAACGCGCACATTAAAATAACTGCAGTGTTCATGCGCGCGCCTGTTTCACAGGTTTTCCACTCATTTATTTTGCTTCAGCAATTCATTCAAACATTAATTTGAATTAATCATCAATGCTCATAAAATACTTAGCCTACTGCTCAGTTTAAAAAACTAATTCAATTTACAAAACCAAATAAATCACACTTAACCCATAATGAAAATACAGAATCATATCGGTTTCATGATATGGGCCATTATAAACTTACAAAATAAACAGGCATGTAACACACTTTGTATTTCTTAAGTAAAAACCCCAGCAAAATTATGGTTTTCTTGTATGTTTATAGAAATACAAACAGTAAAGCGTAGCGCTAACAATGCCAAGGCCATTCAATGTAGCCTAAAAAAAAAAAAAAGAATAAAAATGTAATGTTAAAATGAATGTGCCGAGTCACTCGTGTACAGTGGCACGTGTGCGCATCAGTGAATACTGGGTGTCAGGACTATAGAAGTGTTTCGGTGTCGAGTTTATCAGTGATAATGCTTTATAAAGAGCAGGATTGACCAGGTTTTGTAGGATTTATCAGAGTTCGTGAAGAGCTGCAAACACAGGCCTGCTGGAAGACAGCTTAACATCTCCAACACTGTTGTGTAAAAAAATTAAATAACTTTTAAGTCCCCCTGTAGTTAATTTATCCATTAAAACTCATCTTTGATCACCAAAATTACATATTTAAACGTTTTTTCTTTGAAAGAATGCCTTAAAATATCTTGAATGTAACTCGACACCCTTGCCTCATTTAGTATGCGCGGCACTATGAATATGCAAATTAGCCCCGCCTCCACTCACTCACTCAGCGATCCACACGTTGATCTGATTGGTTACAAGGTCGTTTGTGACGTCAGAAACACCAGCGATTTCACACCGTGTTTTTGAGACTGTCTTTGGTTCACTGCAGTTTTGAGGAAATCAGCAATGCTGTCGACTTATGAACTTACACATGTGTGTGTTAAAGCATATTAAAAACACCACATAGACACATAAACAACATTAAAAGCTGGATTGTCACCACAGGTGGACTAAATGGGGTTTAAAGGGAATAACGAATAGGAAATAATACCATTAAAATAACAAAAAAAAACAAACCCTGTCTTTGATTTTAGTGGCCATCTCAGTCCTTCACACTCCGAGCGGCTCCGTCCCCTCACATTAAACATGATCACGATTATTACAGTTCGCATTAATCTGCGGAAACGACAAAGTGTTAGGCTGCAGACAAGAACTGTCGATGTCACTGTAAAGAACACGCGCCTGCGCACACACACATTCGTACACACGTCTATAGACTAAAGGTGATGATACACAGGGCAATCTTGCCGAGCGATTGTTGCTTGGCCACTTTCTCATTGAAAATGGGCAATAGATTTCTTTCTGGAACTCCGGTCGGCCGCGTCTCTGGCTGCCCGCTGACGGCAACACTGCTCAAAAAAGTTGCCCTGTGTATCATCACCTTAAACACACGATACACACGTGTGCCGTCAGCGCTTCACAGATTCACGTTTTTGAAGTTTACACTGAGATGATAAAGTTTTTAAAAACTTGTGCCGTGGCCGGTTTTAGAGTGTGTGTTCTCGAGCACAAACACTGTCGTGTGTGTGAGCGGCCGGAACACATGAAGAGTGTCTGTCTTCAGTAGAGCGGTGTGTGTTAGCGGCCCATAAGGTAATAACTAATGATCTTTGCAACGGAAGTGAACCAATCAAAACACACTTTATCTGGACAATAACTTTATTCTAGTTCTGCTGTAAAGCCAAAACAATCTCTGTCACTGTAATCTCCTGTTATCTGAGCTGTGGAACTCTATAGTGTTAAAGCGCTGTATAGATGAAGGAGAGTGCAGGACGAGTGTTAGTTCCCAGCAGCGCGCACGCACACGCACACGCACACGCACACACACACCTCAGTGTTTCGGTGTGAAACTGTGAAAAACCTTGATTTGGCTCCACTGACAAAACATGGAGGAACTTGTGATGAAGAAATGAGAGAACACAGGAACAAGTTGAGCAACATTGTTTTTTTTATAATCATACATAAGACCGCTTGAATATAGTACAAAGGGTTTGTCCATTACTGCCCCTCAGTGACACGTTTAATTTACACAGAAAGTCCTGATCTTACAACCTGTGGATAAAGATCCGAAATATCCGTCTGTCGTTCTGTTTACATCATCATCATCATCATCATCATCATCATCACCACCACATGTCCTGGAACCAAACGAGGAGTGAGTGCGAACCGGACGGGAAGCCGAGGGGAGAGTCGGACCGGGGATTCAAATCAAAGTGTGACCTGAAACGCTGTTGATGTTTGTCTCTCACACACACACACACACACATACAGTCTCACACACACACACACACACAGACACCTCTGCTTTCAAATGGACCCATTTATTGAAGCGTGTGCCATAAGAACACAACTAAACGTAAAGTTAGTTCCTGTACTACGTATACTAGGTCACGCTGGAGTATACGAGCATGAGGCGCCGGCCAGAACACACACCATACCCTGTCTACAATATTAAAGTATAAAGATCTACTCTCCGTCCCGTTTCAACCCTAGAGTTTTGCATTTGTACTAGCGTCGTCATCGTCGTCAACTACTTTGGCCTGGAAGCACTGATACCCATTGACTACCATAGAGAACTTCCACTGCATGTTTCCAAGTTGACTTAAATGTACTCAAAATACCATTAGGAAAAAAGTAGTGAGTTCTAAACTTCCTTTATTAAAAAAATATAAATATGTACATAAATTCTATTTCAGCTATTAAAATGGGGTCACAAAGTAAACACCTGAAGCCTGTTTCTTGGACTCCCTCCGTATGCCGTGACCACAGGAACCCTAGAGAACCGTCTCACACACACACACACACACACACGCTGCCGAGAGAAGATCTCCGACTGTCCATCTGCTCTGGGACCAGCCGAGCAGCTCGAGTCCACCGAACCGACCGACAGAACACACACACGCACGCACACGCACACACACACACACACGCGACGGGACGCCTGAGCTCGTGTCACGCACACCGCCGATAAGAGCAAATGAAGAGAAAGAAACACAGAGCGAGAGAATCTAAGCGATGGCCTCCAGGATCGGGCTCTCTGTAATGTGCCAATCAAACATCACTTCAGTTCTGACAGTCCTTTACTGACATGACAAGACACACACCTTCGCTTCAAAGTGCAGAACTGCTACATTATTGGTTACAGACATCTATGTTCTATAAAAAAACGCCTTTGGTACAATAAATTATCAAAAGGGAGAAACAAAAAAAGTGGTGTAAAATTCACAGCATAATCGTGAAGCCAAATGAAAAAGAAGTGTGTGTGTGTGTGTGTGTGTGTGTGTGTGGGGGGGGGGGTGAACGGAAAGTAAAACACACATGCTGCGCAAATCAGAGCGTATGAGCTAAAGCGTGAGAGAAGAAGAGAAGGGACACGGCAGTCCTGCGGCACAGAGGAACTCTGGGTAAGAAAGGCCTCAAATCACCGTTCTCGAGTGTGTGTGTGTGTCGCCATGAAGGGTGTTCGCACGCCGCCCGAAAACACACGAAAGCTTTTGTCACTTGAAGAAGAAGACGAAGAGAAACGTCCGGCTCGTTGGTCTTCCTTCAGTCCGTAACGATAAGGCCATATTAAAGAACCACCTCTCATTGCACTCTGGGAAAGCTCTGCTCCAAGCACACGATCGCACGACATGAAGAAGAAAAGGGGGCGGTCGTGACGCGCTGGCCGTCTCCCGCACGCGTGTGTGTGTGTGAACGAGCATCCGAAGCCATCTGAGACCCGGCTCGGCTCCGGCAGCGCTAGTCTCGCGTCCTCAGGCTAGTCAGGAGCTAGCGACGGAGCTCTGCTGCACACACACGCCCGCCATGGGCGACTCCTCGCGCTCCAGGCCCGGCCGCAGCCCCACGTGGGCCTCGGCTCTGTAGTGGCCCGGGCCGGAGCTCGAGTGGCCCGGCACGCCCGTCTCCTGCCGCGGGTTGGAGAAGGCCCCCAGTCCGGCGTGGCCGAAGCCCAGCGCGTGCGGCAGCGGCCGGCTCTGGTAGGAGTAGTGGTGGTGTCCGGTGGAGGAGGAGGAGGTGGAGGAGGACGAGGCGGAGGAAGACAGCGAGGTCATGGACAGGTGTGTGTGTGTGGCCTCCAGAGAGTCCTGCGTGGAGGCGCTGTGGGACGGGGAGTAGAGGCGGGGCCGGGGCCGGGCCGGGCCCTGGCCGAGCTGGGGCGGGTGGTGGTGGTGGTGGTGGGGGTGCAGGGCCTTGGGCTGGTGGGGGGGCACGTGGAAGGTGGTCTCCTGGACGGGGTGGGTCTCTCCTGACGCCTGCTGAAGCCCGTCCCCCCCGACCCACCCCAGCGCCGGCACGAACGCCTGTCTCGCCTGAGGACACACACATCAGCAACATTAGCTGTCAGAATGGCTGAGAAGCTTCTGAAATATTAGCAGAATTCAAAAGGCAATTCTTAATGGTCCGTGAAGAGGAGAAAAGCTCTGTATTGTCTCCTGTGCCCACAAGAGCAAATATAAACCAAATCAAGCATCGCATCTTTTATTGAAATGACATTCACTTTTTAAAGGGCATTAACTTTTGAAAATTTTTTTCTTAAATAAAATACAATTTCCTTAGAGGTGACATTATTATGCCCCTTTCCACAAGATGTAATATAAATCTATGGTGTCCCCAGAATGTGAACAACATTTCAGCTCAAAATATAGATATTATTATAGAGATAAAAGATGATAGATGTTTTTACACGAGCTTCAGAAACTCATACAAACACGTTCCTGAATGTACCCGAACGCACACCAGACAAAACTGACTCCTTTTCTACTAAGTGTGCCCTTATGTCTTGTAAAACATTTTCAATCCTACTTCTTGCTCGTGTGTGTGTGTGAGTGTGTGTGTGTGCATGAGTGTGAGTGTGTGTGAGAGTGTGTGTGAGAGTGTGTGTGAGTGTGTGCGTGAGTGTGTGTGTGTGAGTGAGAGTGTGTGAGTGAGAGTGTGTGAGTGAGAGTGTGTGAGTGAAAGTGTGTGAGTGAAAGTGTGTGAGTGAGAGTGTGTGAGTGAGAGTGTGTGAGTGAGAGTGTGTGAGTGAGAGTGTGTGCGTGTGAGAGTGTGCGCGTGTGAGAGTGTGCGCGTGTGTGTGTGAGCGTGTGGGCACCTGTGGGCAGAGGTTGTGGCAGTCCATGCCCACTGCAGCACTGAAGTGTCCTCCGCTGTGCCGGTGCTGATGGGTCGGGTCGGAGCGGGCGCGGCCGCTGGTACTCGTTCCAGAAGAACCTCCTGCAAACACACATGATCAGAGTCAGTGCCCGGAACTGAGGCGCTCAGATGTGTGTGTGATAGGGCTGTCAAAATGGCTGAAAAGCAAATTCTAATTTCTTTCTTAAATATTAGCAACATTTGAATTATATTCAAATTCTAAAAGCAATAATGTTAGAGGAGAAAAGTGCTGTATTGTCTCCTGTGTCCACAAGAGGGCGCAATAGGGAAATATAAACCAAATCAAGCATCACATCTTTTATTGAAATGAAATGAACATTTTAAAGTGCATAAACTTTTTGCATTAACTTAAATTTCCTAATGTGCATGCAAGGAAAGTTAGGTTACAAAAGTGCATCAGTAACCTGAGAGAACTACTGAATTGCTGTGTGTGTGTGTGTGTGTGTGTGAGACCTGAGCTGGAGGAGGTGCTGGACGTGGTGCCGGAGGACTGGGACTGCTCCAGCGCGGGGCTGGTGGACACACTGTGTGTGAGTGAGTGTGTGTGTGTGTGTGTGTGTGTGTGAGACCTGAGCTGGAGGAGGTGCTGGACGTGGTGCCGGAGGACTGGGACTGCTCCAGCGCGGGGCTGGTGGACACACTGTGTGTGTGTGTGTGTGTGTGTGTGTGTGTGTGTGTGTGTGTGTGTGTGTGTGTGTGTGTGTGCGTGTGTGTGTGAGACCTGAGCTGGAGGAGGTGCTGGACGTGGTGCCGGAGGACTGGGACTGCTCCAGCGCGGGGCTGGTGGACACACTGTGTGTGAGTGAGTGTGTGTGTGTGTGAGACCTGAGCTGGAGGAGGTGCTGGACGTGGTGCCGGAGGACTGGGACTGCTCCAGCGCGGGGCTGGTGGACACACTGTGTGTGTGTGTGTGTGTGTGTGTGTGTGTGTGAGACCTGAGCTGGAGGAGGTGCTGGACGTGGTGCCGGAGGACTGGGACTGCTCCAGCGCGGGGCTGGTGGACACACTGTGTGTGAGTGAGTGTGTGTGTGTGTGTGTGTGTGTGTGTGTGAGACCTGAGCTGGAGGAGGTGCTGGACGTGGTGCCGGAGGACTGGGACTGCTCCAGCGCGGGGCTGGTGGACACACTGTGTGTGTGTGTGTGTGTGTGTGTGTGTGTGTGTGTGTGAGACCTGAGCTGGAGGAGGTGCTGGACGTGGTGCCGGAGGACTGGGACTGCTCCAGCGCGGGGCTGGTGGACACACTGCTGCTGGTGTTGGTGCCCTCGTCTGCGGTCTTCTTGAAGAAGCTGTGCTGGAGAGCGTAGTACGGCTGGATGCGCGTCTTCGGGTCGTAGTCCAGCATCCGCAGGATCAGGTCTTTGAACTTCAGGTAATCTGCGACGGCGTGTCCCGACTCCCCGGCCCTCCGCCCGCCCGGGCCGCCCGCCTCCACGCCCAGGACACTGTGCAGCTTCCGGGAGCCCGCGGGCTTATACTGCACACGGGACAGGGCCGTTAAAGGGGCGGTTCACACACACACACACACACTCACACTCTCACACACACACACAACAAAAGACTTCCAAAGACATACACCCATTCACTGCCATTATAAAGCTTAGAAGAGCCAGGACATGTTTAATATAACTCAGATTGTGTTCTTCTTTCAGACGAACAGCTAGCATGACTTCAGGGAGAGTAAATCATGGGCTAATGCTCACTTTTGGGAACAAGAATGGAAGTGTTAATTTCGTTAAAGGGGCGGTTGATTATGATGCCACTGTAGTGAGTGTGTAATGTTGCTGTTTGATCATAAACAACATCTACAAAGTTCAAAGCAAAGGGAGATATTTGCTTTTAAAGAAATCACTTTTTAAGGACTACAAACGGCTGGTAGGAACTACACAACATTTCTCCCGGTTAGTGACATCACAAACCCCGCCCCAGGGAACGTGATTTATCGATTATCATGACAGAATATGCTAATCAATGGCATATAAGCTACATACATTCATCAACTAACCATTCAGAAATGTTGTCTACATGTCACTTCTGAGTCTCTCCATCTTTGTCTGACTTCGGTTTGAACAAAAAAGGCTGACAGTTTTAGAAACGCTCAGGACAGCAGCTCGTGAAGCTCCGCCCCCTGTGCCGGGAGCAGCGGCTCATTTGCATTTAAAAAAGACAGACACAAAACGGTGCGTTTTTGCTCACCCTCAAGAAGTGACAATTTAACATGCCATATAAAAATATCTGAGGTATTTTGAGCTAAAACTTCATACTATGGATGCTCATATTGACTGTTTAACCGTTAACCGAAAGTAAAAATTTTGACCAATACTATCAGTTAATGTATTTATTTTTATTTATTTTTTTGCTTTATGGTTAAAAAAAACAAACATACTATAGCCAACATTTGTTAACTCACTGGGCGCGTCGACATGCGCAACCACACGCGTCAACAGACATTCTCCCTGAGCAAGAAAAATTAAGCGAGCGAAAAGAACTATGTGGTACTATTTCGACAGAAAGGGCGACGAAGTTACTTGCAAAATATGCTATGCGGTATTGAAATAAAGCAGTACTGCAAGTACAATGCGATATCACTTGCGAAGCAAACACCCACAAGCAAATGAAAGGCGCTCCCGAAGCTGGCCACTCCAGCGAGACGTCATCGGTGTTCCCGAACATCTGTGAGACGGTGTTTTCTCTCTGCGCTCCAGACTCACCCCACAGCATGTAGAGATGTTACTTTTTAAAATAAAAACTAGACAAGCTGTGGATTGAGGTAGGCCTGCTATTTTATTTGACGGAAAAACTTAGTCTGATGGAGAAAAAAAAAAATCAGTTTTTTTAAACGCTTCAAACTGATTCAGTGTTTTCTTTTCGTCATCGTAATTTGTTAATTATTTAAGCTAAAAAATATATATTTATTGTAGGCTTATTTTATGTTTTTTATTTATATTATTTTATTCCGTTTTTCTCTGTTGTCACTGAAATGCTGCAGGTGCGTGAAAATTTGATCTGAAGTTGTTATTGATCTGTTCTGTATGCTGCTGTTTACACTTTGCACGTTAAAATAAACCCTTTGGTAAAAAAATGTTTTTGTATTTTTAATGGGTCACAGATACGCGTCAGTTTTATTTTTATTTAATGCCAATTCAATATAGCCTAATCTTATCAGTTAACGGTTAATAATCGATTAACGAACGGCGGTTGTCGGTCGGGAAAATGAACCGAAATGAGCATCCCTACTTCACACACACTCTGGGGACATCAGAGACTTATTTTACATCCTGTGAAAAGGCTATTATACCCCCCCTTTAACGAAATCATGACGAAAAATATTAGTTGACGACCCTTTCTTCCATGACTAAGAGGAGACGACACCAACGTCATTAAACGACAACTGTGACTATATCAACATGCAATATCGATGACGGAAGAAGATGAGACTAAAATGTAGTTAAAAAATAAAAGCATTACTAAAACCTCTGTTTGTTTTTGCGGTTGACCAATCAGAGCTTTTCTGTTAAAAGAACACGTTTTCTACCCAATGTTTTACTTAATATTTGCAATCTGGCAACCATGTGTGGCACTCTCTCTACACTGAGGAAGAGGAGGAAGAGGAGCGGGTGATGGGAAACACCAGAAACACAGACGGACACGTACGCTGGAGTGAGCCATCTCCTTTTGAGATATGTTTCTGTGACTAAACCTGCGATCAACCCTTCTGTAATAATTCCAAACATGAATCTCCACTATATGAATAAACGCACAAACGCAGTTCTATTTTTTGCTGTTATTTAAAAAAAAACACATTTAAAATTTCACCGTTTAAATTTGAGAGAATTGTCTTGTAGAGAATGGGTTAATTTATGATAAATGATAGCCTATTGAAAAAATGAGATATTCTCTAGATTTGTACTTGTATATATGAAAGTGCAAAAATTCTGATGAAATGCAAATATAACTGTCTCAAATGACCACAATTGTTGTGATTATAATTTTAAGCAAAATAATCTTTAGCCTTTTATAAATTTAACCATTATGCAGCATGATGAAAATATGAAAAGTGTTCATTGACTAAAACTAGACTAAAATGCCCAGGCTAAGTCTCGACTGAATGAAACCAGGGCACGGTTGGCTAAATACGATAAAAACTAAAGTCCATTTGACACACTGGCTGAGAAGCCAACACTAAAGTGAAGACAGAGACGCACCCGTTTGCCATCTTTGGTCTTCTTGGCGCACCACGAGCTGTCCGTCATCTTCTCGAAGAACTTCCGGGCTTTGGGAGCCTGCTCCAGGATGTGGGAGGGAGGGACGCCCAGAACCTCCACGATCTTATTCATCTGGTCGACCTGCCATCAGAAACCGGGAGACGCCTGAGTCACGCCTCAATGCTAGCGGCTTTTTACTTGCCCTGCCACTAAAAAATGTGCTTTCGATGTGGTGATTCTTTATTTATTAAACATTTTATGTGTATAACTATTTACAACAAAGCCCAAGATCCGCCCACAATCATAAGACTAAATAAAAATACAAAATAACAAGACAACAATATATAGAAGGATCTCAAAATTGCTCTGTTGATGTTCACACTAAGAACGATAACTACATTAGCGTCCACACCAACCCAATATCGTTCTGTTTATAAGCATTTGCTTCAGTTTGTCGTCTGAACATATAAAAGCACAAATAAATACAATAGAGATACAAAAGAAGTAAACAGTGCTTTAACTTATTCAGATGGGTCTAACAACAGTACTCAGGTATAGAAATCGAATAATCAGATGTTAAATGCCACTGCACAGAACTATAAGTTGGATGTAGATTAATCTGTAACCAGTTTCCATTGGTCGAACTTTCAAATGATGTTGGAAAACACCATCAATCATATCCATTTAGTCATTTTACATATCCCAGAAGTCCTATAGCTTTAGCAGAGCACCATCTACACATCGTGCGGAAAAAAAGAAAAAAAAAGACGTAGCAAACCAGCATCATGAGTTCACCGGCGCTATTTCATACAGATACTTTATAAAGTTCTGTCTCTAATGAAGCAAACATGCTTGCTGTGTTCTGCTGGCTGGGACCCATATTGGACAGCTCTATATGTAATGTTCTATGACACTACAGACCTCATTTTCATGTAAAGGAGTTATTTTTTCTATCTATAAAAATAGAGCACTACTAATATGTCAGCAAAATTTAAAAGCACTAGTTAAGAGATGGTCATATATCCACTGTAAAGCAAAGCTTCTAAGCTTTAAAACAAGCTTGTTTGAGCAAGCAGTTGTTCACTATCATGATAACTTAGTGGCGACCCCTGCCTCAGAACTAAGAGGTTAAGGTTAGCAATTAATAGATAAATTCCTATAGTCAATCGTTGTTAAAGTAAATTGGCACCCCTACGTGTAATGATTGTAAGCAGTGTTGCGGATTAAGCATTGAGCTACTGAAGTCCTTCAGGCAAGAGCAGCGAGTGCTTCTGTGTCGTGGGCATCGGCACACCGCCGCAGGGTTATTAGGCTGACGTCACTTTAACACGGAATACACAGATCTAATACACCCACACACATGCAATGTCCTTCTTAACTGTTTACATTCACTTAAAGGATTAGTTCACTTCAGAATGATTTACTCATTCATACAGGTTTGAAACAACTTGATGGTATTTCTCCCTTGCTGAACACAAAAAGCTGATATCACCCAAACAGTTGATGGACCCACTGACTTCCACCACTAGCTTTCTCCTACTTATAGTCATATGCTTATAAATCACCTCAATCGTGCTACATATGATATGCAAATATTGCTGTTAAAGGTATATATATATATATATATATATATATATATATAATATATATGTACATACACACACACACACATTCCAGTTTACGGTTTACCATGCTCACGTATTTGTAAAATTTGTTATGAAGGAGAATGTTTTTTTTGCACATAGGATAATTGTTTGTTAAGTGGGAGATTGATTTGTTGCGCTGAATAGGACTGCATATAATTTCATTGAACTCTTTTGTATAATGATAAATAAAGATGCTGATTCTGGAAGTCAGTGGGGTCCATCAACTCTCTGGTGACAAAGTCTTCAAAATATCTTCCTTTGTGTTCAGCAGAAGAAAGAAACTCATGCAGGTTTGAGACAACTTAAGGGTGAGGAAATGAAGTGAACTATTCCTTCAAGACTGTGATGCGGATACCGTGAGTGTGTGTGTGTGAGAGGCGTCAGGCGGCTCACCTCGTTGGCGCCGCTGAACAGGGGCTCTCCGGTGTGCATCTCCACCAGTATGCAGCCCAGAGACCACATGTCGATGGCCAGATCGTACGGCATTCCCAGCAGCACCTCAGGCGAGCGGTAGAAGCGGCTCTGGATGTACTGGTATATCTGAGGACACACGAGCCACGCCACTAATGAGCTTTGGTCAGACACAAACGCTCCACAAACCAACACGCTTTTAGGCTGGAAGTGTCAAATCCCGAACACACTGAAGAACACGACGGACAGATAGTGTCATTGGTAGAGTTGAGAATCGCTTAACGATTCCGATCCGATTCTTTCGATTCCAATAAGGTAAAAAAACAACAACCTTAGATATAATTCACATTTAGTCTTATTGCTAAACATTTAATTGTAGCTGAATATCATGAGCAGAAATCAACAGGATAAAGAAACGTTTGCCTGTGGTTTAAAAACACCATAGAAAAACAACTAGCCGAACTAATATACATTTCAAACATTATAAAAGACAAGTAAACACTCAGTTAAAGCAGCAATCGCAACAAATAGACTCAACCGAACACAGATACGTTTGAAATAAACAGTGTTTTAAGATTTCCAGGTACTAAGGGACAGAAACTGTAATAAAAAAAAAAGTAAAATAGCACTGCAGTTTATAATTAAATATACATTACAAATAAAGTTACAAAAGTTATTCAGTGAAGAACGTCAATGTGTGCAGCTCACATGGAACGCTCAAAGGAATCGATAAGAGGAATCGAAATGTTCATTTTTAAAACTAGCATCCGATTCCTGAGCTCAAGAATTGAATCCCAGAACAGGTGTTCTAGCGTTAGACTGCCGGCCCTGACGGACTCACCCGCTGGCCCAGCTGGCAGGAGCTGCCGAAGTCCACGATCTTGATGGCGGATCTCTTGGGGTTGCAGAGCAGAATGTTCTCGGGCTTGAGGTCGCAGTGGATGATGCTCAGCTCCGGCGTGGCCAGGAACAGCAGCGCGGTGCACAGCTGCTGGGCGAACTTACGCGTCAGGTTCAGCGACACGCCGCGGAAATTAGTGTTCCTCAGCAGGTCGTACAGGTTATAGGACAGCATCTCGAACACCAGACACAAGTGGTTCCGGAACATGAAATGGCGCTTCAGATGAACTGCAGGAGAGGGAAACACAGGCGTGATGACGAACACGGCTTTCGGCTGACGTCACAGCAAGTGAAAAAACTGAACCAGACGTTTGTACGAGAGCCGGAACTGGGCCGGATCTACTGCACCGTCACACATTAACAACCAGTTCCTCTACAACCGTACATGAAAATCAACTCTTCATGCCTTTACACAGTTCACACCAAGGACTGCAGCTATTACGACTAACTATAAGGTTTTAATAGTTGTTCTAATTCTATAAGAATAGTCCACACCTATAACAATAGAGAGCCTGAGTCCCGCCCCTCCGCTTCCGGCTCATGGGACCTTTTTTCGAAAAAAATATGCATGGTAGTCAATGAGGAGAGACAACTTATCTTTTTATTCCGTCTGAGCTGTGCCCTGAATTACACATATGATGTTTGTCAATTTAAAAGGTAATTATGAAAGTCAAGAAAGTCACAGTTTGTCATAAAACAGGAGAGTAACAGTTAGTTTTATGTGGAAATCGCTCAATGAACTACATCTCTGTCTCGCACCAAGCTCGTGTGTTAGCAGACGTTAGCTTTAGTAAAGTTAGCTTCATTCATTGAGAGAAAAGATATGACGTTTCATGCGCGCCTTTTGGGGTTTGTAGTCTTTGTAATTACGTATTTTCACAGTCTTATACCTCGACAGTTTTACATCAAACTGCGACTTTCTTGACTTTAAAATGTATCTTTTAAATTGACAAACATCATATGTGTAATTCAGGGCACAATTCAAACGGGATCAAAATATTTGTTGTTTCTCACCATTGACTTTCATGTAATAATATTCCGAATTAAGGTCCCATGGTGGTCCACCGGAAGGGGAGGGGCCTAGGCTCTCTATAACGAGATGTTGACGATGATCAACACAAACACTGACGGCCAATCAGAATCCATCCTCCTTTAAAGAGCTTGAGCATTTAAAGCAACAGACGACAAATACACATGACATCATGCGCTGGTGTGTACGCTAACACACTATAGTTATCACTATTGGTGTAAATGCCCCTTTACACTTCTGGTCTTCTCCTGAAAGACTAGTAATATTGCTTTTATATGGTGAATTATTTTTATATATATATATATATTTTTTTTTATATATATATAAAAGTGTCTTTTGAATAATTTGATGTACATGTAATGAACATAGCAGAAGTAAGCCACTAGTACTACTATAAAACATGCACTGTACTTTCAATACAGTGCCAGTCTCCACTAGCTTATGAATAAACCTAAACCTTAGGCAAATAAATGCATGAATCTGTGACAAAACCCCAAAACAATTCATCACCATGTAGTAATAATGACTGTTATGTGGTTATAATCATTTACAGAGCTAGACATTACGGCTTGTCCGCTTGTCCGGGACAACTGGATTTTTTTGTAGGACAAGTGGAAGAGAAAATTAGTTGTCCCACTGGACAAGTTAAATTTCAAACAAAATAAAATCCCATGTTACTTCACGTTATGTGCCACTCATTATGTCTATTGTAGAGATATAATTTTACCGATTTGAAATGAACACATTTTTCACGCTGCCTGTGAATGTCCTGAATGTGACTCACAGAAAGACGCGCGCCCGTATCATGTGCACAGGCCGCGCGCCAGAATACAGTTCTCTTTCACGCTTGAGCGAACAAAAACACACACAATTATGCCAAAATGTTGTTTGTCGAGTATCTCCATAACATAAGAGCAGTCTTATGATGGACATAAAGAGTTGTGAGAGAATGAGGCGCGTGTGAGATCCGCCTCTCTGTCAGCAGCGGCTGCTCTTAAAGGGCCAGCAGCCAATAAAGCTTCTGTCAGTAAAGTTAGTCACAGAACAAAGGGAACAGAGAAAATTACTCACTGCTCTTGACTAAAGAACTTGTGTAGCTTTCATAAGGATTAGTCTATATATAATTTATGCAGCGCAGACTGCTTGATAACTTTATCCAATTTCTGTATATGTCCAACCTGTTAGACAGTTAATTTTCATCCAGACATCAATGGCTTATTGATCATTATAGGTGTTATCAATCATTTAGTTGTTACTGCTAATTTCAGAATTATCACTAATCTGTGTGTGCATCTGCTTTAGAACCAAACAAGTTGACTCATGAAACCATGTTTATTTTATCGTAATCTTGACCTCAATAATTACCCAATAATTCACCCAAAATAAACATTTCTGTGTGAGGAATAAATTCAAGTTTTCCGAGTTGTAGTGTCTGTACTACATTAAACTTCTATTGTAGTTACTATTGTTAACTACTATAAACTGTTGAATATAATGTATAATAATGAAATGGGGGAATATTTGTGTGTCCTGATAATGCCAAATATCTGATGTTCCCAGTAAAAGTGGCCGACATTATTGTAAATATATCTAGTCAGTGAAAGAGTTCAAGCATATTCATCTAAAATAATTCCGTATTTCCAGCTTCAGAATCATGAATATTGTTATTCTGGCGTCTCTATTGTCCTGCTTTGGGGTTCAGCACCAAATCCATTCTATTCATTTACACACACAATGTCAAAGTTAGCATTTTAATCAACAGTACATTTTTTGTTTATCTTTTTACCATATGTCTTGGAGTATCGCTATAACATTGTATCGTGAGTTCAGAATGGTGATGTATTGAACCTACTGTGAAAACACACAAAGCCAAAGCTCACCGATGTAGTACTTCATCTCGGTGTCGTGTTTGTTCATGAGCTCCAGCAGTCGGACTTCAATCTGAGCCTGATTGAGAAAAGCCTTTTTATTCTTGATGATCTTGATGGCGACCCACTCCTGCTCCACCCGGTCGTACGCCTTCACCACCTGCAGACCAACAGGAGCGTCACACACACACACACACACACACTGACCAACAGGAGCGTCACACACACACACACTGACCAACGGGAGCGTCACACACACACACACACACACACTGACCAACACCACCCGACCCGCCTCACTGACACACACTGACCAACAGAAGCGTCACACACACACACAGACCAACAGGAGCGTCACACACACACACACACTGATCAACAGGAGCGTCACACACACTGACCAACACCACCCGACCCGCCTCACTGACACACACTGACCAACAGAAGCGTCACACACACACAGACCAACAGAAGCGTCACACACACTGACCAACAGGAGCATCACACACACACACACACACAGACCAACACCACCCGACCCGCCTCACTGACACACACTGACCAACAGAAGCGTCACACACACTGACCAACAGGAGCATCACACACACACACTGACCAACAGAAGCGTCACACACACTGACCAACAGGAGCATCACACACACACACTGACCAACAGAAGCGTCACACACACTGACCAACAGGAGCATCACACACACACACACACAGACCAACACCACCCGACCCGCCTCACTGACACACACTGACCAACAGAAGCGTCACACACACTGACCAACAGGAGCATCACACACACACACAGACCAACAGAAGCGTCACACACACTGACCAACAGGAGCATCACACACACACACACACACACACACACACACACACAGACCAACACCACCCGACCCGCCTCACTGACACACACTGACCAACAGAAGCGTCACACACACTGACCAACAGGAGCATCACACACACACACACACACACACACACACTCACACACTGACCAACACCACCCGACCCGCCTCACTGACACACACTGACAAACAGGAGCGTCACACACACACACACACACTGACCAACAGGAGCGTCACACACACACACACACACTGACCAACACCACCCGACTCGCCTCACTGACACACACTGACAAACAGGAGCGTCACACACACACTCACACACTGACCAACAGGAGCGTCACACACACACACACACACTGACCAACACCACCCGACCCGCCTCACTGACACACACTGACAAACAGGAGCGTCACACACACACACACACACTGATAGTGTTGTCAAAAAACTCGGTACTTCGGTACCAAGTCGGTACTAAAAAAATTAAACGGTTACGGTACCAGCTTTTCTAGGTACCGAGTACCGGGTTAATGATGTCACAGTTGCGTTCTCTTCATAAAAACACTGAAACATGGCGACCAGCGCTGCTAATGCGGCGGCTCTGAATCCACTTGTTGACACGAAAGGAGGAAAGAGCCACATATGGACATATTTTGAATTAGGCTAATGTCACGTTGCCATAAAGGGCCGTTCACACGCACACATAGCGCGTTTTTTGCGCGTGCAAATTTCAAATGTAGGCGCGCGGCAAACGCGCTCATAATAGAAGCGACGTGCGAGCTTGTATTCCAGGCGCGCCACTGTTCATGGTTGATTAGCGGAGACACGCGAGAGCGAGCGCTTGTGGAGAGGAGGAGAAAGCAGGGCGAACTGCACTCTCCGTGATGACGAGGAAATATCAGCAAATAATTGATTGATTTCTAGCCCTTGCATTAGAAATCAGCTACAGGGTTCTCACGTTTTGAAGACAGAAAGAGTGACATTTTTGGCAGTTTTGGATTAAATAAAAGTAGGCTACAGTTAAGTCAAATAAAACATGCTTTATCTCCTGTATAGTTTGGTAAAGCTACAATAAGATACTATTCATTAACATTAATGCATTATCTAACATCAACACATTGAGTGAACAATATATTTCTACAAGTTTAATGTTTGTGAATGTTATTTAATACACACATTTGATTGTTCATGTTTTTTCACTTCATTCATTGTGCATTAAATGATGTTAACAGATAAAACTTTTGATTTTAAAAATGTATTAGTACATTTTTAAATTAACCCCAAGGAGAATAATTGCTACAGTATATTATACATTATAAACTAAACAAATTATTGTTTATTGTTAGGTCATTTTATCTAATGTCATCTATCAAATAGAACCTTTTTGTAAAGTGTTTTTAATACAGTTTCCATCTTTGTAACCATGATATACACTTTAATATATGTAAATTTAATCTAAATTAAGCTTTGGTACCGAAATTGGTACCGAGAACCGTGAATTTTTACTGGTATTGGTACCGAATACTGACATTTTGGTACCGTGACAACACTACACACTGACCAACAGGAGCGTCACACACACACACTGACCAACAGGAGCGTCACACACACACACACTGACCAACAGGAGCATCACACACACACACACACACTGACCAACAGGAGCGTCACACACACACACACTGACCAACAGGAGCGTCACACACACACACTGACCAACAGGAGCGTCACACACACACACACACACACACTGACCAACAGGAGCGTCACACACACACACACACACACTGACCAACAGGAGCGTCTCACACACACACACACTGACCAACTGGAGCGTCACACACACACACACACACACACTGACCAACAGGAGCGTCTCACACACACACACACACTGACCAACAGGAGCGTCACACACACACACACACACACACACACTGACCAACAGGAGCGTCACACACACACACACTGACCAACACCACCCGACCCGCCTCACTGACACACTGACCAACACCACCCGACCCGCCTCACTGACACACTGACCAACAGAAGCGTCACACACACACACTGACCAACACCACCCGACCCGCCTCACTGACACACTGACCAACACCACTCAAACTCAATTCTCAAACTGTTCCCTCGGTTTAACAAATCGTGCCCACAGATTAATAAACCGTACCCACGAGTTCCTAATCCGCGCTGTTATAAAGATTGACATTTTGTTAATTTTAAAAAAAGCACATAATGTTGTTAACAACTTATGCTCTGTTAGATGTGTTTTTACTACTTTTTGTATAATTATATCTATAGGTAATGAATATATATTAACAAAAAATATTGTATATATACATAGCCTACCTGCCAACTTTTGAACTCCTACTCTCAGTATTACACAAGGTCTCTCTCTCTCTCTCTCTCTCTCTCTGCTGTTCGCGCGCCCTACGCGGTATGAAGCACAGTCTCTGTCTCACATGCACGCTCGCTCTAGATTACCGCCGATTTGAACGAATTTGCGGTATAACTAGTCGATCACGAGTGCCTCAACACGTTGATCTATAGATAAACTCATCTTTCAGGCATTTGACCGACCGGGTTGACACTTCAGCGTGAGAAATCGGGGGTGTGGCGTGTGCGCGTGTGCAACCATTCAAATGCGGGTGACAGCTATATACATATAGTAGGCCTAGGCCTATATAAAACTTATACAATATATATGTTGGCTCATTGAGCCTCATTGGGGCCCAATGCAAAATTAATCAATGAGGCTCTTTTTGAAAAATATATATTTTATAGCCTATATAGGCTATAAGTTTTATATATAAAACTTATACTTCAATCAAAGAGAACATTTTCAATAATAATAAAAAAAAGTGTTCAGGAGTCTCAAATATTTTATTTGCATTCAAAAACGATTTTCTATATTTGAAAATGTTTATCTTTTCATTGAAGTGACTTTTTTTATTGATTCTGTTCGTTTGTTTGAAGCAACTTCTTTTTTGATTGAATGATAAAGACACAAATGTCCTACCCATTATATGGTCCAATCAAAAAACAATGTTACTTCAATTAAAAAGGTTGCTTTAAACAAAAAAAACTTCTATCAAAGAAAACATTTTCAATCAAAGAAAAGCAGTGCTCAAATGTATTTTTTTGAGTCTCAAATATATTTTTGGATTCAAATACTTCTTTTCTTTGATTGAAAAGTTTTTTTTTCATTGAAGTGAAGGTTTTTTTAATTGAAAATATTTTTTGGATTGAAGCAACCTTTTTTTTTATTGAATAATAAAGAAACAAAACTACCTTCATACAACACCACCCGACCCGCCTCACTGACACACTAGGGCTGAAACGATTCATCGGGTTACTCGATTAACTCGATTACAAAAATTCCTCGAGGCAAAAACTCTGCCTCGAAGCCTCGTTAAATTCCTATGACGTGCACTATACGCGCATCTGATTGTTTCACACTGACCGTTGTTCAATGTTCAGGAAGCACACCGTAGCACGTGATACATTTTGAATTTAGTTGGCGCGATGGTGGAGACTAAAGATGTCCATAAACGGCAGAGAATGTCTAAAGTCTAAAAAGGCCTATTTTGGTGGGTGCGGTGGAGACGCGTTCATGTACTAACGTAAGGGTGGCGCTGCCAATAAAGCACCTAAATTCTGTCACAAAGAACCGGCAAAAGTAATGATTATGAATATGTAAAATATAGCAAGGAGATTTTAATCGTTTATTAATAAAGAAGGGTTTTCTTTGTGTCGGCTGCAAAGATGAAGTTGACGATGCGGACTCGCGATCTTCAGTAGTGAACGCGGCAGAGAGAAATGCACATTTCATACGGATCACATAAAGCAGAGAGCAGTCTGTGTTTTATTTCGTTTTGAATTGTTCTGTTTAAAAGTAGACGTGTCTGTGAGGCTAGGCTTCCTTATACACTGAGTTTCGGTTCATTTATGAGACGAGCTCCAGTTCACACGCCGGTGCCTCCGTTTCGTGATTATCTATCGTCTGCTATAATTACTTATATATTAAATCCAGGCAATTGGTTGATGAAACACTGATTAAAATTAAGATACAATTAATACAAAATGAAATTTAGTTTAAAGAAAGGTTTTGTGCTTTCTGTTTGACCTCTCTGAGAAAGTTTTAAAGCATCTTTTAGTGCCGCTTTCAGAGCGCTCACGTCCATAAATTTTTTTTTTTCCTCATAAATGCGAACACGAAAAATAAAATAAAATGAATAGGCCTATTTTATGTTCTGTGGAGACTACAGTTAAAATCATAATTTGTATTCTGAATACGTAACGCTGGTACATGTATTCCGTTATACTCCCCAACACTGATATTAGAGTAACCTTCTGCAAGATATTTTAATAACACTGTTTTGGTGGTTATAGAGTTCTAATGACGGTGTTCAACTATAACCGTCGGTCTCACAGTAATATAATAACCGTCACACCCCTAATCTTAGTTTTAGCCTACATGTTATACATGTTTTACAGTAAGTTGACTTAACTGTCTTGTTATATAATTGTTGGCACTGGCACTTATTAACACTAAATGGGTAAAAATTGCAATAAATAGGCTTAGTTTTAGAGCCAAATGTTGGAGTTGGAATAAATACCTCTGTTTTTTTTTTTAGAAATAAAAGCCAAATGCTTGATTATTTTACAGCCACATAATTTTCGTTATGCATTATTTGTTTTGGTTGTTTAAAAACACTCAAAGATTTTTTATCCGATTAATCAATCGATTACAAAAAGAATCGATAGCTGCAGCCTATGACACACACTGACCAACACCACCCGACCCGCCTCACTGACCAACACCACCCAACCCGCCTCACTGACACACGCTGACCAACACCACCCAACCCGCCTCACTGACACACGCTGACCAACACCACCCAACCCGCCTCACTGACACACGCTGACCAACACCACCCGACCTGCCTCACTGACACACGCTGACCAACACCACCCAAACCGCCTCACTGACCAACACCACCCGACCCACCTCACTGACACACACTGACCAACACCACCCGACCCGCCTCACTGACCAACACCACCCAACCCGCCTCACTGACACACGCTGACCAACACCACCCAAACCGCCTCACTGACACACGCTGACCAACACCACCCAAACCGCCTCACTGACACGCTGACCAACACCACCCGACCCGCCTCACTGACACACGCTGACCAACACCACCCAAACCGCCTCACTGACACACGCTGACCAACACCACCCAAACCGCCTCACTGACACGCTGACCAACACCACCCGACCCGCCTCACTGACACACACTGATCAACACCACCCGACCCGCCTCACTGACCAACACCACCCAACCCGCCTCACTGACACACGCTGACCAACACCACCCGACCCGCCTCACTGACACGCTGACCAACACCACCCGACCCGCCTCACTGACCAACACCACCCAACCCGCCTCACTGACACACGCTGACCAACACCACCCGACCCGCCTCACTGACACACGCTGACCAACACCACCCAACCCGCCTCACTGACACGCTGACCAACACCACCCGACCCGCCTCACTGACCAACACCACCCAACCCGCCTCACTGACACACGCTGACCAACACCACCCGCACCGCCTCACTGACACACGCTGACCAACACCACCCAAACCGCCTCACTGACCAACACCACCCGACCCGCCTCACTGACACACACTGACCAACACCACCCGACCCGCCTCACTGACCAACACCACCCAACCCGCCTCACTGACACACGCTGACCAACACCACCCGACCCGCCTCACTGACCAACACCACCCAACCCGCCTCACTGACACACGCTGACCAACACCACCCGACCCGCCTCACTGACACACGCTGACCAACACCACCCGACCCGCCTCACTGACACACACTGACCAACACCACCCGACCCGCCTCACTGACACACACTGACCAACACCACCCGACCCACCTCACTGACACACGCTGACCAACACCACCCGACCCGCCTCACTGACACACACTGACCAACACCACCCGACCCGCCTCACTGACACACGCTGACCAACACCACCCGACCCACCTCACTGACACACACTGACCAACACCACCCGACCCACCTCACTGACACACACTGACCAACACCACCCGACCCACCTCACTGACACACACTGACCAACACCACCCGACCCACCTCACTGACACACACTGACCAACACCACCCGACCCACCTCACTGACCAACACCACCCGACCCACCTCACTGACACACACTGACCAACACCACCCGACCCACTGACACACACTGACCAACACCACCCAACCCGCTTCACTGACCTGACCGAACGAGCCTTTGCCTATTAAAGAGTCGATCTCATATCGGTCCATCCACTTCTCGCCGTTTTTAACGATGTAGTCGAAGTTGTCGTCATCGTAGCCGTCGTTGTAAATCTTCCTCTCCTTCTTGTTGCTGGAGTCCTCGCCCTGACCCTGTTGGTGACGACGCTTCTTTTTTGCATAGTAAACCTGCAAACAAGCGGAAAGTGCCGTGCTTAGTGGAGTCACGTGACACATTCAACCATTTCATTTCTTTAAATTTGGATCAACGTGAGTAGGGTTGGGCATCGTTTGAGTTTTTCGATTCCGATTCTTATCGATTCCAATAAGGTAAGAAAAAAAAATTAGATATTCACATTTAGTCTTATTGCTAAACATTTAATTGTAGCTGAATATCATGAGCAGAAATCAACAGGATAAAGAAACGTTTGCCTGTGGTTTAAATTCGCCATAGAAAAACAACTAGCCGAACTAATATACATTTCAAACATTATAAGAGACAAGTAAACACTCAGTAATTAAAAAAAGAACACATAAAAAATTAGCAATCTCAACAAATAGACTCACCTGAACAAAGATACGATTGAAATAAACAGTGTTTTAAGATTTTCAGGTACAGAAACTACTTAAATGTAAAATAACACTGCAGTTTATAAATATCATGCATTACAAATAGGTATAGTTATAAAAGATATTCAGTGAAGAACAAGTGGATTTTCTCTCAGTCTTCTGTTGCTTGATTAGTGTTATTATAGAGCAGGAATATTAGGCTCCTGTCCCTTTAAGAGCTGTACAGGTCCAATACACTGGTACGCGCGACCGCAGCACAGATGACTGATGTTTTAAAATCACATTTTCTGTAGGCTCGCTGATGATGCGATTCACACAGAAAACAGTGTGCGAGTCATCTCGCGTTTGAATGGTTTTAAGTCACATTGAAATGCTCACAAAGGAATTGAAATTTAAATGTTATAACAAGTATTCAATTCCAGAATTGGAATCGATTTTCGACTCCCAACCCTAAACGTAAACAGTAAAGAGAGTGTCGCACCTCATTGATGTGTTTGTATGTTTTGATCAGTTCGATGGAGAGTTTTCTTAAGGGCGCAGACGCTGGATCCCGGAAACACTGCGGCATCCGCCTCTGTAGCATCACCATATCCGCAGTTACCTGCAACACAAGCGGCGAGTGTGAGAGCGGCTCGCGGACACACACACACACACGCTGGACACGCGTACCTGTGAGGTGTTGGGCTGCGAGGCGCCTGATTGGTCCGCGGCGCTCGGCGGGTGAGCATCACTGAACGGCGGGTGAGAATGGGGCGTCTGCGCATCCATCTGCACAACAGCCGAATGGAAAGAAAACGAGGGGGCCAGCCGAACAGAGGAGGGTTTGCATGCTGAGGTCTCTCCTCCTGAAACACACACACACACACACAACTTCAGCACACGGACAGACAAGCCATCTTGCTTTTAGTTTGATATTGAAAAACAGGCTCTTTTTTCCTTCATTGTGTCTATGTACACGGCAGCCAACGCTCCGAGCCAAAAGCCAGATCCGGTTACAGAACACCTGAAAAAGCTCGGACCAAAATGGGAGATCAGGGTGGTCGTGCTTCTGTCACATGACGACACAGTCCTTCAAACACACACTCTCACACACACACACACTCACAGGTCAAATCAGAGCTGATCTAGTGTGTTTATGACTCAGCATCAGGATCACACACTCACACACACACACACACACAGAACTCTATCAAACTGTAAACAGCGAGCGCTCATATAATGTTCTCAAACGAGATGATTACAGCGACAGACATGAAGTGTGACTGAACAAACCAGCCGATGATTCCACAACTACAGACGTCTAGACAACAGCTGAGAATTTTAATGCAACAAATCTCAGCACAATAAAACCTACATGTGAGCGTTTGTGATGTTTCTAAATGTGACGGTCTGCAGAGAGCGGGAATTCTGCAGATCATTAAGTCGTCATTTATCAGCGTCTCTCACCAGCAAACACAATGCAGCACATTCACACTGGTAACCAGCGCTCGCAAGCCCAGCAACAGTGCTTCATTACCATAGCCTACCACCAGGAAGATGCCGCGCCATTGGCCAGCCGGCTAAAGCAGCAGCCAATCAGGAAAGGGTATGCAAATAACCCACTTTTGTTGCTAGGGCAAAGCTGCGAGGCTCCGTCCAATAGGAAAACGGGTAAGAGGCATGAAATTGAATTGCACTTTGACACATTTCCCAGCACAGTTTAACACAGTATTTGCTGACAGAAAAGCTCTCGGGTGAGGAACCCGGAATCAGTTTGTCTGAGAGACCCCGGAGACAGGCCTTTATTCCCAAACATCGACACCGGAGCGCTATCTTCCTCCAAAACCCCTGTAGTGTGATGGGAAACTACATGAAAAAGGGACAGATGTTGCACACAGTCCGAGTCTGAGCGTTTACATGATCGTGTGTGTGTGTGTGTGTGTGTGTGTGTGTGTCTGTGTGCAAACGCACCTGTGGGTTAGTGTGAGGCTCACCTGTATGCATCGTCTTCTGACAAATCTCATATCATTGTGACAGGGGAGTCCATCTGCAAACCACAGCCCACTGCGAGAACAGCAGACAGTGAGGAACACATACTGTACCTGTGTGTGTGTGTGTGTGAGAGAGAGAGAGTGACATCAGCGTACCTGAAGCGACTCGCGAGTGGTTTCCAGGTGAGAACAGCCCTGGTGTTTCAGGGTCTTGCCGTGTTTTGAGATGGTTGAGTTGATCTTCAACTTGCACAACCATTGGTGAAGATCTGCCGTGAAATTAATTCACACACACACTAAATCAGTTTAGGAGTGCATACTAACTAACTAGTAATTAAGCACAATACATACTAGAACAACCTATAATCATACATTTTGTTTAAGTGTGCCCAGAGACAGCAAACGCACATTAAATCCTGCAGCCCGAGTAAACACAATCACAAGACTTTCAAAAAGACAATCACTCAAACATCAGTCTTATCTACACGATGAAGAGCTCGTCATCATCATCACCAGGTTAACGTTAAATATCTAGATAAGGTTGTTAAGCTTCTAAGTTACTGCAAATTCTCCAGAATGACTTTTACACGATTGCGATTGTTTGATGCTGTAACGTTAAATCAGTTTCGCGCACATGACGACAATCAAAGCTGTCAAAACACTGACTCGCGTTAACGTTAGTTAGCCTAGCATGCTAACGACACAACACCCGCACTGACCCGCGCGGACAGCGGCACACACTCGGTCAGTCGCCCGGGAGAGATGAGCTTGAGCACTGAATAAACTCATCATCTGTGAAACCTTCACACGGAGCTGTCGATACCGAGGCTAGCTGGACATTAGCTGCCCGGGCCTGCGAACGGACCGAAGCCAGGACGAAGCGAGCGAGAAAACAGAGCCGTTATTTCGACGAGCCTCCGAAAACGCACAGAACGCGTCGGATCTCTCGCCCGGATTGAGACGCGACGAGCGGGGAACGAGGCGTCGGGATCGCTGAGGGAAGCTAACCGTTAGCCGACGCGCTAGCCGTCATCACTCACCGTGTCGCGCGCGTTTCTTTCTGACGAGAGGAGTGAAAATCCTCCGGGAGAATCCGCAATAATTCCCAGCCGTGTTCCTCAGGAATTCCTTTCCCAAAGCGTGTCGGATGCAAAGCCTCGCAGAACACACAGAACAGCGAGAACTCACTCGGTGAGCGTCGGCGCGCTCCGCGGTCCCGTCCGTCAGTCACTCATCCTGCGCGCGCGCCGCCGCTGGCCCTGGACAAAATGGCGCGCACGCGCGCGCTGCAAACCCGCGCACAGGACTCGCGCACTAAACTCGCCACACAGGGCTGCTCGTCATCGATACGACGCGCGAATCGACGATCGATTTCTCAATCGCTATCGAGCGCTTCGGTAACGGCGGTCATCGGTCCTTTGAAGGGAGAAAAAAAGTCAGGAACAAAATGGAAGCCGAGTGAGAAGGTTTCCATGACGACTGTCCATCACACGGCCAAGTTCCCGGATGACCTCATGACGCAGGAACCGTTCTCGGGGTTGTCATGGAAACTGCCAATCAATTTTACGTTTCTTATAGGGCGAAGCGAAAGTGAAGGTACGTGCGCGATAGTACACACTGTAAATATAATAAAGCTCGTTTTACCAGATATTACTGTAAACACACTTTTTGTGCATCGTCGTGTTTCTGTTTTTCTTCTCAGGACGCAGGATGAGTTCTGGTCAACGTAGTAAAGTTTGTAGTTTTTATGCAACAGCAAGGAAGGTTTTGTCTAATAATATTATGATTATACGTACGTTTACACAACATTCAAACCCTATATTATTTGTATCTAAAGAGGTTTAATAACGGTTACACTCCGACACGCCCTCCCGGTGACGTCAGAGATCATATGACAGCGACGCGGAAGAGAATGCGCGGATTGAGAAGATGAGCGTTTCGCTGGATATCAGGCTGAAACGGGCGAATAAAGTGTATCATGAAGGGGTGAGAGTGACTCTGGTTCGGTGTGCGCTGTGTCTGCGGGGTGTGCCGCGGTTAATCAGGCAGGTGTGTGTGTGTGTGTGTTCCAGGAGCGGCTGAGCGGAGTTCTGGTCATCAGCTCCAGAGACGCGCTGCAGCATCAGGGAGTCTCTCTCAGTCTGGAGGGGCTCGTGAACCTGCAGCTCAGCTCGAAGAGTGTGGGGGTGTTCGAGGCCTTCTACAACTCTGTCAAGGTGTCACACACTCTCTCACACGCATACACTCTCATTCACTCACTATCTCTCTCTCTCTCTCTCACACACACACACACTCTTTCTCTCTTTCTCTCTCTCTCTTTCTATCTTCCTAGAATCTTTCTATCTCTATCACACACACACATTAACTTACACTCACTCTCTCACTCACATACACTCATTCACTCACTCTCTCACACACACACACACACACACACGTCTGGTTTACTATCTTTGTGGGGACTCTCCATAGACTTAATGGTTTTTATACTGTACAAACTGTATATTCTGTCCCCTTACACTAACCCTACCCCTAAACCTACCCATCACATGCAACTTTCTGCATTTTTACATTTCCAAAAAAACTAATTCTGTATGATTTATAAGCTTGTTTACCCATGAGGACCTCTATTTAGGTCCCCACTGTGACAGAGTCCCCATGAGTCTGTGTGCATTCAGGTTGAAGTCCCCACCAGGATAGAAAAACATGAACACTCACTACTCTCTCTCTCACACAGACTCTCATTCACTCACTCTTTCACTCACTCACTCTCTCTCACACACACACATTCACTTGCACTAGGGGTGGGCGATATGAGCAACAATTCATATCAATATTTTTCAGTCTGGACGACATCAATATTATATTGCGACAAGAGAAAAAAACTGGAATCACATTTTTGTACACCTAAATATTTTTTCATTGTGCCATTGTTTTTCTCAAAAAGTGCAAATGTGCAACTTGAGGTAGTGAATGCACTCGTTATGTCTTTCCACTTTTTGCTCGTCTTGTCATAACGAGTGCCGGCAGCGAATGAGGACGACGGGAATCTGTTGCACGCATTGGGTGCATTCCTCATATTTGTGGATATGCATGGTTTTCAAAGATTAAAGAGATTGCAGGTGTACCTTTGGCTGCAACAACACGGCGACACAACTTGCATAGTATTGTTCTTTGTCCATGTCAGAGATTTTGAACTCAAACCAGTTCCACACGACAGAGGAGCCACCGCCTTTCTAACCCAGTCTTCCTCGTGTTCGCTCATCTTTTTCACCTTTGCAATGCATCACGCGAGTTGGACACAGTAGAGGAAAAGGTTAAACGTTCAGTTCAGCCTTGATTCTGTATCGTCATTAGTGTTCAAAGTTGTCAAGAGTACCAAATTGAACAAAACAATATAACTGCAGAATTGGAATTTATGAATATCTAACGGTATCGCAAAATCCATATCATGGCACAACAATATTGGTAGTCACGTTCATACCGGTATAGCACTCACACACACTCACATATACACACTCTCTCACCCACACTCACTCTCTCACGATCTGAAGCGCTGTAGAATTAAAGTGTGTGTGATGGATGTTCAGCCTATTCAGCTGGTGTCCAGCAACATGGAGGTGGTGAAACCAGGAAAAGTCCCGGCGGGAAGAACTGAGATCCCGTTTGAGTTTCCGCTGCAGGCCAAAGGAAGCAAGGTCCTGTACGAGACGTACCACGGCGTCTTCGTCAACATACAGGTGAGCGTCACACACACACAAAGGTGTGTTCCATCCTGATGGCGTGATGATGCACTGATGTGGTATTTTGTGATTGTGTTGCAGTACACACTCCGCTGCGACATGAGACGCCCGCTGCTCGCCAAAGACCTCAGCAAGAGCTGTGAATTCATGCTGCACTGCCAGGTGAGACTCCAACATGAGTACAGTCGCACTGTGTACAGCCGCACGACGAGTACAGCCGCACTGAGTACAGCCGCACGACGAGTACAGCCGCACGACGGGTACAGCCGCACGACGGGTACAGCCGCACGACGGGTACATCCGCAACGAGTACATCCGCACGACGAGTACATCCGCACGACGAGTACATCCGCACGACGAGTACATCCGCACGACGGGTACAGCCGCACGACGGGTACAGCCGCACGACGGGTACAGCCGCACGACGGGTACAGCCGCACTGAGTACATCCGCACGACGAGTACAGCCGCACGACGAGTACAGCCGCACTACGAGTACAGCCGCACGACGGGTACAGCCGCACGACGGGTACAGCCGCATGACGGGTACAGCCGCACGACGAGTACAGCCGCACGACGGGTACAGCCGCACGACGAGTACAGCCGCACTGAGTACAGCCGCACTGAGTACAGCCGCACGTCGAGTACAGCCGCACTGAGTACAGCCGCACGACGGGTACAGCCGCACGACGGGTATAGCCGCACTGAGTACAGCCGCACGACGAGTACAGCCGCACGACGGGTACAGCCGCACGACGAGTACAGCCGCACTGAGTACAGCCGCACGACGAGTACAGCCGCACGACGGGTACAGCCGCACGACGGGTACAGCCGCACGACGGGTACAGCCGCACGACGGGTACAGCCGCACGACGAGTACAGCCGCACTGAGTACAGCCGCACGACGGGTACAGCCGCACTGAGTACAGCCGCACGACGGGTACAGCCGCACGACGGGTACAGCCGCACGACGGGTACAGCGCACGACGGGTACAGCCGCACTGAGTACATCCGCACGACGAGTACATCCGCACGACGGGTACATCCGCACTGAATACAGCCGCACGACGAGTACAGCCGCACAACGGGTACATCCGCACTGAGTACATCCGCACTGGGTACAGCCACACAACGAGTACATCCGCACGACAGGTACAGCCGCACGACGAGTACATCCGCACTGAGTACAGCCGCATGACGAGTACATCCGCACTGAGTACAGCCGCACGACGAGTACATCCGCACTGAGTACATCCGCACGACGAGTACATCCGCACGACGAGTACATCCGCACGACGAGTACAGCCGCACGACGAGTACAGCCGCACGACGGGTACATCCGCACTGAGTACAGCCGCACGACGAGTACATCCGCACTGGGTACAGCCGCACGACGAGTACAGCCGCGACGAGTACAGCCGCACGACGAGTACAGCCGCACGACGAGTACAGCCGCACTGGGTACAGCCACACAACGAGTACATCCGCACGACAGGTACAGCCGCACGACGAGTACATCCGCACTGAGTACAGCCGCATGACGAGTACATCCGCACTGAGTACAGCCGCACGACGAGTACATCCGCACTGAGTACATCCGCACGACGAGTACATCCGCACGACGAGTACATCCGCACTGAGTACAGCCGCACGACGAGTACATCCGCACTGAGTACATCCGCACGACGAGTACATCCGCACGACGAGTACATCCGCACTGAGTACATCCGCACGACGAGTACAGCCGCACGACGGGTACATCCGCACTGAGTACAGCCGCACGACGAGTACATCCGCACTGGGTACAGCCGCACGACGAGTACAGCCGCACTGAGTACAGCCGCACGACGAGTACAGCCGCACGACGAGTACAGCCGCACGACGAGTACAGCCGCACGACGAGTACAGCCGCGCGACGAGTACAGCCGCGCGACGAGTACAGCCGCGCGACGAGTACAGCCGCGCGACGAGTACAGCCGCACGACGAGTACAGCCGCACGACGAGTACAGCCGCACGACGAGTACAGCCGCACACCGAGTACATCCGCACACCGAGTACATCCGCACGACGAGTACATCCGCACGACGAGTACAGTGACATGAGTACCTGCAGTAACAGCCGCCTGTGTTTCAGCCGCAGAAGCCCAGGCTCCCGCCGAGCCCGGTGGAGTTCAGCATCACTCCAGAGACTCTGCAGAACGTCAAAGAGGTGCGTAGGTCTCTCTCCCGTCTCAGATAGGCTATACCAAGCTCATATAGCCAGCAGCCATATCACCCTGTAGCCCAAGACTGGTTGCCCACTGAAGCTAAGCAGGGCTGAGCCTGGTTAGTACCTGGATGGGAGACCTCAAGAGAAAACCAGGTTACTGCTGGAAGAGGTGTTACGAGGCCAGCAGGGGGCGCTCTCCCTGTGGTCTGTGTGGGTCCTAATGCCCCAGTATAGTGATGGGGACACTACACTGTCAAAGAGCACCGTCCTCCTTATGAGACGTTAAACCGAGGTCCTGACTTTCTGTCTCTCACTCATTAAAAATCCCAGGATGTCTTTCGAAAGAGTAGGGGTGTAACCCCGGTGTCCTGGCCAAATCTGCCCATTGGCCTCTGTCCATCATGGCCTCCTAATCATCCCCATATACTGATTGGCTTCATCACTCTGTCTCCTCTCCACCAGTAAGCTGGTGTGTGGTGGGCGTACTGGCGCAATATGGCTGCCGTCGCATCATCCAGGTGGAGCTGCACACTGGTGCTGGTTGAGGAGATTCCCCCCTTCCTTGTAAAGCGCTTTGAGGTCCCAGATAAAGCGCTATATAAATGTAACGAATTATTATTATTATATACAGTACTGGCCAAAAGCCACGTCCAGCCTTCACCCTTTATTTAAATATTATTCAGAATGTGGGTCATGAACGTGGGTCATCTATAATTCTATCATGATTTTTACATCTAGAGTGGTCATAATTTATGAGAAAGTAAATTTTCTGCCCTGATTTTAGCCTCTGATACATCCTATTATAGTATTTTTTTATAAAGAAATTGTTCAATAAATCTGACACATCATCCAAACAGAGAAACGCATATTGTTCTCACGTGTGCGTGTGGTTTTGTGTTCAACAGAGGACCTCGTTACCCAAGTTCCTGATCAAAGGTCACCTGGACGCCACCAACTGTGCGATCACACGACCTCTGACCGGTGAGCTGGTGGTGGAGAGGTCAGAGGTCGCCATAAAGAGCATCGAGCTGCAGCTGGTCCGTGTGGAGACCTGCGGTGAGAAACACAGATCCGATGTACAGCTTTAAAACCACCCACAGTGACAGATCAGTGTTACCTGCATGTATTCAGACTGTGCATAGTGTTACATCACTGTGTTCAGTGTTACATCACCGTGTTCAGTGTTACCTGCACGTGTTCAGATAGTGTTACATCACCGTGTTCAGATAGTGTTACATCACCGTGTTCAGATAGTGTTACATCACCGTGTTCAGATAGTGTTACATCACCGTGTTCAGATAGTGTTACATCACCGTGTTCAGATAGTGTTACATCACCGTGTTCAGATAGTGTTACATCACCGTGTTCAGATAGTGTTACATCACCGTGTTCAGATAGTGTTACATCACCGTGTTCAGATAGTGTTACATCACCGTGTTCAGATAGTGTTACATCACCGTGTTCAGATAGTGTTACATCACCGTGTTCAGATAGTGTTACATCACCGTGTTCAGATAGTGTTACATCACCGTGTTCAGTGTTACATCACCGTGTTCAGATAGTGTTACATCACCGTGTTCAGATAGTGTTACATCACTGTGTTCAGATAGTGTTACATCACTGTGTTCAGATAGTGTTACATCACCGTGTTCAGATAGTGTTACATCACCGTGTTCAGTGTTACATCACCGTGTTCAGATAGTGTTACATCACCGTGTTCAGGTAGTGTTACATCACTGTGTTCAGTGTTACCTGCACGTGTTCAGATAGTGTTACATCACCGTGTTCAGTGTTACCTGCACGTGTTCAGATAGTGTTACATCACCGTGTTCAGATAGTGTTACATCACCGTGTTCAGATAGTGTTACATCACCGTGTTCAGATAGTGTTACATCACCGTGTTCAGATAGTGTTACATCACCGTGTTCAGATAGTGTTACATCACTGTGTTCAGATAGTGTTACATCACTGTGTTCAGATAGTGTTACATCACGGTGTTCAGATAGTGTTACATCACAGTGTTCAGTGTTACATCACCGTGTTCAGATAGTGTTACATCACCGTGTTCAGATAGTGTTACATCACCGTGTTCAGATAGTGTTACATCACCGTGTTCAGATAGTGTTACATCACCGTGTTCAGATAGTGTTACATCACCGTGTTCAGATAGTGTTACATCACCGTGTTCAGATAGTGTTACATCACCGTGTTCAGATAGTGTTACATCACCGTGTTCAGATAGTGTTACATCACCGTGTTCAGATAGTGTTACATCACTGTGTTCAGATAGTGTTACATCACTGTGTTCAGATAGTGTTACATCACTGTGTTCAGATAGTGTTACATCACTGTGTTCAGATAGTGTTACATCACTGTGTTCAGATAGTGTTACATCACCGTGTTCAGATAGTGTTACATCACTGTGTTCAGTGTTACATCACCGTGTTCAGTGTTACATCACCGTGTTCAGATAGTGTTACATCACCGTGTTCAGTGTTACATCACCGTGTTCAGATAGTGTTACATCACCGTGTTCAGATAGTGTTACATCACCGTGTTCAGATAGTGTTACATCACTGTGTTCAGATAGTGTTACATCACCGTGTTCAGATAGTGTTACATCACCGTGTTCAGATAGTGTTACATCACTGTGTTCAGATAGTGTTACATCACTGTGTTCAGATAGTGTTACATCACCGTGTTCAGATAGTGTTACATCACCGTGTTCAGTGTTACATCACCGTGTTCAGATAGTGTTACATCACCGTGTTCAGTGTTACATCACCGTGTTCAGTGTTACATCACTGTGTTCAGTGTTACATCACCGTGTTCAGATAGTGTTACATCACCGTGTTCAGATAGTGTTACATCACCGTGTTCAGTGTTACATCACCGTGTTCAGATAGTGTTACATCACCGTGTTCAGATAGTGTTACATCACCGTGTTCAGATAGTGTTACATCACCGTGTTCAGATAGTGTTACATCACCGTGTTCAGATAGTGTTACATCACTGTGTTCAGATAGTGTTACATCACTGTGTTCAGATAGTGTTACATCACTGTGTTCAGATAGTGTTACATCACTGTGTTCAGATAGTGTTACATCACTGTGTTCAGATAGTGTTACATCACTGTGTTCAGATAGTGTTACATCACTGTGTTACCAGAATGTGTTCAGGTAGTGTTACATCACTGTGTTCAGATAGTGTTACATCACTGTGTTCAGATAGTGTTACATCACTGTGTTCAGATAGTGTTACATCACCGTGTTCAGATAGTGTTACATCACCGTGTTCAGATAGTGTTACATCACTGTGTTCAGATAGTGTTACATCACTGTGTTCAGATAGTGTTACATCACCGTGTTCAGATAGTGTTACATCACAGTGTTCAGATAGTGTTACATCACCGTGTTCAGATAGTGTTACATCACCGTGTTCAGATAGTGTTACATCACCGTGTTCAGATAGTGTTACATCACCGTGTTCAGATAGTGTTACATCACCGTGTTCAGATAGTGTTACATCACCGTGTTCAGATAGTGTTACATCACCGTGTTCAGATAGTGTTACATCACTGTGTTCAGATAGTGTTACATCACTGTGTTACCAGTATGTGTTCAGGTAGTGTTACATCACTGTGTTACCAGTATGTGTTCAGATAGTGTTACATCACTGTGTTCAGTGTTACATCACTGTGTTCAGTGTTACATCACCGTGTTCAGATAGTGTTACATCACCGTGTTCAGATAGTGTTACATCACCGTGTTCAGATAGTGTTACATCACCGTGTTCAGATAGTGTTACATCACCGTGTTCAGATAGTGTTACATCACCGTGTTCAGATAGTGTTACATCACCGTGTTCAGATAGTGTTACATCACTGTGTTCAGTGTTACATCACTGTGTTCAGATAGTGTTACATCACCGTGTTCAGATAGTGTTACATCACCGTGTTCAGATAGTGTTACATCACCGTGTTCAGTGTTACATCACCGTGTTCAGATAGTGTTACATCACAGTGTTCAGATAGTGTTACATCACCGTGTTCAGTGTTACATCACCGTGTTCAGATAGTGTTACATCACTGTGTTCAGATAGTGTTACATCACTGTGTTCAGATAGTGTTACATCACTGTGTTCAGATAGTGTTACATCACCGTGTTCAGATAGTGTTACATCACCGTGTTCAGTGTTACATCACTGTGTTCAGATAGTGTTACATCACCGTGTTCAGATAGTGTTACATCACTGTGTTCAGATAGTGTTACATCACCGTGTTCAGATAGTGTTACATCACTGTGTTCAGATAGTGTTACATCACCGTGTTCAGATAGTGTTACATCACCGTGTTCAGATAGTGTTACATCACAGTGTTCAGTGTTACATCACCGTGTTCAGTGTTACATCACCGTGTTCAGATAGTGTTACATCACTGTGTTCAGATAGTGTTACATCACTGTGTTCAGATAGTGTTACATCACCGTGTTCAGATAGTGTTACATCACCGTGTTCAGTGTTACATCACCGTGTTCAGATAGTGTTACATCACTGTGTTCAGATAGTGTTACATCACTGTGTTCAGATAGTGTTACATCACCGTGTTCAGATAGTGTTACATCACCGTGTTCAGATAGTGTTACATCACCGTGTTCAGTGTTACATCACTGTGTTCAGATAGTGTTACATCACTGTGTTCAGATAGTGTTACATCACTGTGTTCAGATAGTGTTACATCACCGTGTTCAGTGTTACATCACTGTGTTCAGATAGTGTTACATCACCGTGTTCAGATAGTGTTACATCACCGTGTTCAGTGTTACATCACCGTGTTCAGATAGCGTTACATCACCGTGTTCAGTGTTACATCACCGTGTTCAGATAGTTACATCACCGTGTTCAGATAGTGTTACATCACTGTGTTCAGTGTTACATCACCGTGTTCAGATAGTGTTACATCACCGTGTTCAGATAGTGTTACATCACCGTGTTCAGATAGTGTTACATCACTGTGTTCAGATAGTGTTACATCACTGTGTTCAGATAGTGTTACATCACCGTGTTCAGATAGTGTTACATCACCGTGTTCAGTGTTACATCACCGTGTTCAGATAGTGTTACATCACCGTGTTCAGATAGTGTTACATCACCGTGTTCAGATAGTGTTACATCACCGTGTTCAGATAGTGTTACATCACCGTGTTCAGATAGTGTTACATCACCGTGTTCAGTGTTACATCACCGTGTTCAGATAGTGTTACATCACCGTGTTCAGATAGTGTTACATCACCGTGTTCAGATAGTGTTACATCACTGTGTTCAGATAGTGTTACATCACTGTGTTCAGATAGTGTTACATCACTGTGTTACCAGTATGTGTTCAGGTAGTGTTACATCACTGTGTTACCAGTATGTGTTCAGGTAGTGTTACATCACTGTGTTACCAGTATGTGTTCAGGTAGTGTTACATCACTGTGTTACCAGTATGTGTTCAGATAGTGTTACATCACCGTGTTCAGATAGTGTTACATCACCGTGTTCAGATAGTGTTACATCACCGTGTTCAGATAGTGTTACATCACCGTGTTCAGATAGTGTTACATCACCGTGTTCAGATAGTGTTACATCACCGTTTTCAGTGTTACATCACTGTGTTCAGATAGTGTTACATCACTGTGTTCAGATAGTGTTACATCACTGTGTTCAGATAGTGTTACATCACTGTGTTCAGATAGTGTTACATCACCGTGTTCAGATAGTGTTACATCACCGTGTTCAGATAGTGTTACATCACCGTGTTCAGATAGTGTTACATCACCGTGTTCAGTGTTACATCACCGTGTTCAGATAGTGTTACATCACCGTGTTCAGTGTTACATCACCGTGTTCAGATAGTGTTACATCACCGTGTTCAGTGTTACATCACCGTGTTCAGATAGTGTTACATCACCGTGTTCAGTGTTACATCACCGTGTTCAGATAGTGTTACATCACCGTGTTCAGTGTTACATCACCGTGTTCAGATAGTGTTACATCACCGTGTTCAGTGTTACATCACCGTGTTCAGATAGTGTTACATCACCGTGTTCAGATAGTGTTACATCACCGTGTTCAGATAGTGTTACATCACCGTGTTCAGATAGTGTTACATCACCGTGTTCAGTGTTACATCACCGTGTTCAGATAGTGTTACATCACTGTGTTCAGTGTTACATCACCGTGTTCAGATAGTGTTACATCACCGTGTTCAGATAGTGTTACATCACTGTGTTCAGATAGTGTTACATCACCGTGTTCAGATAGTGTTACATCACCGTGTTCAGATAGTGTTACATCACTGTGTTCAGATAGTGTTACATCACTGTGTTCAGATAGTGTTACATCACTGTGTTCAGATAGTGTTACATCACTGTGTTCAGTGTTACATCACTGTGTTCAGATAGTGTTACATCACTGTGTTACCAGAATGTGTTCAGGTAGTGTTACATCACTGTGTTCAGATAGTGTTACATCACTGTGTTCAGATAGTGTTACATCACTGTGTTCAGATAGTGTTACATCACCGTGTTCAGATAGTGTTACATCACTGTGTTCAGATAGTGTTACATCACTGTGTTCAGATAGTGTTACATCACCGTGTTCAGATAGTGTTACATCACAGTGTTCAGATAGTGTTACATCACTGTGTTCAGTGTTACATCACTGTGTTCAGATAGTGTTACATCACTGTGTTCAGATAGTGTTACATCACCGTGTTCAGATAGTGTTACATCACAGTGTTCAGATAGTGTTACATCACCGTGTTCAGATAGTGTTACATCACTGTGTTCAGATAGTGTTACATCACCGTGTTCAGATAGTGTTACATCACCGTGTTCAGATAGTGTTACATCACAGTGTTCAGATAGTGTTACATCACTGTGTTCAGATAGTGTTACATCACTGTGTTACCAGAATGTGTTCAGGTAGTGTTACATCACTGTGTTCAGTGTTACATCACTGTGTTCAGATAGTGTTACATCACTGTGTTACCAGAATGTGTTCAGATAGTGTTACATCACCGTGTTACCGGTATGTGTTCAGGCTGTGCGGAGGGTTACGCTAGAGACGCCACAGAGATCCAGAATATCCAGATAGCTGAAGGAGACGTCTGTCACGGCCTCTCCATCCCCATATACATGGTGTTCCCTCGGCTCTTCACCTGCCCGACACTGGAAACCACCAACTTTAAAGTCGGTAAGGAACTCTTTTTACAGCAGTGTTGGATACTGGGTTTGTTTGTGGTAATGCGCGTATATATAAGTCCATTACTGCATTTATTGATTTACTTTCTTCCCTTCTAGAATTTGAGGTGAACATTGTGATTGTTCTTCACGACGATCATTTGATAACGGAAAACTTCCCACTGAAGCTGGTCAGAGTTTGAGTCCAGAAACATCTGAAGCGTTTGGGCCTGTCGCAAGAATCTTTTTTTTTTTTTTTACCATGAATAAAAAATTTCTCCTCACAGTAATTACATTAAAATTCTTTTTTGAGTGAATACTGTTTATTAAAGTCACCCGCTCACCTGAGATATTGATTGCCATTTTTTTAGACAAACTGATTTTAATGTCTTATTTTTAGGCATTATGTAATGCTGTCAGCTGAAGCTAAAATATTAAAGTTAGGCCTGTCATGAATTTTGTGCTGATGATTGTCATACAAATAATTGCAATGTCACTTAAAGAGTAAGCATAACATTTATTTACTTGAATTTTATGGATTGAGATATAAAGGCCTATATGATCTTCTTTAATGCTGTGTAAATTATTCTGATTATTTTTATTATAATGGTAAATGGACTGCATTTATATAGCACTTTCACAGACCCAATGGCCTCCAAAGCGCTTTACATATTGCCTCACATTCACACACCGTAATTCATAATGTAATCTGATTAAACCCACAAATCTGGATTTTGTATGAAGAACTTGCTCAGTGTTTAGTAATTTAGTTTTAGCTTGATTGTATTAAAAAAATTATAATTAAGTTAATATCATTTAATTACAATACAATTATTATAACTATATTCTACATTGATTTCATTAATTATTAGTTTTCCCTCTAAACCCTGATCTGAGGAAACAAACACAGCAGGACTGTTCTTTGGTCAAATGTTTAATAAAGTAAAATTAAGGTAAAATGGCAATAAAAGGTAAAAGTGGATGAGTAAAATCAGTTCATGCAAATGAACTTTATTCCAGGAATGAAAAAAACAGCTGTGTTCTGGAAATAAAACATCACCGATTGGTCCCTAAAGCCTCCAGCGCCCCAAAGCAAAGCTTCCTCAGAATGTGTGTGTTAAAGATGATGTGTGTGTTAAAGATGATGTGTGTGTGTTAAAGATGATGTGTGTGTGTTGATGATGATGTGTGTGTGCCACACCGGCGCCTCAGTGAAAGGCCGTGGTGGGTGTGTGGCTCTTGCGGTGTCGTTCGGGAAGCAGAGGGAAGTCCTCGGGCAGGAGAGCGTGTTCTCGACAGGTGGGGCACGTGCTCTGCTCCTTCAGCCACACCTTTATACACTGAAACACACACACACAGTCACTCAGTCTGCGACACGTAAACACGTCACACTAGCGCTCAGACCACGCTCTGACCTCTCGGTGGAAACTGTGGCGGCACTCCAACACACACATCATCTCAGCGCTCATGTCCTCGTGGCAGATGATGCACGGGTCCTCCATGTTCAGCTGTGGACACACACACACACACACGATGATGAACACAGAGCTAAATGAAGGAACGCTTTAGTGAGTAAATGAAACTTTAGAAACAGTGAATGTTAATCTGACTCTCACTGATGGAAGTGACGCGAGCGAATAAAGAATCGTGGATCTGTTGGCGACGGCTACTGTATGTTCTAGCATTAGAAATATGAGGATCTTGATGTTTCATGCGACACAATCACAAATATACAAGACAAGAGTGAAATAATTCTGTAGCAGACACACATGCAGATAAATAACAGGTTACGTTCATTCAGCACGTGTGTGATGTGGATTCCTGATTCTTACTGCCAGCGCTGCGTTGCGATGTTTGTCGGACACGTTCTTCCACACGTGTGCTAGCGGCGGCGTGACCCTAGAGTCAGAACCAGGACTCGCTCGACCCGTGAAGCTCACGCGCTCCTGCACAACAGATAACAGCGTCACTACACACACACAGAGAGAGAGAGAGAGAGAGAGAGAGAGAGAGAGAGAGAGAGAGCTGTTGACGCACGCGTGTGTTCTCCTGATGGTCCAGGATCAGCTGAGCCACGCGGTTGATGACATCATCATAGGTCAGCGAGTCGAGAGCGCCTCCACTGGACGAGCGAACCTCCTGAATGAACCTGTCCAACACTAGCCTGTGGAGAAACACACACACACCGTTACACTAACACACACACACACTGTTACACTAACACACACCGTTACACTAACACACACACACACCGTTACCCTGCAGCTAATGCTAATGCTGTTGTGTGGAGGCGCACCTGTTGTAATGCGGGAACATCATGTTGAGGCGCGCCAGGAGCCGCTCGTACACCGTCTGGGCCGCCGGGTTGGGGGTGCGGCGGGGCCCCGGCTCCTCAGGCCTCTCGGGGGGCGTGGGGGTGCGGGGGGGCAGGGGCCCGTACGACTGGGAACCGGACTGAGGAGCCGGAGGAATCGCCTGCAGGACACAAGAATTACCCATCAGCCACTGCGGCCTTCCTGCGAGACTGACCTGCCTTTCAGCACGAGACGCATCTGGGCATAATCTTCATTACCAGGAAATTATTTACAGAATTTTTCTACATTCAGAAATAACCAAAAACAACAAGAAGAATAAAGCAGATGTGAGAGGAGTTTCCCTGTGAGGAGAATCCCGGAGTCGTGAGTGTAAACGTACGTCAGCGTTCCTACACACACGGGAAGATCAAAGTCCAGGACTTTTAAAGCATTTTTTTTTTTTTTTCGTTTTCAAGGACTACAATCAGATCTAACAGCATCTTTATCATATTTCATATTCTATACAATTTTAGAAATTTTTCTCCTGAAGAATGAAAGTGTTTCATATACTTGGATATTTTTTATTTGAGCAATATCTCACCCAATGCACAATGCCTCTGTCTACACCAGATGGGCTGCAGCGTTGATTTAGTTTTATCAATAAAATAACACACTAATTTCACACTTTGTCTTTCAATAATCCGAGCACGTTTCATATGCAGGACTGTTTTCCAGGACTTCAATTTCACAAACTCTAGTGCTTTAAGCAGCTCGTGAACCGACACATCCACTATCAACACGAGCTTCTGCTGGTGTATCGGTGACACAGCAGAGAACACGGGACACGTGCTCTTCTGACACACACATGAACATGACGATGATGATGATGACCAAGAACAGGAGGTCCCGACCCGAGCTCTTACCGGCAGTGCGGGCGCAGTGGGAACGCTGGGAACGCTGACATCAGGAAGTGAACACAGTCTAGTGCCCTTCTTCAGCTCGTCCATCTGTGCGTCGAACTCCATCTGAAACACACCGTTCAAACGAGTTTCAGAAACACTGATGGAGAAAGGCTTCATCCCACACAAACATGCAGAATATTATTATATCCTGGTTAGAATAATGTCTACAGATGTTTCGTGTGAAGAAACGCATCAAACGAATGTAAATGGCTCTCCGTCAACACTGTTCTGGATCTCACTATGAAGGAAAGTTGACAAACATGATATAAGAATGATTATGAAAGAGATTTAATATAGTGTGTTATATTAGGGGTGTGTTGATCAGGAAGATCATCCCTCTGACCCGCTCATCACCTGCACATGTGATGGTGTGACTATACAATAATCCATTCTCATTTTGATGAACCGATATTGATTCTTTAATCCCAAGGTTGATATTTTAGATGCTGTTTTGTGTGTGTGTGTGTGTTTAATGTTTGTGACAGATGAATCGATCATCTCTTCCTCTTTACTACTAGTTACAGCAGCAAATAAACATCAATGTTATTATAACACTATAATAAAACCTGCCTTATGTGCAATTTAAAAGTTTTGTTGTCAATTTTAAACTGTAATATTGTAGTAATGTAGTGACTGACAGGTTCCCTGTATATACAGCTTTAATTGAGACTTTTTTTCTCTTTGTAGTCTACCTGATAGATACACACACACACACACACATCACTATTGCATGTGAATTGTATTGCATCAGTGTGCTGTGGTGAGAAACAGGAGGAAGTTCACCTGAGTTCTGTTGATTATGTCCTCTGTGTCACACACGTGTCTCTTCCAGTCGTCTATAGCTGACATCAGCGCAGCGCAGGGGAAACTGCAGCACAAACCGTCATCAGACACACACACACACGAGTACAGAACACTTCTGAATCTGTGTGAATCCTGTGCCGTACCTGAGCGACGCCTCTGTCATGTGTTTGACTATCATCTGGCCTTCAGAGACGCTCATCCTCAGCCGCCGCAGTGCGTGTTCCCGTCGGCTCTGCAGGACACACAGCTGAACACACACACACATTAGCATCACTACAGCGCCAGGAGTTGAAACACACACCAGCTGAATGCTGAAATCTCACCTGAGCCGCCATGGATCTCCTCTGCGCTTTCACACACGCGTCTCTGAACCTCTTGACCTCCTCCTCTAGACTCATCCGCTCGGCCGCACACTGGTTACTGCAGGACACACACACACACAGGACACGCGTTACACACACACACACACACTCACACACACAGGACACGCGTTACACACACACGCGTTACACACACACGCGTTACACACACACAGGACACGCGTTACACACACACAGGACACGCGTTACACACACACAGGACACGCGTTACACACACACAGGACACGCGTTACACACACACAGGACACGCGTTACACACACACAGGACACGCGTTACACACACACAGGACACGCGTTACACACACACAGGACACGCGTTACACACACAGGACACGCGTTACACACACAGGACACGCGTTACACACAGGAAACGTGTTGTCTAAATGCTGTATATTTTCACTCACTTGATGTCGAGGAATCGCTCCAGTTCAGTCTGATACTCTTTATTCTTGGCACTGATGTCTCTGGAGTAACTAGAGAAAACAAACTGTTTCATTCAGCAGTAAACCAGCGGCTGAGTGTGTGTGTGTGTGTGTGCGTCAGTGAGTGACCAAGTACGTACAGGTACAGTGTTTGTCTGAATCCTGTGTTCATCATTCACAATGATTCATGTCTGTTTCTGAATGCGTGTCTGACCTTTCATGTAAATCTGTCAGATCTTTGATCTCCATCTTCAGGTTCTTCAGAGTCTCCTGGTTCTCCTTCTTCTCCTGCTGGTCTTTCCGGACCTCCTCCTCTAGTTTCTGCTGGAACATGGCGAGCTCTGCGCTGGCGATCTGAACACAAGCGCAGTCGTACGTTTGAGCAGCAGAACCACAGAAGCTTCAGCAGATGTCGAGGCCGTGTCTCTACCTGCTGGCTCTGTGTGATCCTCTGGGTGTCCTCCTGAAGCGCTGACACTTCCTCAGCCCTCTTCTGCTGGACGGCTGCGTGATCGTCCTTCATCTGCTGGAGCTGCTTCAACAGCTGCTGCTTCTGCTTCTCTTTCTGCATCAAGTCACCCTGGGGAAACATGGACGTTACATTGTGAAAGTCCTGACACTACTTGATAAAAGTTAACCAATAGATCACTGGTTTCAGAAGGGAGGTAATGCTTTAATTAAATGCAATTAAATGCACTTAATGCTTCCCATTCACTTCGTATTCTCAGTCCTGCAATTAAGTGACATCTTAAATATGACAGAATGCTGAAGAACAAGTGGCATTTAATATTATCGACTTGACTATCAGTTGAGAACAAAACTCAGTACTGAACTGATCTCACGTCTCATATTTGATGAAGTTTGCATGGTTGATTCTGTTATTTTCCTGTTATCACTGTGAAGCTGCTTTGAAACGATCTGTACTGTATAAAGCGCTTTAGAAATAAAGCTGACTTGACTAACATTCACATCCTGTCCTGAACCAGGCTAATTATTATAACCCGGAAGAAACTATTAATAAAAACTAGGGCTGGTACACGATACACCCATCTCCTGATTCGATACATCACGATTCTTGGGTGCCGATACGATATGCATTGCGTTTTTTTAAAGAATTGCGATGCTACAAGTATTGCAATTATTTTTTAACACTAGACCATGGGTAAAAGTAAAATCATACACTTATACAGACTGTATATGATGTATGAGTAATATTTATATATATATATGATTTCTTTTTGTAACAAAAATCACATCTTTCTAAAAAAGATTTCAGAAGCATCATACAGTACTAAATTCTCTTTAAAGGATTAGTTCACTTTTAAAAAAAAATATTTTTACTTTACAAACTGATAGTTTACTCCCCCCATGTCATCCAAGATGTCCATGTCTTTCTTTCTTCAGTCGAAAAGAAATGAAGGTTTTTGATGAAAACATTCCAGGATTTTTCTCCATATAATGGACTTCAACAGGACCCAAACGGTTCAAGGTCCAAATGACAGTTTCAGTGCAGCTTCAAAGGGCTTTAAACGACACCAGACGATGAATAAGGGTCTTATCTAGACAAACCATCGGCATTTCACAAATAAATAAAACAGTTTTCTTTTTACGTCACATAATACGCAATTACGTTGAAAAGGTCACGCTTCTGTCCTGATGAAAATTTGTAATATTAATATTTTTAATATTAAAACACCCAGGATACGCACACGAAATGGGCATTTAAACGATAAACTGACACACAGACATTTGAATATGTGTATATGGTCCTCCTTCCTCACATTCGTAAACACTGACTAGGTACTTCCGCCGACGCGTGACCTTTTCAACGTAACTGTGTATTACGTGAGTCACGAACGCGCATCACAGAACAGAGCAAGGCCAGCATTTGTGCTTATAAAACTGAAACTGTTTTATTTATTTGTGAAATGCCGATGGTTTGTCTAGATAAGACCCTTATTCATCGTCTGGTGTCGTTTAAAGCCCTTTGAAGCTGCACTGAAACTGTCATTTGGACCTTGAACCGTTTGGGTCCTGTTGAAGTCCATTATATGGAGAAAAATCCTGGAATGTTTTCATCAAAAACCTTCATTTCTTTTCGACTGAAGAAAGAAAGACATGGACATCTTGGATGACATGGGGGGAGTAAACTATCAGCAAAAGTTTTTTTTTAAAGTGAACTAATCCTTTAATAAATGATTTAATAAATACATTTAACAGTCACTTGTCGCCACTTAGTGGCGAAACAATGTAATTGATTAATGCATAATATTAAGCGCCAAGTTATTATCAAAAGCTGATTTACTCTATACTCTACCGTAGACAAAGAAATCAACTTGCATTATTTGTCTCGAAGGAAACGGACGGCTCTGTGTTGATAGAAACATCTGTATAGTCTGCAAAATCCTGTAAGAGACAAAGGTCAGAGGTCAGAGACGACACTGAACGTGACGACATTCCCCTCACGTGGCACAGCTTACCCGCACACACACGCCAGTTTGTTTGTCTTCTCGCGTCTCTACAGCGTCACACGCGTGCTCTGCAGCGTCCAACATGTCTGCGGCCAAATACTCATAATCTGTGATGGGACACTCAGAATCATACGGATCGGGGAAAATCAGGAACGGATCCGAGGACACAGACTCCTCTTGGTTATCAAACGAACACAAGCTGATTTGTGCGAGGCCGTCACTCAGAGCGTCGGCGTGCGGCCAGAACTCGCGAGCGGACGGGTTCAGGTGAGATGGGCCGCTGTCGGTCAGGGACACGGCGTGCTTCATCAGCCCGATCAGCTCCTCCGTCATGGTGAAGCGCAGAGACTCCAGCAGGAAGGGTTTGAGTCCGCCGGCGTCCGAGATCTTCTGCTGCGCCTCCGGAGGGAAGTTCTCCAGCTCGCCCACCATCAGCGGGTCCGAGGCGCACAGCGGCCCGTGCTCCTCCAGGATCTGAGCGAAATAACTGAAGAACAGAGAGAGGTTATCGGTATCAGAGTTATCGTTAAAGTTATCGTTATAGCATTTGTTATTGTCCGCTGGTGTGGACGCTAATATAGTTATCGTTACAACGTTCGTTATTGTGCGCTGGTGTGGACGCTAATATAGTTATCGTTATAGCGTTCGTTATTGTCCGCTGGTGTGGACGCTAATATAGTTATCGTTATAGCGTTCGTTATTGTCCGCTGGTGTGGACGCTAATATAGTTATCGTTATAGCATTTGTTATTGTCCGCTGGTGTGGGCGCTAATATAGTTATCGTTATAACGTTCGTTATTGTCCGCTGGTGTGGACGCTAATATAGTTATCGTTATAGCGTTCGTTATTGTCCGCTGGTGTGGACGCTAATATAGTTATCGTTACAACGTTCGTTATTGTCCGCTGGTGTGGACGCTAATATAGTTATCGCTACAACGTTCGTTATTGTCCGCTGGTGTGGACGCTAATATAGTTATCGTTATAGCATTCGTTATTGTCCGCTGGTGTGGACGCTAATATAGTTATCGTTATAGCGTTCGTTATTGTCCGCTGGTGTGGACGCTAATATAGTTATCGTTATAGCGTTCGTTATTGTCCGCTGGTGTGGACGCTAATATAGTTATCGTTATAGCGTTCGTTATTGTCCGCTGGTGTGGGCGCTAATATAGTTATCGTTATAGCGTTCGTTATTGTCCGCTGGTGTGGACGCTAATATAGTTATCGTTATAGCGTTCGTTATTGTCCGCTGGTGTGGACGCTAATATAGTTTTCGTTATAATCTGCTACTACCGTGTAAAAATGTGCTACAGAAACAAGTCAAACCATCTGCGACATCTAAAAACCGGCACTATGACGATGTTGTTATAACAGCGTAGAAAAACAACCACTCTAGAGCGCAAGCACAGACGACACATACTCATATAAACTCTCTTTAGTCGGGTCGGGGTGATTGTCCAGGATCCTCTCGTAATGGCTCCGGTGTGCTGATCCGGCGTACTGCTCCTCAAACTCTGCTAGCGGACCGCGCAAGTGTTCGGGAACGCTGAACGGGTCCACGCCACTCAGGAACAACCTGGAACAGCCCAATCAGTCAACTCAAGGAGTCGTCAGAGGAGATTAATTTCAGACGTGATGTGCGATGACTGAACTCACAAAGAGTCTTCCTCAGAGAACAGCTCCTCATCCTCATCTTCATCTCTCGAATGCCCTCTCATTCCAGACAGCACAATAACAGACTGAAACACACACACACAGATGAGCATAAAGCACTGTAGCCCACCGGCGCACTGACATCACTCACACTCACCTTTAACTCCTTCTGCTTCTTCTTGCGATGTCTGTTTTTACTCTTAAATATTGAACTCTGAAACAAACACATGTGAAGCATCACTGAAAAGCTCAACCTCGGTCACAGACAAAACGCTTACGAGAACTCTTACCATGTGCTCCTCATCATCCGTCTTTTTAATGACTAAACAAACAGCATCTAAAGATAAAGAAAAAGTAATTTGCACAAAAACTTCCTTCATATATACATACATACATCACCCGTTTCAACTTACGTACCATCTTCAAAATATTGATCGAGAATGGAGTGACAGGTGCGATAGCGCTCTCGATTCGACTCTAGAGTCCAAATAAGCAGACGCATTTCTTTAGCGGGAGCCTGCCTTAAATACTCCATTACTGTAAAACCGTCACGGTCAAATAACTCCGAAACGGTGGCGTATTTCTGGAGCGTGTCGTGCAGCGGCGTGAACACCAGCAGAGGCTTGAGGTCCAGCGCCTCCAGATGAGCACTATAGCGGCTGATGAACGCCTGCGCCGCTCTCAGGCCTGAGGACAGGGAAACACAAACACCAGTCAAACATCAACTTCACACTGAAATGTCAAAATAGACCCATCAACCTTTTTTTGATTCACTTTCTGAGCATAGACCTGAAACCTCCAACTTAAACTGTCGTAAACCTTGAATGCTTTTGAGCACAGATTTTTCATAGACGACACGTGGTAGATTATTGCTGAAGTGAAAAAAGGTTTAAAAAGTGAACCTAAAAAAAAGTTACAGAATTTTACGTTTTTTTGTTATGAAAAATTTGCAAAAATACTATTTTAAATTTTTACATTAAATATATATTTTCAAAAACATGTTTTAATCTAAAACTGTGAGAAAATCAAAGCCATAAATCTAAACAAGTTGTGTTACCGGCAACTTTATAAAATAAAATAAATGCTGGTGGGGAAAGAGTTAATATTCAGTGATATTATTAATCTGACCGCACTGACACTATCAGATGAGATCTGAATAATGACAAATGAATTTAAATAATAAACTTAAAACTGTGAGAAAAACAAAGCCATAAATCTAAACAAGTTGTGTAGCAAGTGCCAAAACCTTTACCGAGTCTCGTACCATTCCGATGAATTATTATTTTATTTTTTTTATGTAAAAATTCTGCCAAAAATTGCCGAAGAGCCCCAAGCAAAGTCTGAATTCCAAAGCATTCATATACAATTGTTTAAGTTCTGATCTCAGCTCAGAAAGGGTTAATGATCAAAGGTTTTACACCACAGTGATCTCTGCGAACACAGGAGAGCGAGCGCACCGGCGTTATCCAGATGCTGAGCCCACTGCTGCAGTCTGGGGTTGGTATGAAGCCCGGATGCCAGTGTGTGTATGAAGACTCGAGCCCAGACCCGGTTCCTGGCCTCCAGCAGAAACTCGGCCAGCTCGGCCAGCGGCCCGGAGTCTCTGCGCCCGCTCCACACACTCCCTTTACTCTCACACAGGTCCAGCCACGGCCGCAGGTGCTCCCAAAACAAAGAAATATTCACTGGCTCTTCTTTAAAAAGTCCTTTGTTATCATGAATTTGATGTAAAACACGGTCCACATAAATAGAGTCTCTAGGTGGCGCTGCAGGATAAGAACAGAGACAGCGTTACGGAGATCGGGAACACGGTTTATGGCCTCAGAAAACACTTCAAATGATTGAAAACTACTACAGCCGCAAAATAAGCTAAAACAACAACACTCAAAAGTTGGGAATGATTACGATTTTTTAGCATTTATTGAAAGAGTCTCTTCTGCTCACAAATCTGCATTTATTTGATCAAAAATGCTGTAAAAACAGTGAAATATTATTCCAGTGTAAATCAGCTGTTTTATATGTGAATATACAGTAAAGTGTAATTTATTCCTGAGATTTTCAGCATCATTACTGCAGTCTTCAGTGTCACATGATCCTTCAGAAACACTCTAATATGATGATTTGATGCTCAAGAAACATTTATGATTATCATCAATGATGAAAAGAGTCTGTGTGGAATTTTTGTGGAAACAATCATGGTTTATTTTTCAGGATTCTTTGATGAATAGAAATGTTCAAAACCGCATTTATTTGAAATAGAATCTTCTGTATCTCACTTTTGATCAATTTAATGTGTCGTTGATGAATAAAAGT